>CAHIKZ030001871.1:20000-160000 GCA_903632075.3 Acanthosepion pharaonis
TATATATATATATATATAAAAATAATATATATATATATATATATATATATATATATATATATATATATTAATTATATTTATAAATGATGTTACTGTATATATATCCTGTTTTTGGAATTTAATTATATATTTGTTTCATCATTTATATTTAACATTTTTTTAATTTAAACAGGTCACAAAAGATTTTGAAAAAGCAATCTCTCTCTCTCTCTCAAAATCTCTCTGAATATATATATATATATATATATATATATATATATACAGTGCTGTTCGATAAAAGTGACTCACCTGATTTTTTACTAAATGTTCTCTTCTCCGATGAAACGAAAGTTGAGCTAAATTCAAAGGATAAGTGATCTAAATTGAAGAAAAAAGCTTTGAAAGCTCTTTGAATTTAGCAGTAAGTACTGTCAAGCATCCGTTCAGTATAATGTTCTGGGGATGCTTTTCTTTTCATGGAACTGGTTTCTTAAAACCTATTGAAAAAGACCCTCAAGAGCAGAGCAGTACAAAAGAGAATTTTAGAGTCTTGTCTGCTCCCTTCTGCTGAAAGGTGCAAATCGACCCCACCAAGTTCATTTTATGCAGGATAATGCTCCCTATCACAAATCAAAATTGATGAAGGAATACTTTGATGAGAAGCAGGTGAGTGTTATGACATGACCACCTCAATCTCCTGACCTCAACCCCAGAGAAAATTTATGGAGCATTATAAAGTACAGGCTCTCGAGAAAGCAGTTGAGCAACAAGACTGTATATACATACAAAAAGTGATTTGTACCCAAAGAAATGAAACATAGCTTTAAACAACACAGACGTCATACCTTTCAAAGGTATTCGTTGGCGATTGGGGAAGCAAAGATAAAATCTCCGACTCTTGGAAGCTGTTTATATAAAGTCTCATCAGCCGAGCCTGTGCAAACAAAAGGAACATATTTTTACGTTCCTTGCGTTTGTTGATATATTTCATTTGTTAATTTTTCTATTTTATACTCTTGCGGATAACATAATATATTTTCACCCCTACCTTTTCAGTTTTAGGTGAATAATTAAAATTTCTCTTTTAATCGCATTCCACCTTTCCCTCCTCATTTACTTTATCGAGTGTGTCTTCATTTGTATTCCCAATAGCCAACGAATAAAATAGAAAATATATCTCCGGGATTTTTATACCGAGTTATATTTTCAAATTTTGTTAAATGAAATTTTCGGTCTGATGAATTGAATCGTGATTACGATTCAATGTAATAAATTATAACCATGGAATATTAGTGTTTGAGCCTTATATATATATATATATATATATATATATATTATATATATATTTGATCTCCCTCGATTAGTGCGACTAAAGGATGCATTATTTGTTATACTAGAACATACCTATTTATTTGTTAATAGACTCTCCCACATATAATAAGTATTAGTAGTATACAATCAAAATAAGGGAGCTCAGTAAAGTTGGTGAGTCAGTCGATGTCGGACATTAAAGTATCAACTACCACAACTGGATTGCTGCGTCATTAACTCTTATTTCAAGTTCCTAACGTTTTGTACGTCGAACCTTTTTAGGACCGACTTAGTGAAATACAAGCCTCCACTGTGATTAATTTTATTTCAACAACAATTAGTATTATAAGAAGATCTGTTTTTTCAAAAAAGGGTTAAACTGAAGAATACTTTACCGCACTAATCGAGTCACATGTATGCACTAATCGAATTTTAGTATATAAATTTTTTAGCGCACTGATAGCGCATTAATCGAGGGATGCCTATAAAGGGTGATGCAATAACTTGGACCGATTTTAATGCGAATTAATTTTAAGCCTCTAATGATATGTTTTGCTTTTTTGTTCAGATTTGGCGGACATTCGGGCAATAATATTTTTCACACATAATTGCCATGACTTAAATAAGATGAACCAATAGAGAAATAAATAAATTTTCACCAATAATAATAATTCATTTACTGCTGACTTTGATCCGTCTTAATGAAACACCCTTATATATAATCTGTCTTAATGAAACACCCTTATATATAATCCGTCTTAATGAAACACCTTTTAAACACACACACACACACACACACACACACACACACACACACACACACACACACACACACAACCTTCCAAAAGTTTAAGATTACTTAAAAAATTATATTTCGAATCAACTTCTATGTTCAATTTTATGAATATAGATAGTTTGGGTGTAAAATTAAAGAGCTTATCACATTGAACAAGGTTTGGGTACCTTCGACATGAAATAATATTTTTTTGCGGTACCTAGTTTAGCCGACACCCTGAGTGTGAGGAGGCTGACTCTAAATTGTTTTAGGGCCCTCTATTTTGCAACAACGAAGTCCAGCGTCACTATTGGCAATCTTGCGTTGTCAGATGAGGAAACATCACTAAATATATATTGGTAATATGTCTTTTAGGTTCAATTATTAAAAATAATAATAATAACTTCTGTTTTTCAGATTCCATCTTAATATGAACAAGAAATATAAATTATCACCTGAGAAGACGTAAACCATCGTCAGAAATCAACAATTCGCCCTTGCATGGAGTATTGCTGCCATATATGGTCTTGAGCCCCTTCTGTTTGCGTCAGGGTTCCTGATAGGCCCCAGAGGCTGATATGCAATATAATTGGCCCTGATCTGGCATCTCGTCTACAGTCACTTTCTCAGAGACGCGCCGTCGCCTCTCTCTGTCTTTTTTACAAATACTTTCATGGTAATTGCTCCGAGGAGCTGCATTCGCTGGTTCCCAGACTTCATGGGTTCAAGCGAACTACGAGGCTGGCATCCCGCTCTCACCCTTTCACTGTCGAAACTACTAAATGTAGCCGTCTCTTCTACTCCAATAGCTTCATGTCTCGCACCTCTCGCCTGTGGAACTCCCTTCCCTATTCCAGTTTCCTTTGAGAGCTATAATCTCCAGCTATTCAAATGTAATGTCAATCGACATCTCCAGTTGCCTTGATCTATCCACTCAAATCCTCCTCATCCTTTCTTCTATCACTCCTATCTGATCTTGCTTTAAATTTTCTGTAACCCCTTGCGTCCTAGTGGCTTCCCGCCTTGCTTGGGGTGAAACGCTTAAAAAAAACAACAAAAAAAACATTAGGCTGTGAAGTTATAGATTCCGAAATATAACCAAACTATTTAAAGTTTCAAATATTGCAGTTCGCTCCGCTGTTCTGAGAAACGTAGAAACAGGCAAAAATAACGACAGACAGCGGTCAGGTTGGCCAAAATGCACTTTGAATCACCAGTCTTCGAATCTGACAGTCCCTCAAATCGCTGTACAAGTAAGTGAAGTCAGCGGAGCTAATGTGCCTGCATCAACAGTTAGGGGAAGACTTAGTGCCGTTGTGCTGCCAGGAAAGCATTGCTAGGACCGGCGAATAAAGAAGACAGTACATAACGATCGACATTGCATTAAAAAGATCAAAATTGAATAGGAATCTTTTTGGGGGGAGGCAAAATCTCTTGCTATTCCAATGCAACTTTGGATTTCGGTGCCACATTTTCCATCATCTGTAAAAAAATTTTCACACATTTAAGCGTAGGAACTTTTGTTTATTTTGACATACCAATTTGTAGACCGCGTCTGGTGTTCTTTCTCTTGTTGACAAACAGATTCTGTCTTAAATTTTACAAAAAAAAAAAAGAAATTAATATTTCTTTACTGAAAATAATACATTTTAAAATACACACGATCAATATGGTCGAAAGTAAATATCTGTGTTGTCCCTGCCCAAGGTTGAATTCCGCGGTCGATTTCTTCCCAGTGGCATTGGAAGAAGAGTACTCAGCAAATATCTGCATCATGTCCTCATAGATTTCCTTGGGTTTCATATCTTTTGTTTCTAGATACTTTATGACTGTTCGGGCCTCTGTTTTGTTCTTTTTTAGATTTATTGCATAATTCTCACCTTTGTATGGGCCTCACCTGTACGGAAATTAAAGACTGAAATCTGAATTATTTTTTTCTAGTTTTATAACAAGTTATAGTAATTATCAAAAAAACAAAAACGTTGGATTTCACTTTGATAAAAATTTACTTTCTTTTAAACGATTCTCATATATTTACGATCATAAAGGATTATCTTGCGACATATTTTCGAATGAGTCGTTTTTAATAAATATTTAATTAAAAAAAAACAGTACATAACGGTAGACATTGCATTAAAAAGATCAAAGTTGAATAGGAAACAAGCATAATATTTTTTATTCATTCATAGATAAAAAGACACAAATTTGGACTGTTGATCAATAATGGAAACGCGTCCTCTGGACTAACGAATTCCAGTTTGAGATCTTCGGATCTCAGAGGTGAGTGTATGTGAGTTGAAGAACTTGTGAGCGAAATGAAAAATCTATGATGCCAATTTAGGAAAAAAATTACGAAATTTAATGATCAAATTGTTAAAAAAAAAACATTAATCGATATTTATCGGGTGCCAGGAATATTGAATCAGCATGGATATCCCTCTTAATCTACAGCAGCACACAGTTCCATCTCAGACAGGGGCTAATCAAAATATAAAATTTTTGCCTTGTTAAGATAATGACCCGAAATATACCCTCTAAGCTATGTTAAAACTGAAAAAAAGAAAAAAAATAGCAAAAATTGTTTTGACTGTCATTATGATGGAATACTCCATTCAGCTGAAAACAAACCCATCGAATTAGTTTGGGATGAATTGGATGAAAAACAATAATTTAAACATCCAAGTAGTTGAAAAAACCTAATGGACATTTATTAAAAAAAAATAGCAAAACATTATAAGTGACTGTCTATATTTCTGAGATGGGGTATTATGTACACTATTTACATTATTCAGACTATTGTCCTCGTCTTTTTTGCCATATTTATTACAACATTTCAGCCCTTCAGTATCTGTCTATATTTCTGAGATGAGGTATTAGGTACACTATTTACATTATTCGGACTCCCTAAATCATCATTGTCGCCATATTTATAACAACAACGTTTCGGCCCTTCAGTATCTGTCTATATTTCTGAGACAAGGTATTATGTTTCACTATTTACATTATTCGGACTAAAAAATCTTTGTTGCCATATTCATTACAACGTTGCGGCCCTAATGTATCTGTCTATATTTCTGAGATCAGGTATTACGTTAACTATTTACATTAAAGGCAATTGTCCTCATCTTTGTTGCCAAATTTATTACAACGTTCCGGCCTTTCAGTATCTGTGTATATTTCTGAGATGAGGTATTATGTACACTATTTACATTATTCTGACTATTGTCCTCATCTTTGTCGCCATATTTATTACAACGTTTCGGCCGTTGTACGCTCCGGCCTTCTTCAGATGGTGGGAATGTCGAACTGAACCGTTTATTTCGCTCACTGGGGTAGACTGTTCTAGTTCCACGTGCCATGTGTAACGGATATCAGTTATCAGTTATCTCCTGTTAATTCCGCTCTTCAAGTTCTCCACCGCCTTAACCAGGTATCGTCCACACGGACACATGGCACAGTGGATAAAGGCGTTAGTTAGATCGAGTGTCACGACCCAAAGAGTGTGAGTTCAAATATCGGAACGATGAGAAGATTGAAATTTTGAATACACGAGGGTTTCAATTGGCACAAGATAAACACAAGCGTCAAGTTGCAGTCATTCGATTTTGAAACGATTTTATATATGATTTTATATATATATATATATATATATATATATATATATATATATATATATATATATATATATATATATAAAAGGAATATATATTATAGTAGTTCTGTATATATAGAAAAGTGCGTATACCGTTGAGCAAAAACCGCAAACGATTTTGGTCGTAATGTGGATTTAAAAAAAATATATATTGTGTTTTATTTTACATAATTTTTGCTAAATTAATTATTTTAGATAAAGTCCGACAATTATTTTAAGACATTTTTATGTTTATACATTGTTTTTATAGATACAAATATTTAAGTAAATGCCCTGTTTATAATAGACAGTATTGAACAACATTTACCGGACTGAATGTCTGAGAAATCTTGATCAGAAGAAAATATTCGTTCCTTTCCGACTGGATTCGAACTTGTATCCTATACGGAACCGTCATTTAGCTAGACGTGCCTTAACCGATTTGGCTACAGAGGAGCGTTCGGTTAGCAAGTTCGAATATATATATATCCGAATGAAATGAGAACGAAAATAATATATAAATTCTAACGTTCACAGCATTAATTCAAATGAGAGCTCAATACCGATAATAGAGCAATAGTTTTTCACATGCGCCTTGCTTACAAACAGAATTGTTCATAACGATTTTGTTTCCCACCTGTCGAAGTGCAATTTTTTTTGCACTGAAACGAACTTGCATCATTGTAGTGATAAATATATTTTATATATATGAAAAAAATATTATAATATTTATTAAAGATTTTTTTTATGTTAAACGTTCTTTTTTTTTATTGATACAAGTATTTAAGTAAATGCTCTGTTTATAATAAATAGTATTAAATAACAATTAGCGGCATGAATGTCCGAGAAATTTTCATAGAAAATATTCGTCCTTTGACAGGATTCGAACCGGCATCCTATACGGAACCGTCATTTACGCTGACGTGCCTTAACCGACTCGGCCACAAAGGAGCGTTCAATAGACAAGGTCGAATTTACTGCTTATAAACTTCAATCTTCCATGAATCTCGTACATTCATAACTGCTCTGGCGTATCAAATGTAAACAAATGACGTCATATATTAAGAAATGGACAAAGTCCAACAATTTATTTATTAAAGACATTTTTATGTTTAACGTTCAAAGGACGAATATTTTCTATGAAAATTTCTCGGACATTCAGGCCGGTAAATGTTATTTAATACTGTTTATTATAAACAGAGCATTTACTTAAATACTTGTATCTATAAAAAAAAAAGAACGTTAAACATAAAATGTCTTTAATAAATAAATTGTCGGACTTTGTCCATTTCTTATAATATATATATATATATATATATATATATATATATATATATATATATATATATATATATATATATATATATATATATATACGGAACTATAATTGGTTTGAAAGAGATGAGAACGAGTGAACCCACACAAAAAGTAAAAACAAAAAATGTATTAATAGTTGGAAAGTCGGCTAGTTACATTTCGATAAGAAAGGAATGTCTTTTACAATGGCTCCAATCCAAGTGCTTAATTCTTCTGATTCTCATTGTAGAATGTGTTCACATTACTTTTTTGTAGGGGGTGGGGATCGATTTCAACTTCTGGTAAATTCCTCGTGTTAGTATTTCTCCCTTACAACCCCAGGTCAGATTGACTTTCTTCAATACGAGAGAAGCTCAAAAGAAAAGAAAATATCTGTATCTGAAGGAACGGTGCCTAGCAGAGCAAATGCTTCATAACTGTGTCCTTGTGCCCGACTAAGCATTAAATTAGTAAATATTTTATGAAACCCAAAACTCAGGTTGTTCAACAGTGCTTGATACGGAAAGAGAAATTGGCGAGTCGGGTTCGAATTCCGATAGAGTCACTTACGTTAACTTCTCCTCCTCCAGCTGACTGGGCCCTTTTGCCTTGAGTTATTAACCAGTCTAATTCAAAATTCAAATTAAAACCGGTCTGGATTAAAAATAAGCTCGTCAGGCCATCTTGCACGAGATACAAACATGCTGATATGAGTGCAATAAATATAATGCCTCAAACAACCCTTACGTCACCCAAAGTTAAGCAATGTCGAGCCTAGTTGGTACCTACATGAGTGACCGTTTGGGAATAGCTGGTGAGGTAAGCATTGATGTGTGAGTGGTTTAAAGGATAACGGCTCGGAATTGGAATTGGGAGATGCGTGTTCGAATTCCAGTCGGATCCGTTATATTTAGTTACGCGCAAATACACGTGGCCGAGTGGTTAGAACGCTCGCATTCTGACCCTCGGGATCGAATCACACCATAGTCGATTTGTCAGGAAAGAGAAATCCTAATGTTATCGGAATGGAGAACTTGGAGAGGGGAATTTACAGGAGATAACTGATAAGTGACATCTATTAGACATGACATGTGGGACTAGCATTACTAATAGAATAGGGCTATTATATGTATAATGTAAATGCATTGCTAATAATTTAACTATAGGAGGAATGAGGAAGAAATTATATGTATAATGGAAATACATTGCTAATGATTTTACTATAGGAATGCATTGGAAATGAGGAAGGGATTGTCAGTGGTCAGGAATGAATGCAATCATTACTGATAGAATATGTCTATTATATGTATAATGTAAATGCATCGGTATTGAGTTTACTATAGGAAGGCATTGCAAATGAGGAAGAAAGGGATTGTCAGTGGTCAGGAATGAATGCAAGTATTACTGATAGAATAGGGCTATTATATGTATAATGGAAATGCATTGCTAATGATTTTACTCTAGGAATGCATTGCAAATGAGGAAGAAAAGGATTGTCAGTGGTCAGGAATGAATACAAGCATTACTGATAGAATAGGGGCTATTATATGTATAATGAAAATGCATTGCTAAGAAATTTTACTATAGGAATGCATTTGAAAATGAGGAAGAAAAGGATTGTCAAGTGGTCAGGAATGAATGCAAGCATTACTGATAGAATAGGGCTATTATATGTATAATGTAAATGCATTGCTAATGATTTTACTATAGGAATGCATTGCAAATGAAAAAAAGGGATTGTCAGTGGTCAGGAATGAATGCAAGCATTACTGATATTATACGTATAATGTAAATGCATTGTTAATGATTTTATTATAGGAATGCATTGCAGATGAGGAAGAAAAGGGATTGTCAGTGGTCAGGAATGAATGCAAGCATTACTGATAGAATATGGCTAATATATATGTTTTAATGAAAATGCATTGCAAATGATTTTACTATAGGAATGCATTGCAAATGAGGAAGTAAGGGATTGTGTGATCTGAAATTAATGGCATTCATTTCTGAAGTCCTATTACATGTAAAATCTAATATGGTTAAGAAGATATTTTGTGATCTGAAATTTCAGATTTTGCTGACATTACTCGTATTATGTTTGCAATTGTCGTTTTTTCTGTTCACCCGAGTAGTTGCAGAGAGAAATCTCATTGCTGTAGGTCTTAAATGATATGATATTGTATTCTACATTGCTTAAAGCCTCAAGCGCATCGTAGAAACACGGATTTACAACTGGAAATGAAACCTGAATGAAATTTTTATTATTTTGACACTATTGATTTTTTTTAGAGGAAATGCGTAATGGAGACGTCACCGACATCCGACATGGTTACGAAAGGAAAGCAGCTATTGGGTTTTCTGATTATTTCGATTATATGTTCATGTTTTCATGGGAAAAGATGTCCTTATCCTGTCCTATTACATGTATGGCTAAAATCTCGTAATATGGTTAAGTCTACTAGCCAATCCCTATTGCAGAAAATTTCAGGATTTTGTGTTGATTCATTACTCGCAAATTATGAGAATGCAATATGTCGTTTTTTTTGGGAAAGAAAAATATCGTTATCTAGCGTGAACAATTTAAACAAGGCCAAAATGCTTAAGCCCATGGCCACGAAGACTAGTCACTTAATAAACAATTTTAAAAATTTTATTAAATTTATAACTATTACCGGTTTTTTTCAGAATTGTGATTTTTACATGTATAGCTGGCCACTCGTATTTTGGAGTAATGTTACTAGGGCGGAATGCCAAATTGCAGGCGATTTTCAAACGCATTTTTGATTCAACCCCGGAGAGCCCAAATTTACGCAATATCCTGGAGCAACCTTTGATTTTTTGGGAAAGGGTGCGTTATCTAGCGTGATCAATTTGAACAAAGGGCATTTCCCCCTCGGCCACGAAGACTAGTCACTTTGTGCTAAAAAAGCTAAGGTTTAAGTTAAATTTTAACGTCCTATTTTTTCCTTATCCTGTCATTTACATGTATAGCTGGCCACTCGTATTTTGAGGATACCCGTCTACTAGGGCGGCTAGCCAATCCCTATTGCAGGCGCTTGTTCAGGCGCATTTGTATTGATTCAACCCCCGGAGAGCCCACCTATGGCTTATACTGCAATATCCTGAGCATACCTTAGTTTTTGGGAAAGGGTGCGTTATCTAGCGTGAACAATTTGAACAAGGCCAGCATGCACAAGCCCTCGGCCACGAAGACTAGTCACTTTGTGCTAGAAAAGCTACCGAAGCATGTTAAATTTATAACTATTACCTATTTTTTCCTTATCCTGTCATTTACATGTATAGCTGGCCACTCGTATTTTGAGGATACCCGTCTACTAGGGCGGCTAGCCAATCCCTATTGCAGGCGCTTGCACAGACGCATTTGTATTGATTCAACCCCCGGAGAGCCCATCTATGGCTTATACTGCAATATCCTGAGCAGACCTTAGTTTTGGGGAAAGAGCGCGTTATCTAGCGTGAACAATTTGAACAAGGCCAGCATGCAAGCCCTCGGCCACGAAGACTAGTCACTTTTTGCTAGAAAAGACCTACCGAAGCATGTTAAATTTATAACTATTACCTATTTTTTTCCTTATCCTGTCATTTACATGTTATAGCTGGCCACTCGTATTTTGAGGATACCCGTCTACTTTATATATAGATAATCCCTATTGCAGGCGCTTGTTCAGGCGCATTTGTATTAATTCATATTTGGACAGCCCATAATATGGCTTATACTGCAATATCCTGAGCATATTTGTTTTTTGGGAAAGGGTGCGTTATCTAGCGTGAACAATTTGAACAAGGCCAGCATGCACAAGCCCTCAAAAAAGACTAGTCAACAATTTGTGCAAGAAAAGCTACCGAAGCATGTTAAATTTATAACTATTACCTATTTTTTTCTTTATCCTGTCATATACATGTATAGCTGGCCCTTCCTATTTCGAGGATACCCGTCTACTAGCGCGGCTAGCCAATCCCTATTGCAGGCGCTTGCTCAGGCGCATTTGTGTTGATTCTATGCTGAGCAGACCTTTGTTACTGTTTCTGGGAAAGAGCGTGTTATCTAGTGTGATCAACAATTTGAACAAGCCCACTACGTTTAAGCCCTCGGCCACGATGACTTGTGGCTTCTTGCTTCCGTCTAGCCAATTTGATTCACAATTCTTGGGTCCACCCGCGGTATGGGTTTCAGGCACTTTCCAAAGTTGCCGCAAGCTGGGATCGACCACTCCAGTCCGATAACATCAAGAAGTCTCTTTCCTGACAAATCGACTATAGTGAGATTCGAACCCGGGCCTAAGGATGAGCGTGCGAACGTTCTATATCGCTTTGAAATACTGGCTTTCCTATCATCACCGAAGTTAAGTAACGTCGAGCCTAGTCAGTAACTAGACGGGTAACCGCTTCAGAACGGCGGACAAAATTTGGATATTTTTTATTTTGCTTATTCACTTATTAATGAATCACAGATAGGGGAGGCTTCCGTCTATATCACTTTGAAATACTGGCTTTCCTATGATTACCCAAGTTAAGTAACGTCGTGCCTAGTCAGTACCTGGATGAGTAACCGCATGGGATTTATAGGTGCTGTAAACTTGGATATGCGGATGGCGTAATGCATAACGGCTCGAAATTTATAACTCTCACTTATACCATTGGGAAAGACATGAATCCAACACTTTTCACATGTAGATCTTGTATCAGTAAATCATTATTACTTACAAAAATTCCTACAATCTAAAAATATTTTCTGCTAGAAGGTTGATATATCATATAAAAAATAAATCAATTTTCTTTTATGTGTTCTGAACCTTCAGGATGTGAGCGATCAAAGGTCTCCACAACTTCCTCTCATTTGCTATCCTTCCAAGGCCTTCTCCTGTCATCTATTTACACAAGACATCCCTTTCAAAATATTTCTGGCATTTAAAAGCATCCAATAAAACACCGACAGTAAAATGGAAATTAATAAGAAAAGCTAGAATATGTAGTTCATTAAATGACCCATGTCCTTTGTGCATACATGAGAAACTATATATTACTAAGTTTATACAAAATAAAAGTTTACTGAATCAGAGAAATTAAATAGCTATTCTTTGCCGTCATTGTCAAAAACTTTCCTTAAATAATATTTAAAAATAAAATAGAAAAGTGGGAGCTGGTAAGATACATACTTATATTTGATATGAAAAAATAATTTTAAATAATGTAAGTAATTCTATTACATTTACTTGTTTTAAAAAGAAATATAGTCTATTAGTAATTAGGAGTAAAAATCATTTCCAATGCATTTTCATAGTAAAAATCATTGTCCAAGGCATTTTCATAGTAAAATCATCAGCCAATGCATTTTCATAGTAAAAATCATTGTCCAATGCATTTTCATAGTAAAAATCATCGGCCAATGCATTTTCATAGTAAAAATCATTTCCAATGCATTTTCATAGTAAAAATCATTAGCCAATGCATTTTTCATAGTAAAATCATTTCCAATCATTTTAGTATTAAAAATCATTTCAAATGCATCTTCATAGTAAAAATCATTTCCAATACATTTTCATAGTAAAAATCGTTGCCCAATACATTTTCATAGTAAAAATCATTGTCCAATGCATTTTCATAGTAAAAATCGTTGGCCAATGTATTTTCATATAAAAAATCATTTTCAATGCATTTTCATAGTAAAAAATCATTGGCCAATGCATTTTCATAAAAAATCATTTTAAATGCATTTTTCATAGTAAAAATCATTGGCCAATGCATTTTCATAGTAAAAATCATTTTAAATGCATTTTCATAGTAAAAATCATTGGCCAATGCATTTTCATAGTAAAAATCATTTTAAATGCATTTTCATAGTAAAAATCATTGGCCAATGCATTTTCATAGTAAAAATCATTGGCCAATGCATTTTCATAGTAAAAATAATTGTCCATTGCATTTTCCTAGTAAAATCATTTCCAATACATTTTCTTAGTAAAAATCATTGTCCAATGCATTTTCATAGTCAAAATCGTTGGCCAATGCATTTTCATAGTAAAAATCATTTCCAATACATTTTCATAATAAAAATTATTTCTAATGCATTTTCATAGTAAAAATTATTGGCCAATGCATTTTCATGGTAAAAATCATTTCAAATGCATTTTCATAGTAAAAATTATTTCCAATGCATTTTCATAGTAAAAATCATTGGCCAATGCATTTTCATATTAAAAATCATTTCCAATGCATTTTCATAGTAAAAATCATTTCCAATGCATTTTCATAGTAGAAATCATTGGTCAATGCATTTTCATAGTAAAATTCATTTCCAATGCATTTTCACAGTAAAAATCATTTGCCAACACATTTTCATAGTAGAAATCATTTACAATGCATTTTCATAGTAAACATCATTGGCCAATGCATTTTCATAGTAAAAATCATTTCCAATGCATTTTCATAGTAAAAATCATTGGCCAATGCATTTTCATAGTAAAAATCATTGGCCAATGCATTTTTATAGTAAAAATCATTTCAAATGCATTTTCATAGTAAAATCATTTCCAATACATTTTCATAGTAAAAATCGTTGCCCAATACATTTTCATAGTAAAAATCATTGTCCAATGCATTTTCATAGTAAAAATCATTTCCAATGCATTTTCATATAAAAAAATTGGCCAATGTATTTTCATAGTAAAAAATCATGCCAATGCATTTTCATAGTAAAATCATTGGCCAATGCATTTTCATAGTAAAATCATTTTAAATGCATTTTCATAGTAAAATCATTGGCCAATGCATTTTTCATAGTAAAAATCATTTTAAATGCATTTTCATAGTAAAAATCATTGGCCAATGCATTTTCATAGTAAAAATCATTGTAATGCATTTTCATAGTAAAATAATTTCCCATTGCATTTTCCTAGTAAAATCATTTCCAATACATTTTCTTAGTAAAAATCATTTTCAATGCATTTTCATAGTCAAAATCGTTGGCCAATGCATTTCATAGTAAAAATCATTTCAAAACATTTTCATTTAATAAAAATTATTTCTAATGCATCGTTTTCATAAAAAAATTATTGGCCAATGCATTTTCATGGTAAAAATCATTTCAAATGCATTTTTCATAGTAAAATTATTTCCAATGCATTTTCATAGTAAAAAATCATTGGCCAATGCATTTTCATATTAAAAATCATTACCAATGCATTTTCATAGTAAAAATCATTTCAATGCATTTTCATAGTAAAATCATTTCAAATGCATTTTCATAGTAAAATTCATTTCAATGCATTTTTTGTAAAATCATTTACAACACATTTTCATAGTAAAAATCATTTACAATGCATTTTCATAGTAAAATCATTGGCCAATGCATTTTCATAGTAAAATCATTTTCAATGCATTTTCATAATAGAAATCATTTGGTCAATACATTTTCATAGTAAAATTCATTTCCAATGCATTTTCACAGTAAAAATCATTTGCCAACACATTTTCATAGTAGAAATCATTTACAATGCATTTTCATAGTAAAAATCATTGGCCAATGCATTTTCATAGTAAAAATCATTTCCAATGCATTTTCATAGTAAAAATCATTTTAAATGCATTTTCATAGTAAAAATCATTTACAATGCATTTTCATAGTAAAATTCATTTTCAATGCATTTTCATATTAAAATAATTCAAGCCTCACATTTTCATAAAAAAAATCATTTACAATGCATTTTCATAGTAAAAATCATTGGCCAATGCATTTTCATAGTAAAATCATTTCCAATGCATTTTCATAGTAAAATCACAGCCAATGCATTTTCATAGTAAAAATCATTTACAATGCATTTTCATAGTAAAAATCATTGGCCAATGCATTTTCATAAAAAAAATCATAAACAATGCATTTTCAAAATAAAATCATTTGCCAATGCAAAGAATAAAAAACAAATTTTTTATTTTGAAAGCATTTGTATACATCTCATGGCATTTGGGAATCGCGCAAAATAAATATTTTTTTTTTTTTCCTTTTTACTTCCCATCTCTGTTAAACCCCCTCCCCACTGTATCATGCGTTTTATTGTTTTCGCTATGTCCTTCCTTACACTGCTAATTCTTTTCGCTATCGGCTTCCGTGTCTAAACGCCTCGTCATCGCCGCACTTTCTCGTAGAACTTCAATTTGTGTCCCACTTCCCCCGCCATCTTTGTTCCATCACATTTATGGGTGTGACATCGAGCGTCTTCTTTGCTTTGTTGCTTGTTTACAGGCTTGTTTCTTTAATTTAAGCGAGATCTAATTAAAGTTCATTAAGTAATTATGATGAGGCAAGAAATACCCGCCCCTGAATGTACACCACAACGGAGCCGCGTTCTTTTCGGAATGTATTTATAATCAGCTGGCAGAAGTGGATACAAGCGAACGACGATGATCTTTAAATTTTGGAACATTTTGCAATTTAAAAGTTTTTACAAACACGGATATTTTCGGGCAAGCGTTTGAAGCCAAAAGTAATCACGAAATAATTGAGAATCTCGTTTTATGGGGTTAAAATAATAAAACATTGGTAGCAATCATTCTTGTTTATTCATTCTGATGTAATTAGTTTAGAAAATGATTGTTAGGGTTGGAGTTACGTTATGGGTAGCAGACCAGTTTATGTATAATTTAAACCATTGAGGAATATGAGTATATGCTAAAAAGAAAAGGGAGTTCAATGCAAAATGTTGATGTCTTGTCAGTTTTTATTTTGGTCGTATTATACGAAGTGGTTTTGAAGGAGCATTTTTCAAGAGCTCCTGAAAAATCCTGAATATATATATATATATATATATATATATATATATATATATATATATATCAACCTAATCTATCTATCTATCTATCTATCTATCTATCATTCTATCTCAGTCTGTTCTTATCTATCTATGTCTGTCTGTTTACTTAGCTCAGTCTGTTAATACCTATCTATCTACGTCAGTCTGTTAATAATATCTATGGAAGTACCTTCAAATCTATCTATCTATCTGTCTATCTATCTATCTATCTCAGTCTTCTTCATATCTATGTATCTCAGTCTGAACAATATCTATCTATCTATCTATCTATCTATCTATGATTTGTTTCCACAATCATAATCTAAAAATTGGAACCCCCGTTTCATAAAAAATTAACTCAATTTTTGTTCATAAATAGGCTCCGATTATATTAACCAATCAGCGGCGTCATTACGAGACGAAATTATTGAAGAAATTAAAGATTTTAAAATATCTTAGAATGAAATTGAAATTTTTGGATTTAAACTTCAGTATTTGAATATCTTCTTTTCCTAAAAGGAATATTTCAAAATATATGTTAACCAATAAGCTTGTGACTAATAAATCTAAATTTTAGATTCCCTTTAAATTATACCTTGCCAGTATAAATATAATCAATTCTTGTTTACTAACCAGTCTTTCAGCTAATCTTGACCAGGGTTGTTTGTTTGATCGTTTATCACAGGAACGAAACTGAAATTCTCACAATTAATGATTCACATCTTCAGCAAATTTATTCGAGTATACAACATTTAAAAAATTACGTTTAGCGAAAACGACATTCCGATAAGTTCTTTACATGCTGCAACAGGCTTTCTTGATGTCATGTGACTGACTACTGGAATTCATGCATACAATACCGGTCACATAAATCTACTAGACTTGTCACATACATCTGCAAAGACGCATTTATCGTTTATCCTAGACTAACACAATCCATTCAGTTGTGTAGTAAAAAAAGAAAACACAAAAACATTTTCTGTGAAGTTGTTCACAAAGTATTTTTGTAATTCATTTAATAAAAATAATACTCCAATAAATAAAACTTATTAAATTTGTAGATACGTGTTTGAAGATTAATTTAATTCTTCGTTTATACACACATATTTCGCTATTTCTATACACACATTATCTGCTACATATCGATATATCTCAAACTCATCACTATCTAAGTCTGTTCGTATCTATCTATCTATCTATCTATCTATCTATCTATCTATCTCAGTCTGTTCAAAAAATATCTATCTATCTATGAATCTATGTATCTATCTATCTCAGTCTGTTTAAATCTATCTATCTATCTATTTATTTTATCTATATATCTATCTAGTAGATTCATATCTAGCTATATGTTTCCTCTAGCCCAGTCTGTTTATATCTACCTAACTTCAGTCTCTTTCTCTCTCTTTCATCTAAAAAGGCTTTTATCTAACTATCTATATTTATATATATATATATATATATCTGGTTCATACTATCTATTTCAAAAAAAATATAGTATCAATTTATTTATTTCTGTCTGCTCATATATATCTCTTACAGTTTTGTTACCTATCTATCTGCTTGTTCATTATCTCACTATATCAGTCAGATCATTATATATATATATATATACATATATATATATATATATTTCTGATCATTATTTATCTATGTTTGATCGTTATCTATGTGTTATCATTATCTATATCTATGTCCGTCAGATCATTATATATTTATCTCAGTCTGATCATTATCTATCTATCTATCTATCTATCTATCTATTTCAGTTTAGATTCCTATCGAACTAGAAGCACAATCAAGATCGACAAGAGTTAATAAGCAAGCAAATAACGTAAAGTTTATATAACAGATTTTAGCATACAATTTTAACAACACACACACAACCACACACGAATTCCTCTCTCTCTCTCTCTCTGAAACACACACAAACATATAATAAAAATAATCACGCCTCAGAAATGGAATTACCAATGAGAAAGATTAAATAAAGAATTTTATGATTTTTGAATTTGTTAATCATCACGCAATGTAAAATCTAATTATTTTTGTGCCATGTTTGGCAAAAGCCCACGATCTAAGAGCATCTACTCTGTAAAGATCTAAATAGAATATAAACTTTTTCTTCAGTCAAATCAATATTTAAATCATACTATTACCCCGAACAAATTTTTTTAATAATTATCTGCCAAAATGTTTCCAGTGAGGCCATCAGATAAATTATAATCCAATCGATGTGGATTTTTGGCATCTCAACTTAATCCTTTCACCGATGTAACGCAAAATTCCCAAAACTTTTCCACAGACATTTTAATGACAACTTCTCTGACCAGCTTTTTACACTGGGGGCTCGACTACATGAATTTAAACGTGCTACTAGGTTGGCACTAGGTCCCAACAATTTACTATTGAAATAGTCAAATGCAACGGGAACTTCTACTGCTACAATTTGTTTGTGGAAGTGGAGATCATACTTATTATAAAACCTAGGTTGTGTGTGTGTCTTTTCGTTTATATATTGGATCGGATTTCCTACATTTTTCAACCGATTTCAACAAAACTTCACAGGACTACGTAAAATTACTTTGCGGTGGTTCTGACAGCGCCAAAAATTGAAAAAACACAATTGTTTTTGCACAAAATCAATTTGGAAACACGATTAAGAGGCATCGCTTTCGCGGAATGAAAAGGGGACAACTCATATTGAGTTATACTTATTATAAAACCCAGGTTGTTTGTGTGTGTGTGTCTTTGTTCGTTTATATATGGGATCAGATTTCCTACATTTTTCAACCGATTTCAACAAAACTTCACTTTTTTTGGCAGGTAGTGTTTCTTATTGTATTGTACACTTTTTTCTTTATTTTTACATTCAGAATGCTTTAAAAATTCCATTTACAAGACAATTGTTTATAATAAAATTCTATTCAATTGGTAGACTCATAACGATTGAAAACAATGTTTTTGTTTGAGTTTGACCAATTCGTAAAAAAAAAAAAAAAAAAAAAAAAAACTAATTAAGACATGCGTGTCCGTCAACCTTAAACAATAATCTTTGTCAATTTTATTTTTCAGTCTTTATGATGGTCGATACTTGATCTATCTCTTACTGTTACATCCCCGGGCAACGCCGGGCTCTACTGCTAGTTAAAAATAAAAACATTTAAAAATGAAACCCCAATGAATATTTACATTGAACACAAAGAGGAAAGCTTATCAGAACAATTATCATAAAAGTAATTGCTCAAAGTATATTACGCGATGGAAAAGTGACTGAAGACTAGATGCCAGATGAAGACCTATAACATTGCAGATTCTTTGTATTATATCAATAATCTCTAAATACATAGTGTTAATGTTGTTGTTTTTTTCATTTTTAAAAGTCAAGTCTTGGAATTAAACCATATGGAAACTAGTCATAAAAGTCAAACAAATTCCTACCATTTTTGCTGTTATAATTTGAGCATTTTTTTCCCTTTCTTAGCGATCTAAATTATTAATAATGAACAAACAATTTTGAACGATTCCGAAATTTCAATTAATTGCATTTGATTTTTAACTATCCGGGGACAATATTTTTTCATTCCAAGCTCATCTTATTACGATAAGGCTAAAATAAAAATTATCATCTTAAATTAAAAAAAAAAAAACAAAACAAAACGAAAAACCCTTTAATAAGAGGGTGAAAAGAAACATTCAAAAATGTCTTCATCCTAACAGCTTGCATTTAAAAGATGTCTCAAGTTTTATATGTTTTAATAAATGTAAATTATATAAAATTTAATTTTTGCCACGGATTTTATAGAAATTAAGCCATTCTGATTGGAATTCTTAAAATCGGATGTGATGGCAGGTAACTCAGGTAGAAAAAAACAAAACAAAACAAAAACACCCGTTTAAAACAATTCGTGGAGGTTTTATTTGATTATAAAATTTCCGACCGACCCACACCGAAAAAATCTGTTCAAACATAGGAATTTCTAAAACGGTGAATTACCATTTTTATATATTTAATTAAATATGAGGAAAATTAGCGATCATGGCTCTGTACAAATTTCTATCCTTGCGGTTCTATTAGTGTTTCTCTTTTGCCAAAACTCCGCCATTCCCATTAAACAAAAATAAAATAAAATAAAATAAAATAAATTCGTCAGGTAGGTGGCCCAGTGTTTTCTATCAACTGCCTCTCGTATCCTAGATACGCCCCGTTAAGGCAGGATGATTTCTTTTTTTAGATAATCAACATTGCCTTTAATATGAACAACACGCATGCACAAAATTAAAAATATAAAATGGCGAAAATTTACCTCTTGCTGGTCTTCAATATATTTTTATATAAAACTTAGGCTTACAATTTTATTTTCAAACATACCACTAAAATTCTTTACAGAAAAACAATACATTCTTTTTCACCAATCTGATATGTCCCGGAAAGGGATATATTTGCAATAAGCAACAAAGTGGTTGTTGACTACTATTTTTTTAGGACATTCTAAGTAACAAATAATGGATATGGTTTTTCAGCGTAGGCAATATAAGTAATGTACCTAGAAAAATCAGTCTGTATTTATGGCTGACACCAGCCAATCATATTACTGTGAGGGGTGTTGTGGTAGGATCCACCTAATTTGTATAGTGGATTACCGACCATATAAATATGGTTGGTACCGGAAGAGAGGAGAGGAATCAAGAGATTCAATCCAGAGACTCTGCCCGACTGCGACTAAGTCAACATATTCTCCAGGAACGGTCTTCCCAAGAATATACAAAAAGACTATATGTAAATATTATGTACCTTTCTTGTTTCAATACATACAGTTCTTCTTACATTTTGTGTTGTATGCGACTGCTTTACCATGCATTAGTATTGTTTCAAAACCCCATGTATTTGAATTCATTACATCACATTCATGTCTACAGACATTATAATATTCAGAACTCTATAAAGACCTGATAGTCAATATATATATATACAATTTGGAAGTGGAGAATAAAAATAAAAATATTTAAAAATGAAACCCCAATGAATATTTACATTGAACTCAAAGAGGAAAGCTCATGAGAACAACTATCATAAAAGTAGAAAATGCTCAGAGAAACTATATTCCGACGATGGGAAAAATGACTGAAGCCTAGATGCCAGATCACGGCCTATAACATTGCAGATTCTTTGTATTGTATCAATTTTTAAATATATTATGAATGGATATGCCAAGTTAGGGCAAAATATTTTATGTTTTTTTAGATAATCAACATTGCCCTCAATATGAAATTTTTGCATGAAAAAAAAACGTAAAATGGCGAAAATTTATCTATCAATTTACGTAAACATATATTTAAAAAACATATAGACATTTCAAAATAATTTAAAAAATTGACGTTTATATCGTCAAATTTAAATCGTAAATTATATAACATAAATGTTTTTCATATAGATAAAAGTTTAATTTGAAGATGAATCAAACAATTTTTGGTAAAAAAAAATTTAACCTTTTGATGATGACAAAACTAATGTCGATAAATATGGAATAAATAAATATAATCAACATGGTAATTTTTCTCTTGTTTAATAAGGATTATTATCTTGTCCCTGAATATGAGAAGATCCTATTGAAATAAGTTGACAAAACTTTTTTTATTTTATTCAATAAAGACAATCAATTTTAAATATATATTTATTTTATGATTTATTTTTTATATATATATATATATATATATAAAAAAAACCACTAAATTATTTTGGACATCCTTAAGATTTGTGTTTACATGTTGGGAACAAACCAAAACACAGCAGCCCTTCTACAGTTTGCATAATTCCATTAGACATCCCAGACCACCTAGATTAAAAGATAGTAGACAGTCAACAACAGACACACCCTTTGAAAAAAAACGGAATAAGCCCATCAACCAGGACACCTGGATGGCTAATATAACATCCTAATAGGAGATATGATGCAAGAAAAAGCTTTTTTACAAAAAGAACTTTCAAACATTTATTTGAGTTTTAAAGTTCAAAAAGAACTTTGCCATACGGGCGAGTTATAATTTTAAGTAACAATAAATTTTCACTCAATACATTCAGGGTATTAAATAAAGGACTAAGCTTTTGTCCAAAGTCCCCAAGGTTTGATAAAGACATTTTGATAAGGACCTGAAAAAAGAAAGAAGAATACGGTTAAAAGCCCACTATGGGGAAAATGATCATACACCTTCTATACTTGAGACAAAAAAGAGAAGGATACTACCTACACCCCCAAAAACACAGACATTACTATACAGACATTTGAACTATATATGTTTAAAATGACATAAAAAAACAATAGCACGTAAGCTGCCGCGTGACAATATTACTGAAGGAGAACGTATAGCCCTCGATACACTGACACATAGGGATGACGTAATCATAACACAGGCTGACAAAGGGGGTGCGACAGTGATCTGGGGAATCGAAGAATACATTAAAGAGGCCAACAAACAGCTAGCCGACAAAGAAACCTACAAAAGCATACCTACAGATCCCCTTCCAGAATACCAAAAAAGAATTAACTAGCTCACTAAACATAATGCTTCGCAACAATCTAATCGACAAGGAAACATGCACAACACTTACACCCACAAACATTACACCTGCTCGTTTCTATCTCCTTCCTAAAATACACAAAAGCAACAACCCAGGAAGGCCGGTTATTTCATCGTTCAACTGCCACACGACAAAAAATTTCCAAATACATAGACCATTACATACAACCGCTAGCTTAAGGAAGTAAAATCCTACATCAGAGACACAACAGATCTACTGAACAAAATTAATCACATACAAACAGTACCAGAGAATGCTATTCTAGTGACTATGGACGTTAGGTCACTATTATTCAAACATTAAAAACATCGAAGGGCTAACCGCCCTTCAGGAAGCACTTACTAAAAGAAGAAAACAGGACTCCCCCCCACAGAAGTCATCATAAAACTCATGGAGCATGTCCTTACATTGAATACTTTCAACTTCAATGGAGCACACTACCTTCAAATAAGAGGTTGTGCCATGGGCACCATTGCAGCTCCATCATATGCTACAATATTCATGGGAAAATTTGAGGAGACCCATATCTATCCCAATCATTGGTAGCGACTGCGTATTCTATGCAAGATATATCGATGATATATTCTTTTTATATACACGGGTAGTGATGACAAAACTTACCCAATTCCTTATGACCCTAAACACAGTGCACGACTCAATTAAGTTTGACTATGAAAAATCCACAACATCAGTAACATTTTAGACACCCGCATTTACATAGATGAAAACAGGAAACTACAAACGACAAAACACACACACTAAAATCACCGACACCCACAACTATCTACACTTTAAGTCTTCCCACCCTAAACACCTCAAAAGAGAACCTTCCCTATTCACAAGCACTTAGACTCAGAAGGATATGTTCCAACAATGAAGAAAGAATTAAATAAACACATTGAAAATCTGGAGCATCAATTCACAACACGTGGCTATAAACAACACCTAATCAGGGAACAAATAAATAAAGCAATTTCCACACCTAGAGAAGACACCCTAATGTACAAGATTAAAAATAAATCTAGCCGCATCCTCTAGTAACCACTTTCAATCCCACTCTGCCTCCACTATCCCAAATAATCAAACGTCGCTGGGAAATACTACATCTCAAACCAGACCTAAAAAACTGTTTAAGGAACCCGGCCTTCTTGCATATCGTAGACCTAAGAACCTAAAAGAAATCATAGGTAGTAACCACATTTCAGGGGACAAGGTAATCCGTAATAAACTAAGAAAAAAAACAACAGGATTTTTCCCAACCATGTAACAACAAAAGATTTTTTATGTTGCAACCATATTAAAAACACGAATTCATTCACTAGCTCAATCACTAAATCTACTTTCAAAATCTACCACAATTCTAACTGTAGAAGTCATAACATAATTTACCTCCTAGAATGCACACTATGCCAGAAACAATATGTAGGAAAATCTGAATGGCCCTTTCACTACAGAATTAATAATTATCGTAATCGAATTAAATCGACTCCCCATGAAAAATTATTACCTGTAGAACAACATTTCCGCCTAGAAAAACACGATTTCAAAACCCATGCCAAATTCACTATAATTGAGAGAATAGAAAAGTTCAGAGCAGATAACATTAGAAAGATTTTAGAGTCCCATGAAAATAAGTGGATACAACGTCTAAAAACACAATATCCAGCCGGGCTAAATCATAAATTTAACAATATAGATAGATAATATATAACCCAACAAATCAAAACCTACCCACATTTCTCACCCACACAAGACAGACATGCTTACGGAGGTGTGGAGGCCTCACACTTATACACACCCACACACGAATATACACACTTACACACATCATACTCACTCACTCCCTAATGAGCCAAATGATAACACACACCACAGCAATACACACGCTTACACATATCATACTCACTCACTCCCTAAGAACCAAATAACACACACACAAACACTAAACAGAGACACATCCCCTCACCAGGACCAATAAAAACTGTCAAACTGACCAGAGAATTCAGAATAGCATGTATCCATCCAGCTCTTATCTCAAATAACAACTTAAAAGAGACTGTTTGACCAACACAAGGAATGTTAAAAGATTCATGTTAAAAAAAAAAAAAAAAAAAAACAAATGAAAACTACAGACAAAAGTTCATTTTCTCCATCAAGACATTCATTTCTGTAGTTCACTGCTACCAGCAAGCAGAAATATTTTTCCTCCTGATGATGGCCATTTTGGTCGAAACTAGTCGAGGAATCTAAATGAAATAATAATAAAAAAAAAAACGAAAGAATATTAATCTACAACCCAGTGTGTCTAAAAGATTTTAATTTTTTTATTTTTTTATTGTTCAATATATATATATATATATATATATATATATATATATATATATATATATATATATATATATATATATATATATATATATATATATATATATATATATATATATATATATATATATATAATATATATATATATATATATATATATAAATCAATATATATAAATGAAAAGGAAATTTTTTAAAATTTCATATAAATATTGGAAAAAACAAAGGAGTTTGACACTTTTATTTTTTGATGAAAAATAATAATAAATTAAATATTAATTTTTTTAATATATAAAAATATTTATATATATACATTAAAATAGTTGGAAATTATAAATTTTTATTTTACAAAATGAGACAAGTTTCAAAGAAATTTTTAATTATTTTTTTTATAATTTTAAAAAGGAATATATTTTGCAAGTTTATTGAGACGTTTTTTACCAAAAGGAAAAAATTTTTAAATATTTAGTAAAAAAAGTTAAATTTTAAGATATATCCATGAGTAAAAGATTTACAATTTTAAGAAAAAATTTGAATCTAAAAAAATTTCCTCTTATTTTATACAAAACCAAATTTTTTTTTAAATATCATTATATATATATATATATATATATATTTATATATATATATATATATAAAATAAAATTTGAAAATTTAGAAACATGGTTTATAAAATAATATCAATACAAATTTAATTCTAAAATTTTGATTTTGATTTATCAGATTTTAAAGGAAAAATAATTTCAAAGAAAGATTGGAGAAGATGAATTTGCAAAATCCTTTAAAATTCCTTTTAATTCTGAAAGAAACTTAATGGAAAAAAAAAAATAAAAATTAAAAATATTGTTTTATTTTGAAGGTCAATTAATAAATTATATATATTATATATATATATATATATATATGAAGCAATATATTTAAAAAAAAAGAAATAAATCACGTTATATAAAAGAATTAAAGAAGAAATAAAAAATTTATTTAAAATTTTTTTTAATCTTTTTTTAAAATTAGTAAAAAATTAAAATTTGAAAATATATATTTTTTTTTTAAAAAAAATTTTTTTATTATTGTGCCTTTAATTCATGTTAAATAAAAAATAAATCAACAAAATGTTGGCAAAAAAAAAAAAAAAATAAAAAATTATTTTTGAATGTA
This sequence comes from Acanthosepion pharaonis, assembly GCA_903632075.3. Taxonomy (NCBI): domain Eukaryota; kingdom Metazoa; phylum Mollusca; class Cephalopoda; order Sepiida; family Sepiidae; genus Acanthosepion; species Acanthosepion pharaonis. The sequence goes on from CAHIKZ030001871.1 coordinate 45,856, forward strand.
AGATTAATATATTTTTTTTTTTTATATAGAATATATAAATATAGTATATATTTTTAAACATGTCAAAAAAGGACAAGGCATTAAATTTATTCCATCTAATTCTTAAAAAATAATTTAATTGATTATAATATTTTAAAATTTATATATATATATATATATATTATGTTAAAAAATGAATTGTAATAGAATGATTTTTTTTTTTAGTAATATCAAAAAATTAAAAACATTGATTTTTATATGGAAAATCATTTGGGTTTTTATAATTATTTTTCTTATATAACATAGATAAATAAATATATATATAAATATATATTATATATATAAAACCATAAGTTTGTTTTTGTGTTTTATAATATTTTTTTTTTGAAAAAAAATTATTATTGATAAATTTTAAAAATATATAAATTTATTTTATTTTATATATATATATATATATATATATATATATATATAAAATAATTAAAATAGAAAAAATAAAATTGAAACAAAAAAAATAATTATATAAATATCTAAATAATAAAAAGAAATAAATATCCATTTTGAACTTTTTTATATTATTAATAGAATATATAAATATATAATTAAAAATATTTATATATAAATATTTTATACATATTAATTCAAGAACATTTTTAAATATTAAAAAACCATTTTGGACGTGTCATGAAAAATACAATCATGGGATGTAAAATAAAATAAAAATTTTTAAAAAAACAATATTTTTAGTCAAATATTTAAAAAAAACACATATAAAAATTCCTCAGAAATTTTTTTTTAATTTTATTTAGATAAAATTTTATAAGGAGTTGATTTTATTTGTTCATTAAAACACAAATCAAAAAAATTTGATCTGAAATGGAAAACAAAATTCTTTTGATGATTCATTTTAAAGTTAAATAATTTTGTTTTTTACATGGGCCAGTTCTTCAATCATATTATAAATTCTTCAAAAAAATTGGAGGTATAAATGAGAACAAACAAATTTTTTGTTAATTATAATTTAAAAGAAAATTAATACTGATAATTTTTATGAAAATAAATTTCAGTTTTTAAAATTCCAAAGAATATTTTTAAGATTTTTTTATTTATTGGAAATACATGCTGATGATCAAGAATCGATTTTTAATTGAATGAAAATTAAAGATTTAAAATTCAATCCCAAAAAAAAGATTTTTTTTGAAATGATTCAAAAATATATTGAATATTAAATATTAAATAGATAAATATTTTTAAAAATTTTACATGCTTTTGCAAAAAAATTTATTTTAAATTTTTGCAAATAAGAAATTTTGAAAATAAAAAAATTTTTTATTTTCGAGCAAAAACATTATTCTTTGTTTTATAAAGAACACAAGAACATTTTTTTAGATGTCAAAATTTTTATTCAATTTGTCGCTTTGAAAATTGGAAGAATTGATTTAAATTTGCAATTTTAGCTATGAAAAAGTTTTTAATTTTTTAAAAATATAATTTTTATTTATTAACAATATTTTTTATTTTATTTGATAATTTGTTTAGTTTGTTCAAAATTTTTTTTTTATAATTTTCAAAAAAATTAAATTAAAAAAATGAAGGAAATTTTTGGAATGATATGAAAAATTTTTCATTGATTTTTTTTTTAAAACGTCCTTTTTTTACATCAATAATTTAAAATTTTTAAAATTTTTTTTTATTTATGGATTTATTGGAATAAAGAATATATCAAAATTGAATAAAGGATGATAAAAAACATATATGAATTTTCTAAAAATTTTTAAATGAAAAAGGGAAATTGATAAAATATTTTTAGAGAAAATTTTGGATCATAATTTGTCCAAATTATGAAAAATGTTTTACAAAATTCAACAATTTCATTTGAATTAAAAAAAAAAAGTGTTAAATTTTTGTAGGCCTATTAATTAGTTTTTTTTGTTAACTAAAATTATTTAAATATTTTGATTATATATAACACGAATATGTCAGTAAAATCATATAGATAATTTCATTTGACAGATTTTAGATTTATTTTTTTAAAAATATTTAATTCTTCAAAATTCAAAAAAAATTTTATAAATATTCAAAAATAAAATTATATGATAAAATAAAGGTTTCAAATCATCATCCTATAATTTTGGCTGTAAATCGAAAACAAAAAAAAAAAAAAAAAATCGTGGGGGGTATAATATATATATATATATATATTAATCATATATCAATATAAAAAATTTATATGGTTTTTTGCAACAATTAATATTTAAAAGTTCAAAATTTATATATTGATATAATTCCTTATACGATTAAAAAGAAGAATTTAATTTTTTCAAAATATAACATGGATTATGGAATCAGTTGGAAAAAAAAAAATTATAGTGAAAATATAAAATTTGAACGTTTAAAAACAAAATTATTTAAACATGTGATTTTTATTTGTTTTAAAAAAAATTGTTTTTATGTAAGGATGAACATATTCTTTTAATTGTAGATTTTTAATTGTTTTTTTAGTTGAAGTCTTTTTTTCATTACAGTTCACTTTATATGTATATATTTATTTTGGGAATTTTATAATGAATGGAAACGATCATTGAAATAAATATCTACTGTTTCAATAATAATTGAAAAAAAAAAAAAATGTGAAAATATTTTGATATTTTCTTTTTTAAATGTATGAGTCGTTATTTCTAAATCTTTTTTCTAATTAAATTCATACGGATAAATAAAAAAAAATAATCGGATTTGATATTCAAGTAAATATTAATAAGCAAAAATTTAATTCAAACTAAAAACAAAAGTTTAACATCAATATATATATATATTATATATATATATATATATAATATATATATATATATATCAAATCATTATGGTTTTAGACAAATTTAAAAACAATTTTTTTTTAAATATTTTTTATATATATATATATATATATATACAAATATTTATATATATATATATATATATATATATATATATATATATATATATATATATATATATATATATATATATATATATATATTTATACACGTTTCATTAAATAATATAGACAAGTGTTGTCTATTTATTTTATGTAAAATTTTTTTCATAACGTCTGATAAGTTTAATAACATTATCATTGAACGAAGAAAAAGAAATTCACAATATTGATCCATATTTTTTTAATACAATCTAAGCTTTCGGCTTACATAAGCCATTATCAAAGATGTCAATTACAAACATATTAAACAATATACGGACAAGACAGTGATGATAGTCTGTCATTGTTTTTACATAGATGATTTCTAAGCAACGATAAACACGTGCATATAAGACGCTAGAAGCGAAAATCGCACCGCATCTCATGACGTCACACATGACCACACGAGAGTGAATTGGAGAATGAAATATGGGAAAGCCGTTGGTATAAACCAATGGCTTCTGTTACCAATAGAAATTATAGACATTTAAGAATATTTGTAGAGATTCCATAGTTGATTTTGTTTAGGTTGGGTTTCAACTGTTTGATGTATAATGCTTCAAGTATTTTTAGTTTTTTGTCTATTGTTTTCATGTCGAAGTATAATTGTGTTTTCGACAAGTATTTTACGGAATTGTGTGTGCGGGCAGGCATGTTGTTTTAAATGCCTAAAAATGTTAGAGTTTTCATTAAATTTAAAAACCAATAATTAAAATAATAACTAAAATCAAAAATTTTAAAATTCAATTTTTACTGAGGAAAAAATATTTTTTGAAACTCAAATTCACATAACAAATATATATTTATATATATATATATATATATATATATATATATATTAATAAAATATAAATATACATATAAATGAAACAATATATAAATATGAAAAAAATGCATAAAAACTAGATATATATTTTTTAATAAAAAATTAAAAGAGGATCAAAATCAACAGAAAAAACTCAATGTCAAGAAGGATAAATGTTGATTAAAATTATCTTAAACATAATATTCCATGATATAATTTTATCATTGAATTTCCATCTTTATTTAATTTAAAAAGACCTTGAAAGAATGAATTGATATAAATATCTATTTGAAATAAAGAAAATTACACATTTTTTGACCATGAAAGATTTTTAAATTTAGTATATTATATATATATATATATATATATATATATATATAAATTAACAATAAGATATATAATGTAATTTTTCTTATAGATATTTTATTTTTTACAAAAAATAATTTATTAGAGCATTAATATCATAAATTAATTGATTCAAAAAAAAATTTTTTTTTTACACAGTTCTAACCATGTTTTAAAAAATGGAAGATAAAATTCTTTTGAATTTATTTAAAATTGATTAAATTAAAGACATTAGTTCCATTTTCATGTATAGGAGGGAATTTTTTAAATCATTCATATTTTCAAAAGTAGTAAAAGTTAATGCCATAAAATGGAAGAAATCCTTCAACAAACAAAATTTTTAAAAATGCATTAACCTACGAACTTTCGATAACGGTTATGATTTTATTTTTTATAACTACAAGATGATTAGGTCTTTTATTAATTTCAAGTACTTTCAACTGTACATTCAGTCATCCTCAGGCATGGAATATATTTTGTTTTAAAAAAAAACGCAAATTCGTAAATTTAAAAAAAATTCAATTTTAAGCGTTGCGACTGCACGCTCCAAAAATTTTATCCGTTAAATTTAACACAAAATAAAAAAAACATATTTCGATTCGCATTTAATTTTTCGTTTCCGATTCAAGCTGGATTTTTTTAAAAACAAAATATTTGAAAATGAGCATAAGCTAAAAAAGATTTAAGGACATTGAATAAATAATTAAATTTGAACATTGGATTGGGGTTACTGACTGGGAAAAATAATATATAACATTATAATATTTATATCAAGGGAAAATTTGAAGGATATAACAAGCAAAATAAAAAAAAATTAGCAAATGCAAACTGAATTTAAAAATAGGAAAGCTGTTAAAAATTTTTGGATAACAATTTTAAAAAAATGGAAATGCGAGTCATAATGAATTATCATACAATATTAAAAAATATAAATATATTAATATTTAATATAATGAAATACGATATATCATAATATATGATACCTCCATTTATGCGATGATTTTGCAAATAAATCTATAGGAAAATAATAAATCGACATCTAGATTAAAGAGGCATATTTGGTAAAATTTGAAAAAATATACCATGGTTACAACAATAAATTTAAGTTTAAAAGAATTCTATAGCAAATTTTTTTATCTATATATTTAAACAAATCAGCTACCAATAATTTTCATTCGAAAAACAAAAAATTTCAATTGGATATAACTTAATCGAAATGCAAAACGACAATCATCTGTAAAATGGGAAAATCAAAAATATGAATAAAAACCGAAAATATATATTCATTAAATATTCCACCAAAGAAATTTAATATCAATAATTGATATCCACATATATCATCATATTCGCATATTTCTGTGGTTTTTTGGCCAATTATATTCTGCATCTATTTATATATTCATTCCTTCATTATTCGTCTAGATGTAGGCTGTTTAGTTAATATTTTTGACGACAGTAAAATGGAAAATACAAATCTTTCATTTTATTGTGAATTCTCTAAATTTTCGACCCCAGGATTTAAGTCAAAAAATTTATTTCAATAAGATGTATTTAACTATAATTTTAATTCATTAGAAAAATAAATTCTGAAATTGGAATTTGATTAAAATATAGAAATAAGTGTTTTGTATAATTAAAAATAACTAAGATATTCAAGAGGATCCAACAAGTTGGGCAAATATCAAGTATGTAGCTGAGAAATCATTGATCTAACAATCCAGTAATATATTAAAATTAATGAAATTACATTTTCATTATTTTTCTCCAATTATCTATATTATTATAGATATTTAACAAAATCTGGATTACATTTTTATTTTTTAAAATTTGTCCAAATTTTGTAGCAGAGTATATCTCAAGAAAAATATATAATATACCTATACAAATTACTATATAGTATAGATATATAAAAAAAAATCATGACTGTAGAATTTATGTAAAATGAATCTAAAAAAGAGTCATATTTAATAGAATTTGACAAAACTATCAAAAAGACGCTAAAAAATGTATAAAATGATTTGGGCAGAGTATGTCTCCAAGAAGACACATAGTAATTAATAGAATTTTGACAAATTATATAAATTACGACGCTGACAAAAAAAAAAATATAAAAATTATATATATAAAAAAAAGAAGAGGAATGAATAGACAGCTTGTAAAAATTAGAATAAAAAGAACGAAACAAGCTGAACTTTAATTTAAAACAAATTATTGGCCCTGTACAGATAAAACTTTTTTAAAATGTCTGCATTAAAAAGAAAGTAAATGAATTATATATACTTTAAAAGAGCAAATGATGTTTTAATAAACTTAAAACCATGAATTAAAATTTGTGTGCAATGTCCACAAAAAAATTTAAAATCAACAGACATCATATTTTGTAAAAAAATAAAAACACATTTTCACACACACAAAAAACAAACACACACACATAAATATATATATAAATATATATAATATTTTCAATGAATTAAACAGGATAGATAAATATGAGGAGTGTGTCCAAATAAAAATCATGATTTTTTCGGCACGTTAAATGAATTTTATATGACAATTTTAAAAAAAATTTTTCATTTATATATATATATATATATATATATATATATATATATATATATATATATATAAATATGTGAATGTGTGTGTGTGTGTGTGTGTGTGTGTGTGTGTGTTAATACAATTAGTTAATTATTTCGGAAAAAAAAAAAACTGTCCATTTTGCTTAGAATTGCTCATGATAAACATTCGTTTGAATAATTTGAATAATGATCTTTGCAACACTTTAATTTATATATATATATATATATATATATATATATATATATATATATATATATAAATATATATATATATTATATATATATATATATATATATATATATATATATAATTTTAAAATGTTTATTAAGACAAAGTCACAATCATATGTATTTTGAGGTTGGTTGTTTTAATTTTATTTAAAAAAACGTTCTGTTTTTGAATTGTAACTAAAGTTCTTCTGAAACATAGTTGCAGTAAACTTTCACAAAATTGGCTCTGGGGGTGTTGAACAAGCACAAATGTGTCTTTGAATATATCTATATAGGGATTATTTAGTAGCCCTTTAGAAAAAAATTTCGAATACAAGCGGCCATTATTTTATAATCTGAATCTATCATATCAATCTAATTAGAAAATATATATCTATCTATATATATATATATATATATATATATATATATGTATATATATATATTCATGCAGGAAAATGTTACGGACATTGCAATAACTGATTTAACTGCCATTTATTAAATTTTTTAATTCAATTACGCGTATTCTACTTCAAGTTTCAATTCAACGGGACTAATTAAGTTTAACGCAATGATCTTAAAAAAGAACTTTTGTGGAAACTTGAGAAAAAAATCAAGAAATTATTTGATCGACTATTATTGCAAATAATGGTAAAAACTTTAAAAATATATAACAGTAAATTTTATCGTCGAAATGTCGGACATGCCTGGAAATGACTGATTTAAAACTTTTTTGTAAGAATAGGTAGGTCTATAATGTAGGCGGGCGATGGATATGTATTTGGGAATATTAAAAGAGAATAATAAATATTTAAATATAAATTTAATGACAATGTATATTAAAAATTCTATATTACTACACAAATCTATCTATAACAGTCTATTATTTTCAAATATCTATCTGAAATATAAATTTATCTATCGATATTATATATTGTTATATATATATCTATTTATCTATCTATTATCTATCTATCTAAATATTTTCTTTATATATATCTATCCATATATATATTTATTTCTATTTATATCTATCTAATATATATATATATATATATATATAGTATCTATTTATTCTATCTATCTATCTATCTATATATCTATATATATATATATATATATATATATTTAAAAAAATATATCTTTTCTGCATAAATTATCTATCTATCTATCTATATATATATATATAAATATAATGTATACATGTATATATAAATTATCTATAAAATATATTTATCTATCTATCTAAATGTGTCAATGTCTATATATATATTTAGGTCTTTTTTTTATTTTATTTATCTATCTATATTATCTATCTAAATATATAAATATATATATATATATATTATATATATATTATATCTATCTATCTATCTATCTATCTATCTATGATCTATCTATCTAAATTTTTATATATATATATATATATATATATATATATATATATATATATATATATATATATCTCTTTATATTTATCTATCTAAAAATCTATTGACCAGTCTCTTCATTATCTATCTACCTATATATCTATCCTTTTTTCAATCTTTTCATCCCAAGTAAGGCAACAAAGCCACTAACACGCAGGGCGTGACTGAGTGTGAAAGAATAGAAAAAAGCATTATTAATGAGTGAGAATAATAAAAGATGAGGAAAGAAGAAAACAAAATAACGATTGACATCCCATTCAAGTTATTGGAGATCAAATTTGATCGGAAAGCAAGAAGCTGAAAGAGAATTCAACAAGCAAGAAGTTACGGTTACATCTAGCCAATCTAGTACTGCGTTTAAATTCATAAAGTATAGTAGCCATAGCGGAGGGTTCATCAGAAAAATTACCGTATACCGCGTGTAACAGTAAAATTGTACATGCTAGAATTGTTTTCCCACAAAATGTTTAATATCTAAAAAAAAAAAAAAAAGACTAAACTAATTGAGTTTCTTTTTCCCATCTTGACACAATTTTTCGTAAGTATCATTGAAAAACTCTTTGAAAGAGAACAGGTTAAAATTGTCAGTGTCTTCTCAGCTAAGCAATGGTGAGAGGAAAAAGATCATTCAGGCCTTCAGTAATGATGCCAACATTCATACACTGGCTTCTATCTTCAAAGTCCATTCAAGAACCATAAAAAGAACGGTAAATAAGTTTAAAAAAGAGGGAACTGGATCAGGAGGTCACAACAGGAATAGACATCATCATTTCAACGTAGAGATAAAGAGAACAATTAGAAAAGATCCAACTCAATTCATAAGCTTAGATAGGATTAAAAATATGTATCGATATTGTGATTTTTTTCTTCTTTTAATGATAATGTTAAGTTTATCAGACGATATGAAAAGAATTTACATCAAATAAATAGAAAAAAAAATTGTCTATATTATTTACTGAAACATGCATCAATATATATATATATATATATCAATAAATATAATCAATATATATATATATATATATATATATCAATATATATATATATATATATATATATATATATATATATATATATATATACATGAATCATTCATACAAAACAAATATAGAGGTTAATGATTTAAATGGCGAGAATACATCTTCGCAAACAATTTCAATAAGTTACATTAACCCCGAACCTGTATATGAATGATATGATCCCTGTTTATAAATTCCAGTTGCATAAGGTCTGTTTTAGTTTTTACAAGCTTTCGTCTGTTCCTACAGACATCATCAGGTATGGAAATAGATTTGTTCTTGTTTTTTACTTCTCGGTAATAAGAGGACAACGAAAATACAGATGTAATCCGAAAAAATGCTTTTAGAAATGTGTTATTGTTTTGGACCGTGCGGTCGCAACGCTGAGTTTGAATTCTAAATTTTAAGGTTGTGCGTTTTTGTACAAATATAACAATAAGAGAATTCTTTTGTACTGGTAGGTTTTCCGTCAATGTGGCATGAACTATATTGTTCAATAATTACAGGAATGTCACACTTATTATCCGAAAGTTGCACGTTGGATCAGTTATTTTAATTTCGATTATAGGTGCTGTTCAACTTATAATTCCATGAATCATTCATACAAAAACAAATACAGAGGTATGGAAATAGATTTTTTCGGATTACATCCATATTTTCGTTGTCCTCTTATTACCTTGAAGTAAAAAAACAAGAGGATGTCTGTAGGAACAGACGAAAGCTTGGAAAAATTAAAAAGACCTTATGCAACTGGAATTTATAAACAGGGATCATATCATTCATATACAGGTTCGGGGTTAGTGTAACTTATTGAAATTGTTTACGAAGATGTATTCTCGCCATTTAAATCATTAACCTCTATATTTGTTTTTGTATGAATGATTCATGTAATTATATAAAGTTGAACAGCACCTATAATCGATATATATATATATATATATATATATATATATATATATATATATATATATATATATATATATATTTGGATTTGGATAGATGTGAGTTTGTGACCCTGGGTTTTAGCTCTATTTCTGATATTGAGCCTTTCTAATAAGAAGGAACCATTTATAACATAAAATAATTATGCATACTTATATTTATATACACTTTTCACACACACACACACACACACACACACACACACACACACACACACACACATATATATATGTTTAATATCTAAAAAAACACTAAACTAATTGAGTTTCTTTCTTTCAGGTTTTCAGATAAGACATTTAGTCATCTTGACACAATTTTTCGTAAGTATCACTGAAAAACTCTTTGAGTTATTCAACTAGAAAGAGAAGAGATTAAAATCTTTTTGTGTCAACTTCAAGAAATTTAAGAAATTACGCGTGTCATTTCAGAAAGCAGATATTGACCGAGCAGCCAGTGCTACTCTATTTACACTTTTCTTCACTCCCTGGCCATCAGACTGGGATCAAAAGTAGTATCTGTTCTACTCATTTGTAATTTTAATAGTAATATTATGTTTCCTTATAAAATAGGAAACATTCGGCATTTATTGACCGAGCAGCCAATGAAACTTTTCTTCACTCCTGCCCATCAGACTGGGATCAATTTGTAGTATCTGTTCTCCTCATCTTTAATGGTAATTATAATATTAGGCATTTCCTTATAAGAAAACATTCGACATTTACTGAAAGGGAGATCCTCAATCCCAAGAAGCATGACATCAACATGAATTTTCATATGTCTTGTTAATACAGAAGCTGGATTATATATATATATATATATATATATATATATGAATTATTCACACAAAAACAAATGCAAAAGGTTAATGATTTAATTGGAAAAATCCATCGTCGCAAAACAATTCAAATAATATAAAAAATATATAACGAATTCGGAGGTTTTGTATATTATTTGAATTGTTTTTGAAATGGATTAATGATTATATCTTTTGTTCAACTGAATTTGTAAATTGATTCTTCCATCGTTTATCGATATATATAATATATATATATATATATATATATATATATATATATATATATATATACTGCGAAGAATAGATACGTAAAACTTCGCACCTTCCCTCTATGCGGCAAATGCCAAATCCGTTGGATTTCTATCCCGGCTTGAAGCAATCGGATGGCTAGTCACATTGATGAGATGTGATACAGTGAAACAGAGTATCTGTGGATTACAATATATATATATATATATATATATATATATATATATATATATATATATCCATTCGGTTATAATTCATTTCACGAATATATAAATATTCATCTCTTCACACCGATTTTTTCTTTATATAAATGGAGTCAATTCATCCAGACGAAAGGGAAAGTGGGGAAGAAAAAAAAAAGGAAAAAGAAAAACTGCTAATATAAAAGAGGAAAAAAGAAAAATACAATTAATTTCATTTTCTTTTTTTTTTTTTCTTGCCCTTTTGTTGCTGAGTCTTTATGAATTTTAGTACACAGTTCAAGATTGGTGACAAGATCTCATCATTTTAACATTGAAATGGTTAGATGTAAACGCAAGTTCTATACTAAAAATTTGTTCTCTCGCAATTGCTTGTGAAATTTTCTTCAGGCTTCTTGCTTTCCAATTTTAATCTTCAGATGCAATGTTAATCATTATCCTCCATCTTTTTAACTCTTATTCTTTCATTGTCCTCGTTCCTTAACAGTAATTTGTTTTATATTCTCTAACACTAAGTAACCCCTTTGCATCCTAGTGGCTTTATTGCCTTTGATTTTTAAAAATTTAAATGCAATGTCAATCGTTATCTTTTTTCCTCTTAATTCTTGTTCTTTTATTGTCTTCTCTACCTAATAGTAGTTTTTTCTCATATTTTCTAACACTTAGTAACACCTTTGCATCCTAGTGGCTTTATTGCCTTTCATCTTTAAAAATTTAAATGCAATGGTAATCGTTATCTTCTGTCTTCTTACTTCTTGTTCTTCTATTGTCCTCTCTCTTTAATAGTAGTTTTTCTCATATTCTCTTACACTAAGTAACCCTTTGCATCCTAGTGGCTTTATTGTCTTTGATCTTCAAAAATTTAAATGCAATGTCAATCATTATCTTCCGTTTTCTTAATTCTTGTTCTTTTATTGTCCTCTCTCCTTAATAGTAGTTTTTTCTCATATTCTCTAACACTCGGTAACCCCTTGCATCCTAGTGGCTTTATTGCCTTTGATGTTCAAAAATTTAAATGCAATGTCAATCGTTATCTTCTGTCTTCTTAATTCTTGTTCTTTTATTGTCCTCTCTCCTTAATAGTAGTGTTTCTAATATTATCTAACACTCGGTAAGCCCTTGCGTCTTAGTGGCTTTATTGCCTTGCTTGGAAGTAAATGATTAAAAAAAGAAAATAATGAGGTGCGATGTTAGAAGACTTGAAGAAAGTCTGATGTCACTCACTTAATTACTGTTAATTAATAAAACATAAATTAATTGGAGATCTTTGCAGAAAAGTTTACCGTTGTGGAAAGCAAGCCACACGCACCTGAGTTACTTTTCATTTCAGAAAGAGATCTAATCCGCCCTGATGAGGATAATGTTTAAAGATGAATTAACCTTGGTCGACCCCCAGGCAAATTTAATACCCCCGTTCATATATTTGAATTAAAACTTAATATTCGATTTAGCTATGTTGCGCACGAACGGAAGTGCTGATGAAAAAAAAACGTTCTTTTTATCTGAGTTAAAACGAAAACGCATAGAGTGTCTCTGATCTGTTTGGGCAGCCGTAAGCGGTTTTGGTCTTCCCAAAAAATGGATAGGAAGAATTTCGTAGAGTCAAAAATTAGATTACAGGAGGAAGATAAAAAAAAAAAGGAACAAATAGACCCCGTCTTGGTGTAAACAAACAATATGGCTTGATGAAAGTCTGTAGCTAGAGGATTAAACTTAAACGACACTTGATCGTTCAGCGCATATGACAGAAGAGACACTATGGGGTAGGAAATGATACTGAAAACTATATTGTTTTACCTTTATTTCTGATCCATTGCGCTTGTTTTTTCATGTTTTATGGCATATCAACACCTCAATGGGTTATTTAAAGCCGACAAGATTTTTTTAGGATAGGTTCGTATGAACAGAATATGTATTCTTTGTAAGAAAACAGTTTGTTGGAGATCCGGTTTCATTGACGTATTTTTGTAACTGTTTGACCATGGTAAGATTCAGGGTCTCATGGTGAGAAAGCGAACGTTTTGAAACATTCCATCAAATGCACAATTCACTCAAGAACAGAGGGTTACTGAATGACGTTTTTGAATGTAGGCAAAGGCTGATTCTAGACAAAGAGCTTGAGATTGCAGTGGTTAAGGAGGCACCCCTTCGAGAATGTGGTCAACAACGTAGCGGTTGTCATGATGAAGCTGTCTGCTTAGAACTTCCTCCTTACCAATGGTATACGAAGGGAGTAAGGTTAATTCGATCTGGAATACGAGACATGGAGAGTCTTAGCTATAAAAGTCTGGTTTCGTTTATTTTGTTTTACGGGATATTAACACCTTAATGTTTTATTTAATGCGACAAGATTTTTAAGGATAGGTTCGTATGCATAGAATATGTATTCATTGTAAGAAATCAGTTTGTAGATCAGGTTTCTTTGGGGTATTTTTGTAAAGAGGGTTCTTGTCAAGAGTTTGCTTTCATTGATGTATTCTTTTCAGATATACTTTTTGTAATGAAATTGATTTTAGTGACATTCTCAATGGGTTTATATTTTGGGGATTTGTGATTATTTTATTGTTTTACGGCATATCGACATCACGATGGGTTATTGAAGATCAACAAGATTTTAGGATAGCTCCATATGAATAGAATATGATATTCTTTGTAAGAAATCAGTTTCTAGGATATTCTGTTTCATTGGCGTATTTTCGTAACCGCTCAACCATGGTGAGATTTGGGGTCTCATGGTGAGAAAGCGAAAGTTTAACTCGGCCACGTGAACAATTCACTCAAGACAGGGTTTCCGAATGAGGTTTTTGAATGTAAGCAAAGGCTGATTTTAGACAAAGAGTTTGGAATTGCAGTGGTTAAGGAAGCATCCCCTCAAGAGTGTGGTCAACGAAGTAGCGATTCTCAGGATGAAGCCTTCTAAGTAGAACTTCCTCTTTACTAATGGAATACGGATATAGTAAGGATAATTCGAGCTCGTATACGTGCCAGGTTGAGTCCTAGTTATAAAGGTCTGGTTTAGTTTATTTTGTTTACGTCACATCAACCTAAATGGGTTGTTTAATGCCAACAAGATTATTTAGGACAGGTTCGTATGAATAGAATTTGATATCCTTTGTAACAAATCAGTTTCTAGGAGATCCAATTTCATTGACTTATTTTTGGAAACGGGTTTTTTGGCAAGAGTCTGGTTTCATTAATGTATTCTTTTCTGATATCCTTTTTGTAATGAAATTGATTTAATTGACCTTCTTATTTGGTTTATATTTTGGGGGTTGGGATTATTTTGTTTGGCGGCATATCAACACCCCAATGGGTTATTTCATTCCAACAAGATTTTAGGATAGGTTCGTATGAACAGAATATGTATTCTTTGTAAGAAAACAGTTTGTAGGAGATCCGGTTTCATTGACGTATTTTTGTAACTGCTTGAGCATCGTGAGATTCAGGGCCTCATGGTGAGAAAGCGAACGTTTTGAGACATTCGATCAAATGCACAATTCACTCAAGAACAGAGGGTTACTGAATGAGGTTTTTGAATGTGGGCAAAGGCTGATTCAAGACAAAGAGCTTGAGATTGCAGTGGTTAAGGAGACATTCCCTCAAGAGTGTGGTCAACAAAATAGCAGTTCTCAGGATAAAGCTATCTGCTTAGAACTTCTTCCTTACCAATGGAATACGAATGGAGTAAGGATAATTGGCTTCCCTATACATGCCATGATGAGTTTTAGTTATAAAGGTCTGGTTTCGTTTATTTTGTTTATGACACATCAACCTAAATGGGTTGTTTAATGCCGACAAGATTTTAAGGATAGGTTCGTATGAATAGTGTTGTGGTAGGATCCACCTAATTTGCATAGTGGAGTACCGACCATATAAATATGGTTGGTACCGGGAAGAGAGGGAGGAATCAAGAGATTCAATCCAGAGACTCTGCCCGACTACGACTCAGTCAACACATTCTCCAGGAACGGTCTTACCAGGAATATACAAAAGACTATATGTAAATATTGTGTACACTTTCTTGTTTCAATACATTTTGTTCTAAGTACATTTTGTGTTGCATTATTATTCCATGCATTAGTCAAGTTTCAACAAATAGTATATGATATTCTTTGTTAGAAATCAGTTTGTAGATCAGGTTTCATTGATGTATTTTTGTAAAGAGGGTTTGTGTCGAGAGTCTGGTTTCATTGATGTATTCTTTTAAGATATACTTTTATTGATTTATTGATATTGATTTTATTGACATTCTCATTTGGTTTATATTTTGAGGGTTTGGGCTTATTTTGTTTTACGGCATATCAACACCTCAATGGGTTATATAATGCCGACAAGATTATTTAGGATAAGATAGGTTCGTATGTATAGAATATGATATTCTTTGTAAGAAATCAATTTGTAGGAGATCCGGTTTCATCTGCTTGACCCTGGTGAGATTTTGGGTCTCATGGTAATGAAAGCGATTTAAAATAAACATTCGATCAAAAAAACAATTCAAAAAGAACAGAGGGTTACTGAATTTTTTTTGAACATAGGATCAAAGGCTGATTCAGACAAAAAGCTTGAGATTGCAGTGGAAAGGAGGCATTCTCTTGAGTGTTGTCAACATTTTATCAGTTCTAAAGGATGATTTCTGAAAAAAGAACGATTCCACTTTACCAATCGAATACAAATCAATTGTAATAGTCAAATTTTTATATGACCTGTTGAGCCTTGTTTATTAGTATTTCATTTTGGTTTATTTTGTTTTCCGTTATATTTATAAATGTAATATTTTAATATAAAAAAGATTTTTTAGGATTGCACATTTATCTATAGAATATTAAATTTAAAAGTTTAAATTTTTTGGACGTATTTTTTAATAAGATTTTTCATCATATTTTTCAAAACCTCCAATTTCTGTCATCCAAGATTTTTGCTCTAGGTACCATCCATTTATGCTTTTTGACGGACAAACCCATTTTTTTTAAAAAATGCATTGCATGTAATATTTTTTTTCAATATGCATTTTAATTACTAGCAGACCATGATGATTTTTTGGTAAAATGCAGAGATGTCACAAAAGTATTGTTCTAAAACACTCGAGAATATGTCCAGTTCGCTCAAGAGAGAGGGTTACTGAATAAGGTTTTTTGAATGTAGGCAACGGCTGATCCTAGACAAAGAGCTCGAGATTGCAGTAGTTAAAGAGGCATCATCTTGAGAGTGTGGTCAACAAGATTATAGTTCTTCCTTTTTCTGACATTTTAGAACTTCTTCATTACCAATGGAATACGAATGGGATAAGGATAATTCGCTTTCGTATACATGCCGTGATGAGTCTTAGTTATAAAGGTCTGGGTTGGTGTATTTTGTTTACGTCAAATCGACCATAATGGGTTATTTAATGCAGACAAGATTATTTAGGATAGGTTTGTATGAATACTTTGATAGTTTGTAGATTAGGTTTCTTTGACGTATTTTCTAAAGAGGGGTTTTATCGTGAGTCAAATGTATTACTGGTAATTTTGTATTGCTATTATTTTTAGTATAAAAATCTATTTTTATACTTTTATAGTGTTTTGACCTCAGTTTCATGGTTAACTATTTACCCATAGCTGGGACCCTAAAGTTTTATTACCACCTCGGGTCACTTGCAGATAAAAGGAACAAAGCAATAAAGAAGGTGGTTATAACTGTCATCAAAAAACAAACAGAAAATCAAGAGGCATTGCTGCAGGATGTCATATAATCATGCTCATTGCATTCGATTTTATAAAATATAAATGTTGAAAAGTACCATCATCGATAAATTACAAAACACCATTCCAAATGGTAAAAAAAAGATAGTTCGATTATTAAAAAAAAAACTAAAAAATAACCTACAAAATATTGATTTTTTTTTTAAATAAAAATGAAAAATTAATTTGAACGCTTCCAAAACGAAGCAACGCTTCCAAAACGAAACAAAAATTATTGAGATGAATAAAAAGTACGTTTCAATTTTGGATTGATGGTCAAAGAACCATTTTGAATTAAAATAATTGCTATTTAATTGGAAAATACAAATACACAATAGTGTCAATATATTCTCTTTGTATCGACCAGTATCAGTAAACTTTGTGTCATTTTGTAGGGCTATGATTATTCTATTAGGAAAATATATCATAAATAAAATAATGTATATAACTATATCATTAAAGCAAGAAAATAACAAATTTAATGAGAAATAGCAAAAAATATTTTCATTTTATAAGGTGTCCATAAAATTCGTGTGCACTTTAAAAAATTATAATTTTATTTGTATTGGCGATAAAAAATAATCTGTAAAAAATGTTATAAAGTTTAATGTACCTAGTTTTAAGTAAAGATAAAATAACTAATGTGATTTCAGGCATTACTTTAAATCATTTGGCAAATGTTTTTGGTTAACTGCAAATTTTATTACCCTTTTATTGCTAATGATGGAGGACATGTGGAAACTTAAATAAAATTTAAAATTAAACCTTAAAAAATTATCATTTCCTTCTTTCTAATTCTTCTTAAAAATTCTTTCTTCGTTTAAATATCAAATAAAAATAAAATTTTTTTTAAAAAAACAATTATTTTTTATGGACATTTTTACAAATATCTTATCAAAACGAATAGACATTTTATGCCTATTAAATTTATTGGTCTTTTTTTCTGGCATGTAAATAACGTTCTATAAATCTCAACTGTAAAAAAATAAAATTTTATGGTTCATTGCTTGAACCAAAATGCAATAAATTTTTTTCCTAATGGGCCAAATTAGAAATTTAGGCAGAATCACCGGGCCATAAAATACTTTATATAAATATCCTTTGGAAAAAAAATAAAACGTTGTGAAGATCAAATTTTAATAACAAATATTATTGAACATGCAAATTGAAAATTAAAATGCTTTAGTTTCCTTTCTTTCACTATACGGTCAAAATTTTAGACCAAATGGAGTGACAGAATATATGATTTCTATTTTTATATATTTTAAATCTTAAAAGTAAAATTAAACTAAATAACAATTTTTTAGATTATTTCTATCGCAAATACAAATAAAGTTATAATTTTTTTTAAAACACGAACTTTATGGACATCCTGTATAAAATAAAAAAAATTATGTAGATAGATAATGTTTGAACAATTTTTAGTATTTTCCTGTATTCTTGCGTCCTGTAATTAAAAAAGATCAGCAAATATTATTATTTTACTAATTATTAAATTATTATATAATTTTAGTTATATAATAATTATTAAATAATTATTAAAATTAATAAGTTTTACAGAATTATTATTATTTTACGACAACAGTTATACCAGGTTTTTTTTTGAATACTCTGATTGACGTAAAAGCCTTTGATTGGGAAATTTTACGACTTATGACTGTTCATACAAGATTCTTTTGCTTCAAATTTTCCAAAAAAAGTTACGAATAAATTTGCTTTTCCGGAAGAGTTTAAACGTTAGGTCTAAATTAAAAGCAATTAGTTTTGAAGGAACAACTGAACTCTTCATGAACTTGATGGAAAACAGTAATGGATTAAAGGCTACAAATCTGATTTTTATCTAATTTTATGATAATATTTACAATAATGAAGTTAAAATCTGTTGGCAAAAAAAATAGGATAAGATGCGTTTACTTGTAAGTAAAAAAAAAAAAGATGTGAAAAAAAAATGATAGAAATTTTAATTTAAAAAGAGAATGAAAGACTTTCCAGTCTAAAAGTTGTTTCTTAAAAAGAATTTATATAATAAAATGATAATATGATATATATATATATATATATATATATAAATGGGGAAGAGAAAATGAAAAAAACAAAAAGAATTACAGAAAGATTAACTTTGTTTTATGAGAAATAAAAGGAGAATTATATCTTGGAAATTGTATGTCTTCTGATAATATGTGATTGACAATATTATCCGAATTAAAAAGAACAAAAAAAGTGGGAAGAAAAGAAAAAATATTTTACTAAAGTGAAAAGAATAAAAAGTTTATATTTATCATTTAAAAAAATTTATGGATATTTAAGAATCTCATCAGAAGATGTGGAAAATGAAGAATTTTTTTGAATGTCAAAGGGGATCAAAATCGTGTTTAAACTATTTTGGTAAGAAATTTAAACAACAGAAAGAAAGAAAAGAGTACTGAACTGTTACGTAACATCAGTCCTCCTATATGGCAGTGAATGATGGACAATCTTCACAGATGAAGAAGAGACTTGAAGCAACAGAAAAAAAAAAAAAAAGTATTTTGAACTGTTACGTAATTTTCAGTCCTCCTATATGGCAGTGAATGCTGGACAAATAGATAACAGATGAAGAAGACTTGAAACAAGAGAAACAAAAAAAAAAGTATTGAACTGAGAAAAATATCAGTCCTCCTATATGGCAGTGAATGCTGGAAAATCTCTTCACAGATTGAAGATGAGACTTGAAACAAAGAAAAAAAAAAATTGTACTGAACTGAAACGTAAAATATCAGTCCTCCTATATGGCAGTGAATGCTGGACAATCTCCTCACAGATGAAGAAAAGACTTGAAACTCAGAAACAAAAGAAATGGCTTGTACTGAACTGTTATGTAATATCAGTCCTCCTATATGACAGTGAATGCTGGACAATCTTTTCTGAGATGAAGAAGAGACTTGAAACAAAAAAATAAAGAAAAGAGTACTGAACTGTTACGTAATATCAGTCCTCCTATATGGCAGTGAATGCTGGACAATCTCCTCACAGATGAAGAAAGACTTGAAACAACAGAAACAAAGAAAAGAGTATTACTGAAGTTATGTAATATCAGTCCTCCTATATGGCAGTGAATGCTGGACAATCTTCTCACAGATGAAGAAGAGACTTGAAACAAGAGAAACAAAGAAAAAGAGTACTGAACTGTTACGTAATATCAGTCCTCCTATATGGCAGTGAATGCTGGACAATCTCCTCACAGATGAAGAAAAGACTTGAAACAAGAGAAACAAAAAAAAGCTACTGAACTGTTACGTAATATCTGTCCTCCTATATGGCAGTGAATGCTGGACAATCTCCTCACAGATGAAGAAGAGACTTGAAACAACAGAAACAAAGAAAAAGTACTGAACTGTTACGTAATATCAGTCCTCCTATATGGCAGTGAATGCTGGACAATCTCCTCACAGATGAAGAAGAGACTTGAAACAACAGAAACAAAGAAAAGTACTGAACTGTTACGTAATATCAGTCCTCCTATATGGCAGTGAATGCTGGACAATCTCCTCACAGATGAAGAAGAGACTTGAAACAAGAGAAACAAAAAAAAAGTACTGAACTGGAATAATATCAGTCCTCCTATATGGCAGTGAATGCTGGACAATCTCCTCACAGATGAAGAAAAGACTTGAAACAATAGAAACAAAGAAAAGAGTACTGAACTGTTACGTAATATCAGTCCTCCTATATGGCAGTGAATGCTGGACAATCTCCTCACAGATGAAGAGACTTGAAACAGCAGGAAACAAAGAAAAGAGTACTGAACTGTTGTAATATCAGTCCTCCTATATGGCAGTGAATGCTGGAAATCTTCACAGATGAAGAAAACTTGAAAAACAATAGAAACAAAGAAAATTTTACTGAACTGTTACGTAATATCAGTCCTCCTATATGGCAGTGAATGCTGGACAATCTCCTCACAGATGAAGAAGAGACTTGAAACAATAGAAACAAAGAAAAGTTACTGAACTGTTACGTAATATCAGTCCTCCTATATGGCAGTGAATGCTGGACAATCTCCTCATGAACAGATGAAGAAAAAGACTTGAAACAATAGAAACAAAGAAAAGAGTGCTGAACTTTTACGTAATATCTGTCCTCCTATATGGCAGTGAATGCTGGACAATCTCCTCTGATGAAGAAAAGACTTGAAACAATAGAAACAAAGAAAAGTGTACTGAACTGTTACGTAATATCAGTCCTCCTATATGGCAGTGAATGCTGGACAATCTCCTCACAGATGAAGAAGAGACTTGAAACAATAGAAACAAAAAAAGAGTACTGAACTGTTACGTAATATCAGTCCTCCTATATGGCAGTGAATGCTGGACAATCTCCTCACAGATGAAGAAAAGACTTGAAACAATGAAACAAAAAAAAAAAGTACTGAACTGTGATGGTTTATCAGTCCTTCTATATGGCAGTGAATGCTGGACAATCTCCTCTCAGATGAAGAAGAGACTTGAAACAAGAGAAATAAAGAAAAAGTACTGAACTGTTATTGTAATATCAGTCCTCCTATATGGCAGTGAATGCTGGACAATCTCCTCACAGATGAAGAAGAGACTTGAAAGCAATAGAAACAAAGAAAAGAGTACTAAACTGTTATGTAATATCTGTCCTCCTATATGGCAGTGAATGCTGGATAATCTCCTCGCAGATGAATAATAGACTTGAAAAGCAAGAAAATAAAAGAAAACTGAGCTGGAATGTTATTGTTTATCAGTCCTTCTATATGGCAGTGAATGCTGGACAATCTCCTCTCAGATGAAAAGAGACTTGAAGCAACAGAAATAACGAAAAGCGTACTGAACTCTTAATTTAATATCTGTCCTCGTATGTGGCAGTGAATGCTGGAAATCTCCTCACAGATGAAGAGACTTGAAACAAAGAAGAAACAAAAGAGTAACTAAACTGTTATGTAATATCTGTCCTCCTATATGGCAGTGAATGCTGGATAATCTCCTCGCAGATGAAGAATAGACTTGAAACAAGAAAATAAAAGAAAACTGAGCTATTGAATGTTATTGTAATATCAGTCCTTCAATATGGCAGTGAATGCTGGACAATCTCCTCTCAGATGAAGAAGAATGCTTTTTGAAGCAACAGAAACAAAGAAAAGCGTACTGAACTGTTAATTTAGTATCTGTCCTCCTATGTGGCAGTGAATGCTGGAAAATCTCCTCACAGATGAAAGACTTGAAACAAAAGAAACAAAAAAAAAGTACTGAACTGTTACGTATTATCTGTCCTCCTATATGGCAGTGAATGCTGGACAATCTCCTCGCAGATGAATAAAAGACTTGAAACAATAGAAAAAAGAAAAGAGTGCTGAAATGTTATTGTTTATCTGTCCTCCTATATGGCAGTGAATGCTGGACAATCTCCTCTCAGATGAAGAAGAACTTGAAACAACAGAAACAACGAAAAGAGTACTGAACTGAAAAAGATTTAATATCTGTCCTCCTATATGGCAGTTAATGATGGACAATCTCCTGACAGATAGACTTGAAGCAAGAAAAACAAAAAAGATTACTAAACTGTTATGTAATATCAGCAACCTATATGGCAGTGAATGCTGGAAAATCTGGCAGACAGATGAAGAATAGAACTTGAAACAAAAAAAAAAAACTGAGCTGGAATGTTATTGTTTATCAGTCCTTCTATATGGCAGTGAATGCTGGACAATCTCCTCTCAGAAGGTCAGAGACTTGAAACAACAGAAACAAAAAAAAAGCGTACTGAACTCTTAATTTTAATATCTGTCCTCGTATATGGCAGTCTGAATATAAATCTCCTCACAGATGAAGAGACTTGAAGCAAAGAAGAAAGAGAAAAAAAGATACTAAACTGTTAGGGTATTATCTGTCCTCCTATATGGCAGTGAATTTGGACAATCTTAGGCAGATGAATAATATTCTTGATTTAATGAAATAAATGTTTTTTAGCTGGAAATGTTATTGTTTATATAAGTCCTTCTAAATGGCAGTGAATGCTGGACAATGAAAATCTCAGATGAAAAAAGACTTAAGCAATTTAAAACTAAAATAGTACTGAAGGAAAACTGTTATGTATTACAGAATTATATTCCTCCTATATTAAAGTGAATGTTTAATCTCCTCACCAGAAGGATAATTGAAACAAGAAAATAAAGAAAATTGAGCTGGAATGTTATTGTTTATTAGTCCTTCTATATGAATTTGAATGCTGGACAATCTCTCTCAGATGAAGAAAAAAAGATAAACTGAGAAACATTAAAAATATTGTTTTTAATCTACTGAATTCTTTTATAAAGAAAATCCAGTCCTCGTATGTAGCATTGAATTTTGGAAATCTTCAACAGATGAAGACGGGACTTTCGAAGAAACAAAAGAAAATACGAAATTCATACTAAAAAATGGGAAAAACAAAAAAATAATAAACGTTGAGTATCTGTCCTCCTATATCACAGTGAATGCTGGATAATATCCTCACAGATGAAAAACTTGAAATTAAGCAATCGATGAAAATTGATACTGAGAATACCATGAACCCAAACGAAAAACAACGGAAAAAATAGATTAAATCCTTTGCATGTTTTTTTTTTTTAAACCATAAAATGTCTTTAGATTTTAAGCATTTTTTTAGTTTTGAAAATAATTACGACTGTGATACAAGTCTTTTAATAAACCCTTAGTTTGAGGGAAAATTGGTGGACATTATCTTTTAAACAAGTATTTGTGCATAAGTGAATATTACGTTAAATGGATTGAAACTCATTTAAAAAAATTAAGAATTCCACGCTCCCTCATCCACCCTTAAGCTCCTAGAATTCATTGGTCGTCATTTCATTTGTTATTGATCAGAACCAATTTCATTAACTTCTTCAAAATCGTACGGGAAAAAATTTTTCAATGTCAGAAATTTATTCTTTTTGAAATTTTAAAGAAAAGATAACAATTACATTTTAACATCAGAAAGGACAAATTATGTAATGAAAAAATGATATAAAAATTTTTGAAACTCTGAAAGAATGGAGGACAGACCATAGGCAAAGAGAGACACAGGAAAACTGTCCCTAACCTTCCTACCTTGGAATAAATGGATTAAAATAAAGGGTTTCCAAGAGATAACAGTCAAAATTTATTGTTAAAGAAAACTTAAACTTCAGAAGAAAATGAAAGCCAACGATGAAAAGGAACACAAAAAGAAAAAAAAGAATTTACCGTAAAAAATAGAAACAAGAAAAATTAAAATTTTTCTTCAATTTTGATGGTAATTTCAGATGAGCTGTTTTTTTTTTTCAAGACTTTGAAAAGATTTTTCCTAACAAAAAATTTCAGGACCTCATAAAATTTGATTTTCTTTGATGTTTATTGAAACAAGCGTTTTTAAATTTAATTAAATAGCTTTTTTGTTTTTTGTTGTCATGTTATTCTAAAATCCTGTTTATATTGATGGATTATTATCCAAATTCAAATGTAATGTCAAGGGACATCTCAGTTGCCTTTATCTATCCATATGTTCAATGAAGGTTTTCCTCTATCATTTCTACCTGCTCTCGCTCCGGGAATCATTATAGATTGCATTCAGTGGCTTGACGCCTTTGAATTAGATTTGAAATATAAAACGTTAATGCAACTATAAAATATCTACGGTATAAATATTAGATTTTTGAAAAATGAAATTTTATTTAAAAATCCAACAATATTTTAAAACTGGAAGAAAATATTGTAAATTTCATATATCCAAAAAAAAATTTTTTTCATTCAATCATTTCAGGAACATTTTTTATTTGACAAGCATCTGTGACTCTAAACTCCGAGTTTTGAACACTCAACATTTTAAAATAAACGAAAGTACGTTTTCCAATGAAATGAAGGGAAAGCGACTATAGAGTCAATGCAGACTTGCTGCAAATTAGGTTGGTTTTTGTGCCGTAAATTCAAAAGATTTCTTTTCTTGCATTTACAACTCTACAATTGCATATTATGACATATTTTATTGGTTCTCCCCGTCTTCGTCTCTAGCATTCTTCACAATATCCTGAAAGGATTGCAATGCAATCGATCCAAATATCATCTGTGGAACACTTTACTTTATCAATGAAACTTCATTCTGTTTGTTCTCTAAATGTGCCATGGTCTTGCTGGACAATCATTTATCCTATACGCAAAAACGATATTTATTTATATTCATTACTAGATTGGCAACTAAGGGCTCACCGTTTTACTTCTGGAAGTATTGAAAAAGATAATCATTTCTAATCTGACAGTGTTTCTGGCATTCCCACCTGATAACGACAATCTTCATTTTTTTAATGCAACGTCAACATCATTTGTCTTCTTGAAAATATTTCATCTTTTGACCTTTCAGAAAATACTCCTTTTTCAAGTTCTAATGATTTAAATTTGTATCTATAAAAAAAACGATAAAAAATATCGTATATATAAATGCAGGTCATTATTTAAGAAAAAAGAAGGTTTAGATGGTTTTTTAATAATTGATAATATTTTTCCGTTTATTGAATTCAATATTTAACATACAAATGATTATCGACTCAATTTTTTTCTTTCTTTCTTTTTTCTTTCTAATTTTTTTATTTGTTTTATTGACAAAAACAGAGGAAATATCCAATATTTCATTTCTTTACTACCTACTATCACTAAATCAAATTTCTTTAATCCTTTCTTTCTTTCTTTTTTCTTTTTCTTTTATGTTCTGCAGAATTCAGAAATTTGTCCATTTCTTTAAATTTCAAGGTTTCTTTCTTATATGAATCTTAAAAAATTTCTTTCTTTCTACCTACATAAAGACTATATTCAATTTTCCATTTTGTTTCTTTCCTTTTCTTTCTTTCTTTCTTTCTTGATAACTTTTGTGGTGAATTCTAGAAAAAAAAATATATGAAATGAATATTTCTTTCAAAACAAGGTGTAGACAAAAGGCGTTCTAAAAGCCCCTTCTTGGGGAGAAACCATAAAGATTAAACAATCGTATACGGGACATTTAGGTCATTATTTAAGGAGGTAGATGAAAACAAATGAAATGATTAACAACTGACAATGTAGATGGATTGTCGATGTTGACAGACTTTAAATGATACGAAGCCTTATCGACTCTTTAAACTTTAATTTCTTTCTTTCTTTCTTTCTTTCTTTCTTTCTTATTCTCCTTAGAACCCAAACAGCATCCTTCAATGGTTTTTTTTAACCTACTTTTCTCAGGAATCTTTTTAATACTGCAAGTTTTTTTAGGAAGGTTTAACGTACGTGCGTGAGAAAAAAACAAGTAGAATTATTAAATTTATTATTATTATTTGTTGTGGTAGGATCCACCTAATTTGCATAGTGGAGTACCGACCATATAAATATGGTTGGTACCGGGAAGAGAGGGAGGAATCAAGAGATTCAACCAGAGACTCTGCCCGACTGCGACTCAGTCAACACATTCTCCAGGAACGGTCTTACCAGGAATATACAAAAGACTATATGTAAATATTGTGTACACTTTCTTGTTTCAATACATTTTGTTCTAAGTACATTTTGTGTTGCATTATTATTCCATGCATTAGTCAAGTTTCATGCATTACAAATTTTCATATAGATAATGAATATTCAAATATATTTTGAAAATTTGAAATTTTCTCATTTCTACATATATATGAAATAAACATATTTTTTTTAAACTTTTAAAATGGGTAAATAAACAAAATTTACAATTGCATTTTGGCTGTTATATATTTTTTTATATCTAATTTTTATTTTATATTTTTAATTTAAATACATCATGGAATATAAAGTAATTATGATATATTAGCTATTCCTTTTTTTTTTTAACACTAGTTATAGAATCCTTTTAATTCGTCTTATCAAAAATCTGTGAAAATTTGTTATTATAAAGTTCACCATCTTCATTGAGAAGTTTAACATTCTTATAAAAAAATAAATTAATTTATTTATCCTTAAATAACAGCATCTTTAAGATTTATTCATTGTAATTTTAAATCAATATTTCATATCAAAATATAATCTTTTAAAATTAAAGTACATTAATTTTTAATTTTATAAACCTTTTTATAATTTCATCATTTAAACTTCCACCTTCTATAACCATTTTTAAATTTTTTCGTGACAAATATTTTTATGATTGATACTGTGTTATTTTTCGATAGATTATTTTTATAATTCTATATTAAATTCTATAAAACGTGAAATATACCATCTTTTTTTTTTTGGTAACTAATAAATATTTATATATAACCTAATGTTAATATTACATATAGGTTAATCTCAAATTATTTTTTTTCTGATGTGGGACCGGAAACATTTCCATATTAGTAAAAATTTTAGCTAAACAATGAATTTTTAAAAATTTTAAGGACTTCATTTATTTAAAAGATTTAAATATTTCTTTAGATATAAAACGATATCATGAAACCATTTGATTTATTAATTTATTTTGAGGATATTAACAAGATTTCGAATCTTTCTTTCGACTGGATGAACCCAAAATCTCATCTGACATTTTAATATCTAAATATATTATATTTTTTTTACTTTTTAAATATATATCAATTGACACAGATATAAACGGTGGTTAATAATGTTAATTTCACATGTTAAAAAGGCTTTCATCTATAATCATCTTAGATAAATTTACTTTAAAATTTCTTTTTAACCTAATTCTGAAAATAAACCCTATTGTTTGAACAACGGAAAAAAATTTATTTAGATGGAAACTTCAAAAATGTTTTCCAATTCTTCAAAATCACATTATTTTTTCCAAACATTAAACAAATCGTTATGGTTTTAAATCGGAATTATTTTAAAATGTATTTTTATTATTTGAAATTTATTCAAAAAATGAATTATTTTTATGCAACATTTAACAACATTTTATAATTTTTTATTATATTTTATGAAATGTCTTTTACAAATATAAATATGCATTTATATTTGAATATATTTACATATACATATTTAATTTTTTACATTACATTATATATATATATAGAAATTTAACAATTTTAGTTGAAATGAACCCAAAACTTGTTTATAATTTAATCAATTTTAATTTAAATTAGAAATTTGAATGTTCAATGAATAAAATATAAATTTAAACATCTAATCATGCACCATTTGATTTAAAAAATTCATAATTTTAATGTCTTCATTTAAAATGAACAAACACAAAGAATGGATGATTTGAAGCAGTGAAATGAATTTGTTAAACATAAATAAATATATATATATATATATATAAAATATATATAATATAATGAAAATGGAAATGAAATAAAGTAAACTGGAGATGATGTTATAAAAAATTAAGGCAATAAGTCAAAATAAAATAAAATTAATAGAACTTTAAATATAAAAAAAAATTAATAATATCCCTAAAAAACTAATTCCTTTTCAAAATGGAAGATACATTTAAAAAAGAAATAAGAAAATTTTAAATAAATAATTACAATTATCGATGAAAAAATCTGAACTGTTATGGAAATTCAATATTTAAAGAAATATAATTTCATATATAACATATTTTTAGATAAAATATTTATATAACCTAAAATATAACGCGTCAATATATAATATATTTTCAAATATAAAATTTAAATATATATTTATAACTTTAAAGAATTATCATAAAATTTTTCAAATAAATATGAAAATATTTTTGGCATATATAAAATAAAAGAATATTTAAAAATAAATTTAAATATACAATTTAAACTTTAAATATGTTTGTTTTACAATAAATATAATTATTTTTATTTTCATTTATTATTGGGATTTTTTATAAATTATTGATGTAAACCGTTTTAATAGCAACTTTTTTCATTTTATCAAATATAAAGTCTTAAAAATTCCATTTTTCATGTTGATCTTAACAAAAAGTCTGTTAAAAAATTAAAAACCAGAAATAAAATTTAGATAAATTTTGTAAATTTCTCTCCTTTATATTTTAGAAAATTATAATAATAATTCAGCCAAAAACAAGTTTCGAAATCTTTTATAAATAATGATCACCAAATCATTCCTTTTCCTATGAAAAAAAATTTCAAATTCATTTTAATATTTGTTTTCTCCCTCTTTTTAATTCAATTTTTATATTTATAGACGTGGAAAAATTAATTTGATAGATAAAAATTTTAATCATTTTTCATTCAATTTTTTTGCATTTTTGAGGAAACTCTATATAAATTTAAATTCTTCATTTTTGAGCTTTATTTTACGGTGGAAAAATTGGGCTATCAATTAATACAAGAAAAATTTATTTTAAAAGTTTGTCATTTAAGAACCAATATAATTTTTAAATAAATTTAAATCTATTATGAAATCAAATTGGTTCACCACAAATATATAAAAGACAAATTTAAAATTACCTTTTAAAAATTTATATTTATTAGTTGATTGCTTTTTCTTAATTACTTTACAATTTAAATTTTAAATTTGAAAAATTGATTTTATGTTTTATGGCCACTAATTTTTTTATAAATCACTGAAAGTTTACTATATTTTGGATAGAAAAGAAAAACTGATAAAAATAAAATAATCATGTTTATTTTATCAAAAATAAATTTTAAGTTTTTCTAAAACAAAAGAGGCTTTAAATTGAACTATTGATATCGTATTTTTCTTTTGGTTCCCCAATGAAATTTTTATTTTAAAAATACAAATTAAAAAAAAGAAAACTTAATTAAAAAATGAATCAGCCATTTTCAATACAGAGATTGGATATAAAAAAAAAATTTATTTCTCGAAACATTTTTAATTGGATAAAAAATTGCCATATAGCGTCGTTTAATCTTGTTTTTCCCTGGAAAATGAACATAAGGATGGATATTGGAAAAAGTGGATATAAATAAAACATGGTTTATATTCTCCTGAAAATCAAAAGATTCTAGGTTTAATCATCCTCTTAAAACTCAAAAAATTTTTATAAATTGTGAAATGAATTAAAAGTGATTAATTTCTTCAAAAATTAAATTATTTATATTACAATTTTTACAAAAGAATTTTTAAAAAAATAAACCAATAAATAGTATTTTTGAAAACATATATATTTTCAGTATAAAATTTTGATTTTTATTAACAATATTAAAAATTTAATGTTTATTCAGAAATTTATATTTCATCCAAATTTTAAATTTTTCAAAATGCAAACGAGAATTATATATCATTTTATTTTGCCTTCAAATGATGGGATTAAAAATAATTTGTTAAAATTTTAAAAGTAAATGTTCTTATAAAATATTTGAATAATTGCGAAAATATAAAATTATTATATTATTTTGAAAAAAAATTTTCTGTATTTGAAGACCTTCAATAAAAAGCTTTTAAAGATTTTTTTCAAAATATATATTTTATTAATATTATCTTTAAAAAAAATTTATTCTTAGGGTGATGAGGAATTTTTGAACTGATATTAACAAAAACGTGTTTAATTAAAAAGTTTTTTATTAAATAGCATTAAGATATATAATATTGAATTTATTTAATAATTTTTTATTAAATAAATTTTATTGGAATGATTTTCTATCGGAAATATTAATGTGATTAAATAGACATTAATTAAAGTTTTTTGTTCAACCTCAAAATGTCGAGTGAACTGAAACCGTTTGTATTTGCATTATAAGTAAAAGAAAACTCAACATTTTACCTTCACGTGAGATCTCAATGATAATAATCACTATTTTCGATGTAAATTGACAATTTGCAAATAAATAGGAATAAAAAAAGGAAATGGAATAGATCAATTATATTTTATTTCATATGATTGACAAAAAACAGGTTTTTTTGATAAAAATAAAAAAATATCTAAGACTAATTTTAATCTTGTTGTTCTGTTTTTAATTTATATACATATATATATACATACATATATATATATATAAATATATATATCTATCTAATATATATACATATATATATATATATATATATATATATATATATATATATATATATATAAATTCAATACAATAACATCAAGGTGAAAAAAAAAGAAAAAAATGTCCAATTCTTTAGTTTGCCATTCAAAAATTCAAACATAATAGACATTCGTTATCTGTTATATTAAACAATATATGTTTGAATAATTTATCTTATTCCCCAATAATATATATATATATTTAAAGATATTTTTTGTATCTATATAAAATTTAATGATATAATAAAATATAAAATTTAATATTACAAGACATATTATGTATAAAAAAACAAAAAAAAAAAAAAAACTTTTTTTTTGATTATGGGTGGGGAATAACCGGTTCTCATCCTGGCTCTTTTTCAACAGGAGATTCAAAAAAATACAGAAAAATGTAAAATAAGGAAAAAATAAAAAAAAAAATTAAAAATTAAAAAAAATTATAAAAACATTATTTAAATTTTAAAGAAAGGATTTCATATTCATTGATTTCAAATGATGAAATAAATTTTTTAATATTTCAAAAAATTTTTTATTGTTTAAAATTTTTCAATATTAAATTTTATAATTAATAATATATATATATATATATCCATAAATATATATATATATATATATATATATATATATATATATATATATATATAGATAAATATTTTAATTCTGTTTTTGATCATAAATTTAATGTATTAATCAATTAAATTTAGTTTTGATTCATTTTGATCCAAAGCAATTAATTTTTAGGTAGTTAGAAGAAAAATTTTTAAGAAAATTTAATATTTTCTTTAATAAGGTTTTATCTAAAAAACAAAATACGATCCAAATTTGAGACCATATAAATACATATATGCAAAATGTGTTTATAATTTAAATTACTAAATTTAAAATATTAAACATTTATTTATTT
This sequence comes from Acanthosepion pharaonis, assembly GCA_903632075.3. Lineage (NCBI taxonomy): Eukaryota > Metazoa > Mollusca > Cephalopoda > Sepiida > Sepiidae > Acanthosepion > Acanthosepion pharaonis. The sequence goes on from CAHIKZ030001871.1 coordinate 77,925, forward strand.
TTTAAAAATTTTTCTTAATTAAACTCTTGTAGAGGATAAATTTATTTATTATATATATATATATGGAAAATGATGTAAAATCTAATTTCAAATAATATGTATGTTTATTTAAATTTATATCTTTAAATGTTCTAACTTCATTGAACTATGATAGTTATTTTGAAAGTAAATCTGTCGTCATGCTTTTTTGTTGTAAATTAGTATAATTAGATATATATATCTTTTGAATAAAATTTAAGACCATAACTCATCCATTATATGCAACATATATAAAAATTTAAGTAGATTGAAAATACTTGATAAAATAAAATTATAAAATTAAATAGACAAAGAATAGTTTAATTAATTTTTCCAGCCAAAAGAAATTATATTTTTTTTTTCAAACTATTAAAACAGAAAAAATAGGAATAATACCGTCTAAATTATTCTGCCAAACATATTCAATTTAAATTTTGTTTTTAATTGGATTGTTTAAATATTTTAACTGGAAACAATAAATCAATAGAGAAATTAATATTTTTGATAATAATATAAGTTATATCCAGATTTTTCCGTCTCACAAAACATTTTGGTGAATTTTCATCTCATTTTTTTTATAACATTTTCGGAAAAATAACATGAAGGGATTGAATCTTTAAATCTTATATGGTTAATATTTAATAAATATTTATTTATGAGATTTTTTTATTTTGTAATAATTTTTCAATTCTCCAATTTTTAATTTTTGTTAAAATTTATTATCTCATCAGAATGGAAATTGATTAAAACTTCTAATAGGACAGTTCTATAGAGTTTAGGAAGATCAGGTGACCATCATTCTTCATGTCTCTCTACCGGAAGAAACAGTTGGACTTTATATCTTTCTGATTGTTACTGTTTAACCTAATTCGTTTGAAACTAATCTCTGTTGTAAATACCTCTTCAGATATACCAGTATTTTTCCCTACGTATGTGTTTGTCCTTATTTCAATAAGGCAAATGAAACACTCAACATCTCAACATCAACTAATCTATCTTTTTATATATATATATATATATATATATATATATATATATATATTTTTTATACATATATATATATAGTTTTTTTATACTTTTTTTTAATGAACAAATTATAATATAAATTAAACTACACCACAATACCTTGATTTAAAAGAACTGATCCGACGTGCAAATTTTCAGGAAAACAATTGAGACATTCTATTTTAATTGAAAAATTTAGTTCATGCCACATTGATTGATAAACTCCCTACAAAAAAAAATTCTCAAATTGCCATATTAGTAAAAAACGTTAACTCTTAAGAAAAAAAAAATTCAACCTTAGCGTTTTCATTGCAATCAGACAAGTTTGAATCCGTTATCAATAACACATTGAAAAAAAAACATATTTCGATTCGCATTATTTTTTTTTGTCTTGAATGCTATGAATTTTTACCAAAAACAAAATATTTTCCATTTGTTTGAAGATGACTGAATGTACAATCGAAAATTATATTTAAGAAAGATATTATACAGCTTATAATTTAAAAAAAAAGAAAGATCATAACATTCATCCTATGATTAGTAGGTTAATTCATCTTTAAAATTTTGTTAGCGGATGTATTTCGCCATTTTATATCATTAACTTTACTAATTTTCATTTTGTCTGAATAAATAATTCATGAAAAATATTCAAAAATATATATTGTATTATTATTATTATAAACATTATTCCCATTTATTTTTATCATATTGGTTGAATTTGTTTTTTACAATTTCATGTTGATTTCAAGACTATTATGTCAAAGATTATAAGCAATTCTTTACACCTAAAATCTTTCTGGCTATTATTTGTTATTATATATATCATCAAAATATGGGTTATTTCAAACTAGATATCTAAATTTTTATAATCATTTTTTAAAATTTTTTTTGAAAAAATCAATTGTTTGAAGTAAAGTTTTCAGATTATTTTAACTATATATTTGATGCTAGAAATAAAATTTGTACTTAATTAGATTTAATGAACAAACAAGAGATTTTAACTTTTATAAATTGGGGGAGCAATTTTATATTCCAAAAAATATAAAATGATAAAAGTTTATTTGTGACCAAGGAAAACAATCTATTCATTTCTATTACACAGAAAATGTAAATAAAAAAAAAAAACATTTTGTTGTAACTATTTAAGATATATAGCATTGATTGATTTTTTGTTCTACTATTTATACAACCATTTGCAGGTTATTTAAATGCCAGAAAATAAACGAACATAAAGTGGGCTGCAATTGTATATTACAATCAATATATAAAAAGATGAATTATTTTTAAATAATGCTATTTTTCTATCATCTTATTCCATAGAATATAAATAAATATAAAACAAAAAAAAGACTAAAAGAATTTATTGATCACAATTGATTCATTTTTAGTTTATCAACCCTTTGAGAGTTTATTTAAAAGCCAAAAATTAAAATGTGGATATAAAATGGAGGATCATTATATCAACCATTATATTTTATTTGTAACTAATTTTTTTTTTTTTAAATTTTCATTGTAATATAAATTGAACGGCACCATATATTTGATTTAAATGATTATATGAATATTGCAAAAAAAAATAAATTTGGTATAAATATATATAAATATATATATATATATATATATATATATACATATAAATGATGAATGAACTTTTGTATGTTGTGTGTGTGTGTGTATTTTTTTTTTAATATTCTAACCCTTTAATGTTTTGTAAAAATACATCTAAGAAATTCAAAAAAGAATTACAATGACCATTCGAGTTTCTATGAGGACATTGCACAGATGCCTAATTGGCTTTTTCATGACAATGGAAGATCGTCAATGAAGATAAGGAAACAATGTATGACCCAGGATAAAGAATTGGGGAACCATATTGAGTTTATCAGAAAGGATCATGGAGGAGAATTTTCAAAGGACGTTTTCATTAAATGGTTTGATAGGAATGATTGTACAGTCTAAATAATCGTCCTGAAATACTGTATCAAATGTTCCTTGCGAAGGAGGCCGGCATGCCAACTCCTATCAAACGTTGGATAGATATTGGAAAAATGAACGATATTTTTATTTTGTGAAGTGCTTTAAACAATTCGATTTATGGTATGATCTTCAAATTAGATCGGTCAAACCAATTTTTTTTTATCAAATTCAGAAAATGGGATGTAAGGTGAATTAACGGATTTCGGCTTTTGATTAAAGCTTCTTGATTTGCTGAAGATGAGTAGAAGAAATAGGACAAAAAAGAAGTAAAAATTTTTGTATTGCATTAATATTTATATTTAACCTTTTAAAAATTCAAGGATAATTCTTCTAATGCCACTTAATTTAAAGACAATTTGAAAAAGGTCCTTACTTTTCCGTACAAAAATTTTATTTTTATTTCATGGGTGACTTTCGCTGGATTTTGCAATTAATTTTGATTATTCCCAAATTTATTTCCAAGTTATAAAAATTGTTATCGAAAAACTGGAAAAAGCAAAAAATCATAAAAAAAGATCAAAGTAATAAAATAGAAGGAATCAAAATTTCAGGTCGGATCCAGCCTGAATGTTTTTAATTTGCTCGCAGAATCCGACCCGATTTAAAAAGGAAATTTGATGGACTGGACAATTTTATTTTGAAAAACTGTAATACATTTATATATATTTTATGCAATTTCAAAGTAATGAAGTCCATTTTAGTTTGACCCTTTAATTTGAAAAAGTGAGACACAGTGACACACAGACATTCGCATTTATTATATAGATTTTAATCACTTTAAACGTTATTTTAGTGGATACTGTAAAAAGAGACGCCCCTGTTCATTTTTTAAACAGTATATTTATTTGAATTTCTGGAACCGGCCTGAATGTTCAAGAAAACTTATTAAAGAAAAAATATACATTATCTCGGCAAATTCGAACCTGTCTAGAATTAACATAATGGGAACTAACTTTTAAATCCGGTACATCTTAACATAAATAGTTCGCTGGGGGTCAAATAAAAATGATTAGATATAAAATTTTAATTTATAAAAAATTGAAAATATTTGATTTTCAATCCCCTGGGACACTTAAAATTTTGAATAAAATCGTGGAATTATCAATTTGAAAACTTAAAATTGAGATAGGAAAAAAAAGATCATAGTGGAATTTAAACAATGATAATATTTTGATGGATAAATTCTTTGAATTGGTTGTTAGTAAAAATATGATTTGAAGAAGACAGGTTAAACAATATCCAAACGTTTGAATATGGTAAAAAGAGGAAGACAACAAAATGAACAATAAAATCTTAAATGATAAATTTAATCTTTAAACATTTTTTATTTTTCCTCAAGTTCAATATCCGGGAAAATAACGCTCAAAAGTGCTAAAAATTAGATGATATTTCTCTCTCATATATATATATAATATTGATATATATATATATATATAAATGGGAAAAAATATAGTCTTAAAAATGCTATATTTATGTGATTTTTGCTCAAATATCAGAGATAGAGCAAATTGTAAATAATGACCTTGTTAAAATTCTTAAATTTTCCAAAAATATTTTATGGTTTTCAAATTATATTGCTATAGCAATATAATTTGACCCAAATAAATAAACAAAGCGACTTCCAGTAAAAATAACCGCCATAATAGAATATACATAATGCACCACTAACCTGTATATATATAAATAGCCGAGAAAAATAACAGCATTATGTGGCCTGACGATTTAAATATAGCATGAAACAGACTGTCATGATCAATGTTGACTTCTATTTTCACTTTTGAATAGTATATATATATAGATACATATATATATATATATATATATATATTAAGATATAAGTTTTAGCCATCCACTAGATTTTTTTTGAAAAAAATTGATTTTTTTTTTTTTTTCAAAATTAATTTCCTGAAAAGACTTTACTCCCAAAGAAAAATTTTCTCTTCCTGGAAAATTTAAATATATATATTCAATAATAATAAATCAAAAATGACGATAATTACATCGGCAGCAATGCCTCTGATCGGGAAATTCATTTCTGAAAATGACCAAAAATATTATTTATATAAAATGACCAACAATACATTTAATCTGTAATTGCATATATTCAATTGCTTTCAAAATGTTTATTAGTTTTCTCATTATAAATTGTGTTTTAAAATATGTAAGATTTTTCATTTAAATAACCCATATAGATTTTTTATTTTTGATAAACAATTCAAAACATATTTTTTTTCTCGAACACGCATCTTTTTTTCGCGCCTGGAAATTTCAGAAAGTTACAGAAGTTCAAATATCTTAACAGAGGCCGGAAATATTCGGCACAGAAATCCGAGTATATGGAGTTCAGTACGAATTTATCTTTTTTTCTGTTATTTCAAGTCAATTTTTTCAAAAATTTTTTTGTCCTTTATTCATGCCATATAGGAATTTTGATATTACGTCTTCAGTTCAGGATTTTTTTTTTCTTTGTTCTCTTTTTCAAGTCGTTTGATGTTCTGAGAGGAGATTCATTCATAAATTTACTTAATATAGGAAATTTTGATATTCTCAAAAGTTCATAACTATTTTTTCTTTGTTTCTCTTGTTTCAAGTATTTTCTTCATCTGTGATGAGATTGTCCAGCATTCACTTTTTAAGGAAAGGACATATATACGTAACAGTTCTCATACACTTTTATTTGTTTCTAATGTTTCAAGTCTCTTCTTCATCTGTGTGGAGATTGTCCAGCATTCACTAAATATGAAGGAGGACTGATATTACGTAACAGTTCAGTACATTTCTTTTATTTATCCATGTTTCAAGTCTCTATCTTCATCTGTGATGAGATTTCCAGCATTCACTGCCATATATATTCATTTGATATATCGTAACAGTTATAACAAAAGAAGAATAAAATTCTCTTTTTTCAAGTCTCTTCTTCAAAAGGAGATTGTAAAGCATTCACTGCCATATAGGAGGATTGAAATTGGGTAACAGTTCAGTACATTTTTTCTTTGTTTCTAGTTTGTTTCAAGTCTTTTCTTCATTCTGTGAGGAGATTGTCCAGCATTTTACTATGTTATAGGAGGACTGATATTACGTAACAGTTCAATACACTTTATTTTGTTTCTCTTGTTTCAAGTCTCTTTTCTTCATCTGTGAGGAGATTGTCCAGCATTCACTGCCATATAGGAAATGATATTCCAGTAACAGTTCAGTACTCTTTTCTAAACTTTCTTTTGTTTCAAGTCTCTTCTTCATCTGTGAGGAGATTACACTGATTGTCCAAATTCACTGCCATATAGGAGGACTTCCTTTGTTTTTTTTTATCTAGTAACAGTTTTTACCCTTTTCTTTGTTTTCTCTTGTTTCAAGTCTCTTCTTCATCTGTGAGGAGATTTCCAGCATTTACTGCCATATAGGAGGACTGATATTACGTAACAGTTCAGTAAATTTTTTCTTTGTTTCTCTTGTTTCAAGTCTCTTCTTCATCTGTGAGGAGATTGTCCAGCATTCAAAACATATAGGAGGACTGATATTACGTAACAGTTCAGTACTCTTTTTTTGTTTCTCTTGTTTCAAGTCTCTTCTTCATCTGACAGGAGATTGTCCAGCATTCACTGGCATATAGGAGGACTGATATTACGTAACAGTTCAGTACTTTTTTTTTTAAGATCTTGTTTCAAGTCTCTTCTTTCATCTGTGAGGAGATTGTCCAGCATTCACTGATTGAATATAGGAGGACTGATATTACGTAACAGTTCAGTACTCTTTTCTTTTGTTTCTCTTGTTTCAAAACTCTTCTTCATCTGTGAAGGAGATTGTCCAGCATTCACTGCCATATAGGAGGACTGATATTACGTAACAGTTCAGTACATTTTTTATTTTGTTTACTGATTGTTTCAAATCTCTTCTTCATCTATTGAGGAGATTGTCCAGCATTCACTGCATACAAGGATATAGGAGGACTGATATTACGTTAACAGTTCAGTACTTCTTTTTTTTTGTTTCTCTTTTTCAAGTCTCTTCTTCATCTCTGAGGAGATTGTCCAGCATTCACTGCCATATAGGAGGACTGATGTTACGTAACAGTTCAGTACATTTTTTTTGTTTCTGAGGGACTGATTTCAAGTCTCTTTCTTCATCTGTGGGGGAGATTGTCCAGCATTCACTGCCATATAGGAGGACTGATATTACGTAACAGTTCAGTAATCTTTTCTTTGTTTCTTGGGGGAGTTGTTTCAAGTCTCCGATTTTCTTCATCTCTTGAGGAGATAGATTGTGTCCAGCATTCACTGCCATATAGGAGGACTGATATTACGTAACAGTTCAGTACTACTTTTTTTCTTTGTTTCTTTTATTTCAAGTCTCTTCTTCATCTGTGAGGAGATTGTCCAGCATTCACTGCCATATAGGAGGACTGATATTACGTAACAGTTCAGTACTCTTTTCTTTTGTTTCTTTTTTTTCAAGTCTCTTCTTCATCTGTGAGGAGATTGAGCCTTTGAATTTTTTCATTCACTGCCATATAGGAGGACTGATATTACGTAACAGTTCAGTACACTTTTTCTTTTGTTTCTGTTGTTTCAAGTCTCTTCTTCATCTGTGAGGAGATTGTCCAGCATTCACTGCCATATAGGAGGACTGATATTACGTAACAGTTCAGTACACTTTCTTTTGTTTCTCTTGTTTCAAGTCTCTTCTTCATCTGTGAGGAGATTGTCCAGCATTCACTGCCATATAGGAGGACTGATATTACGTAACAGTTCAGTACTTTTCTTTGTTTCTATTGTTTCAAGTCTATTTCTTCATCTGTTTTGAGGAGATTGTCCAGCATTCACTGCCATATAGGAGGACTGATATTACGTAACAGTTCAGTTTACTTTTCTTTGTTTCTCTTCTTTCAAGTCTCTTCTTCATCTGTGAGGATTTAACAGTTTGTCCAGCATTCACTGCCATATAGGAGGACTGATATTACGTAACAGTTCAGTAATCTTTTTTCTTTTGTTTCTCTTCTTTCAAGTCTCCTTCTTCATCTACAGGAGGGAGATTGTCCAGCATTCACTGCCATATTGCTTCTAGAGGACTGATATTACGTAACAGTTCAGTAGGATCTTTTCTTTGTTTCTTTTGCTTCAAGTTTCTCTTCTTCATCTGTGAGGAGATTGTCCAGCATTCACTGCCATACAGGAGGACTGATATTACGTAACAGTTCAGTTTTTTTTCTTTATTTGTTTTCTGATTTTTCAGGAGGAAATTACGTAAAGTTCTCTTCTTTTTCATCTGTGAGGAGATTGTCCAGCATTCACTGCCATATAGGAGGACTGATATTACGTAACAGTTCAGTACTTCTTTTTTTTGTTTCTCTTTGTTTCAGTTCAGTAGACTTTGTTTCTTTTTTCTTCATCTGTGGGGAGATTGTCCAGCATTCACTGCCATATAGGAGGACTGATATTACGTAACAGTTCAGTAGCCTTTTCTTTTTTTTCTCTTGTTTCAAGTCTCTTCTTCATCTGTGAGTCTCTTCTTTGAGATTGTCCAGCATTCACTGCCATATAGGAGGACTGATATTACGTAACAGTTCAGTACTTTGTTTCTTTTCTTAGTCTCTTTTGTTTCTTTATTTCAAGTCTTTGTTTCTTCTTCATCTCTTGGGGGGAGATTGTCCAGCATTCACTGCCATATAGGAGGACTGATATTACGTAACAGTTCAGTACACTTTTTTTTTTGTTTTTCTTGATTTCAAGTCTCTTCTTCATCTGTGAGGAGATTGTCCAGCATTCACTGCCATATAGGAGGACTGATATTACGTAACAGTTCAGTACTTCTTTTTCTTTTGCTCTTTTTCAAGTCTCTTCTTCATCTGTATTGTAACAGAGATTGTCCAGCATTCACTGCCATATAGGAGGACTGATATTACGTAACAGTTCAGTACTTTGTTTCTTTTCTTTGTTTCTCTTTTGTTTCAAGTCTCTTCTTCATCTGTGAGGAGATTGTCCAGCATTCACTGCCATATAGGAGGACTGATATTACGTAACAGTTCAGTACTCTTTTCTTTGTTTTTCTTTTGTTTCAAGTCTCTTCTTCATCTGTGAGGAGATTGTCCAGCATTCACTGCCATATAGGAGGACTGATATTACGTAACAGTTCAGTAGCTTTTTTTTTTTTTTTTCTCTTGTTTCAAGTCCAATATCTTCTTCATCTGTGTAACAGGACCCTTTGTTTCTTTTTGTTGTCCAGCATTCACTGCCATATAGGAGGACTGATATTACGTAACAGTTCAGTACTTTTGTTTCTTTTCTTTGTTTCTTTTGTTTCAAGTCTCTTTTCATCTGTTGGGGAGATTGTCCAGCATTCACTGCCATATAGGAGGACTGATATTACGTAACAGTTCAGTACTTTTCTTTTGTTTCTTTTGTTTCAAGTCTCTTCTTCATCTGTGAGGAGATTGTCCAGCATTCACTGCCATATAGGAGGACTGATATTACGTAACAGTTCAGTACTTTGTTTCTTTTTTTCTTTGTTTCTCACTTTGCTTCAAGTCTCTTCTTCATCTGTGGGAGATTGTCCAGCATTCACTGCCATATAGGAGGACTGATATTACGTAACAGTTCAGTAGCCTTTTCTTTTTTTGTTTCTTGGGGAGATTGTTTGCCTAACAGTTCAGTCTCTTCTTCATCTGTGATAGCTTTTGTTTTTTTGAGTCTCTTCTGGGGAGATTGTCCAGCATTCACTGCCATATAGGAGGACTGATATTACGTAACAGTTCAGTAATCTTTTCTTTGTTTCTTTGCTTCAAGTCTCTTCATCTTGGGGAGATTGTCATTCACTGTAACAGTTCAGTACTCTTTTTTGTTTTTGTTTTTGCTTCTATCTTTTCTTGGGGAGATTGTCCAGCATTCACTGCCATATAGGAGGACTGATATTACGTAACAGTTCAGTATTTTTTCTTTGTTTCTTTTTTCAAGTCTCTTCTTCATCTGTGAGGAGATTGTCCAGCATTCACTGCCATATAGGAGGACTGATATTACGTAACAGTTCAGTAGCTTTTTGTTTGTTTTCTTGCTTCAAGTCTTTTCTTCTTCTTGGGGAGATTGTCCAGTATTCACTGCCATATAGGAGGACTGATATTACGTAACAGTTCAGTAGCCTTTTTTCTTTTTTTTTTTGCTTCAAGTCTCTTCTTCATCTGTGGGAGATTGTCCAATATTCACTGCCATATAGGAGGACTGATATTACGTAACAGTTCAGTAGCTTTTTGTTTGTTTTTGCTTCAAGTCTTCTTCATTGTGAGGAGATTGTCCAATATTCACTGCCATATAGGAGGACTGATATTACGTAACAGTTCAGTAGCCTTTGTTTGTTTTTTGCTTCAAGTCTCTTCTTCATCTTGAGGAGATTGTCCAGCATTCACTGCCATATAGGAGGACTGATATTACGTAACAGTTCAGTAGCCTTTGTTTTTGTTTCTTTTGTCTCTTCAAGTCCAATATTCTTCATCTGTGAGGAGATTGTCCAGCATTCACTGCCATATAGGAGGACTGATATTACGTAACAGTTCAGTAGCCTTTGTTTCTTTTTGTTTCAAGTCTCTTCTTCATCTTGGGAGATTGTCCAGCATTCACTGCCATACAGGAGGACTGATATTACGTAACAGTTCAGTAGCTTTTCTTTTGTTTTTTGCTTTTCTCTTCTTCATCTGTGAGGAGATTGTCCAATATTCACTGCCATATAGGAGGACTGATATTACGTAACAGTTCAGTACTCTTTTCTTTTTGTTTCTGTCTCTTTTACAGGAGGACTTTCAAGTCTCTTCTTCTATCTGTGGGAGATTGTCCAGCATTCACTGCCATATAGGAGGACTGATATTACGTAACAGTTCAGTATCTTTTCTTTTGTTTCTTTTGCTTCAAGTCTCTTCTTCATCTGTGGAGATTGTCCAGTATTCACTGCCATATAGGAGGACTGATATTACGTAACAGTTCAGTAGCCTTTTTTTTTGTTTTTTGCTTCAAGTCTCTTCTTCATCTGTGAGGAGATTGTCCAGCATTCACTGCCATATAGGAGGACTGATATTACGTAACAGTTCAGTAGCTTTTTCTTTGTTTCTGTTGTTTCAAGTCTTTTCTTCATCTGTGGGGAGATTGTCCAATATTCACTGCCATATAGGAGGACTGATATTACGTAACAGTTCAGTAGCCTTTGTTTCTTTTTTTGCTTCTAGTCTCTTTTCTTTGTTTCTCTTGATATTTCAAGTAGCCTTTGTTTCTTTTCTTCATCTGTGAGGAGATTGTCCAGCATTCACTGCCATATAGGAGGACTGATATTACGTAACAGTTCAGTACTCTTTTTCTTTGTTTCTTTTGCTTGCCAAGTCAGTTCTTCTTCATTCTTTTGAGGAGATTGTCCAGCATTCACTGCCATATAGGAGGACTGATATTACGTAACAGTTCAGTATCTTTTGTTTGTTTTTTTTGCTTCTAGTCTCTTCTTGGGGAGATTGTCCAATATTCACTGCCATATAGGAGGACTGATATTACGTAACAGTTCAGTAGCCTTTGTTTCTTTTGCTTTTCTTTCTTGGGGAGATTTCCAATATTTTGACTGATATTTAACAAGTCTTTGTTTCTTTTTCTTCATCTTCTTGGAGGAGATTGTCCAGCATTCACTGCCATATAGGAGGACTGATATTACGTAACAGTTCAGTTCTTTCTAGTCTCTTTTGTTTCTTTTGATTTCAAGTCTTTGTTTCTTCTTCTTCTGTGAGGAGATTGTCCAGTATTCACTGCCATATAGGAGGAGGACTGATATTACGTAACAGTTCAGTAGCCTTTTTTTTTTGTTTCTAGTTCTTCAAGTCTCTCTTCATCATACAGGAGGAGATTGTCCAGTATTCACTGCCATATAGGAGGACTGACTGATATTACGTAACAGTTCAGTTCTAGTCTCTTCTTTGTTTTGTTTTTATTGTTTCAAGTCTTTTCTTCATCTGTGGGAGATTGTCCAATATTCACTGCCATACAGGAGGACTGATATTACGTAACAGTTCAGTACTTTTCTTTGTTTCTTTTGATTTCAAGTCTCTTCTTCATCTGTGGGAGGAGATTGTCCAGCATTCACTGCCATATAGGAGGACTGATATTACGTAACAGTTCAGTAGCTTTTTTTTCTTTTCTTTGTTTCTTTTGCTTCAAGTCTCTTCTTCATCTGTGGGAGATTGTCCAGTATTCACTGCCATATAGGAGGACTGATATTACGTAACAGTTCAGTAGCCTTTGTTTTGTTGGGGAGATTGTCCAATATTGTTTCAACTGATATTACGTAACAGTTCATAGCCTTTGTTTGTAGAGGAGATTGTCCAGCATTCACTGCCATATAGGAGGACTGATATTACGTAACAGTTCAGTAGCCTTTGTTTTTTTTGCTTCAAGTCTCTTCATCTTGGGGAGATTGTCCAGTATCACTGCCATATAGGAGGACTGATATTACGTAACAGTTCAGCCTTTTTTTCTTTGTTTCTTTTCTTTCAAGTCTCTTCTGCCACAGGAGGATCTGTGAGTAGCTTTGGAGATTGTCCAGTATTCACTGCCATACAGGAGGACTGATATTACGTAACAGTTCAGTAATCTTTTCTTTTTTTTTTTTTTCTTCTCTTCTTCATCTGTGAGGAGATTGTCCAATATTCACTGCCATATAGGAGGACTGATATTACGTAACAGTTCAGTAGTCTCTTTTTTTGTTTCTTTTGCTTCAAGTCTCTTCTTCATCTGTGAGGAGATTGTCCAGTATTCACTGCCATATAGGAGGACTGATATTACGTAACAGTTCAGTAGCCTTTTTTTTGTTTTTTTGCTTCAAGTCTCTTCTTCTTCTGTGAGGAGATTGTCCAATATTCACTGCCATATAGGAGGACTGATATTACGTAACAGTTCAGTAGCTCTTTTTTTGTTTTTTTGTTTCTAGTCTCTTCTGTGGGAGATTGTCCAATATTCACTGCCATATAGGAGGACTGATATTACGTAACAGTTCAGTAGTCTTTTCTTTGTTTCTTTTGTTTCAAGTCTTCTTCTGTGGGAGATTGTCCAGTATTCACTGCCATATAGGAGGACTGATATTACGTAACAGTTCAGTAGCTTTTTTTGTTTCTTTTGCTTCTAGTCTCTTTTGGGGAGATTGTCCAGTATTCACTGCCATACAGGAGGACTGATATTACGTAACAGTTCAGTAGCCTTTGTTTTTTTCTTTGTTTCTCTTGGGAGATTGTCCAGTCTCCTTCATCAGGAGGAGGAGATTGTTCCTTTGTTTCTTTTGCTTCTATCTTCTTGGGGAGATTGTCCAGTATTCACTGCCATATAGGAGGACTGATATTACGTAACAGTTCAGTAGCCTTTGTTTCTTTTGCTTCAAGTCTCTTCTTGGGGAGATTGTCCAGTATTCACTGCCATACAGGAGGACTGATATTACGTAACAGTTCAGTACTTTTTTGTTTTTCTTTTGCTTCTAGTCTCTTCTGTGGGAGATTGTCCAGTATTCACTGCCATATAGGAGGACTGATATTACGTAACAGTTCAGTAGTCTCTTTTTTTTTTTTTTTTGCTTCAAGTCTCTTCTTCATTGAGGAGATTGTCCAGCATTCACTGCCATATAGGAGGACTGATATTACGTAACAGTTCAGTAATTATTCACTGCCATACAGGAGGACTGATATTACGTAACAGTTTTTTGTTTTTTGTTTCTCTTGGGCTACAGGAGGACAAGTAACAGTTCAGTAGCCTTTGTTTTTTTCATCTTTGAGGAGATTGTCCAGCATTCACTGCCATATAGGAGGACTGATATTACGTAACAGTTCAGTAGCCTTTTTTTTGTTTCTTTGCTTCAAGTCTCTCTCTTCTTGGGAGATTGTCCAATATTCACTGCCATACAGGAGGACTGATATTACGTAACAGTTCAGTAACTTTTTCTTTGTTTTTCTTCAAGTCTAGTCTCTTCTGTGAGGAGATTGTCCAGCATTCACTGCCATACAGGAGGACTGATATTACGTAACAGTTCAGTAGCTTTTTTGTTTTTTTTTGCTTCTCAAGTCTCTTCTTGGGGGAGATTGTCCAATATTCACTGCCATATAGGAGGACTGATATTACGTAACAGTTCAGTAGCTTTTTTTTCTTCTTTTGCTTCAAGTCTTCTTCATCTGGGGAGATTGTCCAGTATTCACTGCCATATAGGAGGACTGATATTACGTAACAGTTCAGTAGCCTTTTTTTTTTTTTTTCTAGTCTTTCTTCAAGATTGTCCAATCTTCTTCATCTGTTCAGGAGATTGTCCTTCATTCACTTCATTATAGGAGGACTGATATTACAGTAACTGTTCAGTACAGTTCAGTAGCCTTTGTTTTTTTGCTTCAAGTCTCTTCTTCATCTGTGGGAGATTGTCCAGTATTCACTGCCATACAGGAGGACTGATATTACGTAACAGTTCAGTAGCTTTTCTTTGTTTCTTTTGCTTCTAGTCTCTTCATTGGGGAGATTGTCCAATATTCACTGCCATATAGGAGGACTGATATTACGTAAACAGTTCAGTTTTTTTTGTTGTTTTTGCTTGTTTCAAGTCTTCTTCATCTGTGGGAGATTGTCCAATATTCACTGCCATATACAGGAGGACTGATATTACGTAACAGTTCAGTAGCTTTTGTTTGTTTTTTTTGCTTCTCTTCTTTCTTCATTCTGCCATACAGGAGGACTGATTGTAACAGTTCAGCCATTCTAGTCTCTTCTTGGGAGATTGTCCAATATTCACTGCCATATAGGAGGACTGATATTACGTAACAGTTCAGTACTCTTTTCTTTTGTTTCTTTTGTTTCAAGTCTCTTCTTCATCTGTGAGGAGATTGTCCAGCATTCACTTGTTTCTTTAGGAGGACTGATATTACGTAACAGTTCAGTACTATTTTCTTGTTTTTGTTTTTCAAGTGCTTCTTCTTCATCTGTGAGGAGATTGTCCAATATTCACTGCCATACAGGAGGACTGATATTACGTAACAGTTCAGTAGCCTTTTTTCTTTGTTTCTTTTGATTTCAAGTCTTCTTCTTGTGAGGAGATTGTCCAGTATTCACTGCCATATAGGAGGACTGATATTACGTAACAGTTCAGTAGCCTTTGTTTTTTTTTGCTTCAAGTCTCTTCTTCATCTGGGGAGATTGTCCAATATTCACTGCCAGCATATAGGAGGACTGATATTACGTAACAGTTCAGTAGCTTTTTTTTTGTTTTTGCTTCAAGTCTCTTCATCTACAGGAGGAGATTGTCCAGTATTCACTGCCATATAGGAGGACTGATATTACGTAACAGTTCAGTATTTTTCTTTTGTTTCTTTTGCTTCAAGTCTCTTCTTCATGGGGAGATTGTCCAGTATTCACTGCCATATAGGAGGACTGATATTACGTAACAGTTCAGTAGCCTTTGTTTCTTTTTGCTTCAAGTCTTCTTCATTGGGGAGATTGTCCAATATTCACTGCCATATAGGAGGACTGATATTACGTAACAGTTCAGTAGCCTTTGTTTCTTTTGCTTCAAGTCTTCTTTCTTGTGGGAGATTGTCCAATATTCACTGCCATATAGGAGGACTGATATTACGTAACAGTTCAGTAGCCTTTTTTCTTTGTTTCTTTTGCTTCAAGTCTCTTCTTCATCTGTGGGAGATTGTCCAGTATTCACTGCCATACAGGAGGACTGATATTACGTAACAGTTCAGTAGCTTTTTTTTTTTTTTTGCTTCTAGTCTCTTCTGTGGGAGATTGTCCAATATTCACTGCCATACAGGAGGACTGATATTACGTAACAGTTCAGTAGCTTTTTTGTTTGTTTTTTGCTTCAAGTCTCTCTTCATTGGGGAGATTGTCCAATATTCACTGCCATACAGGAGGACTGATATTACGTAACAGTTCAGTACCTTTTTTTTTTGTTTCTTTTTGATTTCAAGTCTCTTCTTCATCTGTGAGGAGATTGTCCAGTATTCACTGCCATTGGGGAGGACTGATATTACGTAACAGTTCAGTACTTTTTTTTGTTTCTTTTGCTTTTCTTTTCTTCATCTGTGAGGAGATTGTCCAATATTCACTGCCATACAGGAGGACTGATATTACGTAACAGTTCAGTACTCTTTTCTTTGTTTCTGTTTTTGCTTCTAGTCTTCTTCTTGAGGAGATTGTCCAGTATTCACTGCCATATAGGAGGACTGATATTACGTAACAGTTCAGTAGCCTTTGTTTGTTTTTTGCTTCTAGTCTCTTCATTGGGGAGATTGTCCAATATTCACTGCCATACAGGAGGACTGATATTACGTAACAGTTCAGTAGCCTTTTGTTTTTTTTTGTTTTCTTAGTCTCTTCTTCATGGGAGATTGTCCAATATTCACTGCCATACAGGAGGACTGATATTACGTAACAGTTCAGTAGCCTTTTTTTTTTTTTTTTGCTTCTAGTCTCTTCTTCATCTTGGGAGATTGTCCAATATTCACTGCCATACAGGAGGACTGATATTACGTAACAGTTCAGTATTCTTTTCTTTTTTTTGTTTCTAGTTTTCTTCTTGGGAGGATTGTCCAGTATTCACTGCCATACAGGAGGACTGATATTACGTAACAGTTCAGTAGCCTTTGTTTTTTTTGTTTCTAGTCTTCTTCTTGGGGAGATTGTCCAGTATTCACTGCCATATAGGAGGACTGATATTACGTAACAGTTCAGTAGCCTTTGTTTCTTTTTCTTTTGGGGAGATTGTCCAGTATTCACTGCCATACAGGAGGACTGATATTACGTAACAGTTCAGTAGCCAAGTTTCTTTTTCTTCTAGTCTCTTCTTGGGAGATTGTCCAATATTCACTGCCATACAGGAGGACTGATATTACGTAACAGTTCAGTAGCTTTTTTTTTTGTTTCTTTTGCTTCTAGTCTCTTCTTGGGGAGATTGTCCATATTCACTGCCATACAGGAGGACTGATATTACGTAACAGTTCAGTAGCCTTTGTTTTTTTTTTGCTTCTAGTCTCTTCTTTGGGGAGATTGTCCAGTATTCACTGCCATACAGGAGGACTGATATTACGTAACAGTTCAGTAGCCTTTTTTTTTTTTTTTGTTTAGTCTCTTCTTGGGGAGATTGTCCAATATTCACTGCCATACAGGAGGACTGATATTACAGTAACAGTTCAGTAGTCTCTTCTTTTGTTTTGTTTTTTTTTGTTTCTTTATACTTCTAGTCTCTTCTTGGGGAGATTGTCCAGTATTCACTGCCATACAGGAGGACTGATATTACGTAACAGTTCAGTAGCCTTTGTTTTTTTTGCTTTTAGTCTCTTCTTGGGAGATTGTCCAGTATTCACTTCATACAGGAGGACTGATATTACGTAACAGTTCAGTAGCTTTTTTTCTTTTGCTTTAGTCTCTTCATTGTCCAGTATTCACTGCCATACAGGAGGACTGATATTACGTAACAGTTCAGTACTCTTTTTTTGTTTCTTTTTGCTTCTAGTCTCTTCTTGGGGAGATTGTCCAGTATTCACTGCCATACAGGAGGACTGATATTACGTAACAGTTCAGTAGCCTTTGTTTTTTTTCTTTGTTTCTTGGGGAGATTGTCCTTGCCATACAGGAGGACTGATATTACGTAACAGTTCAGTAGTTCTTTTACTTCTCTATCTTGGGAGATTGTCCAATATTCACTGCCATATAGGAGGACTGATATTACGTAACAGTTCAGTATTCTTTTTTTTTTTTTTTGCTTCTAGTTTTTCTTCTTGGGGAGATTGTCCAATATTCACTGCCATACAGGAGGACTGATATTACGTAACAGTTCAGTAGCTTTTGTTTTTTTTTGTTTCTAGTCTCTTCTTGGGGAGATTGTCCAATATTCACTGCCATACAGGAGGACTGATATTACGTAACAGTTCAGTAGCCTTTTTTTTTTTTTTTGTTTCTAGTGAGATTCTTCTTGGGGAGATTGTCCAATATTCACTGCCATACAGGAGGACTGATATTACGTAACAGTTCAGTATTTTTTTTTTTTTTTGCTTCTAGTCTCTTCTTGGGAGATTGTCCAGTATTCACTGCCATACAGGAGGACTGATATTACGTAACAGTTCAGTATTCTTTTTTTGTTTTGTTTCTGCTTCAAGTCTCTTCTTTCTTGGGGAGATTGTCCAGTATTCACTGCCATACAGGAGGACTGATATTACGTAACAGTTCAGTATTCTTTGTTTTTTTTGTTTCTAAGTCTCTTCTTGGGAGATTGTCCAGTATTCACTGCCATACAGGAGGACTGATATTACGTAACAGTTCAGTAGCCTTTGTTTTTTTTGTTTCTAGTCTCTTCTTGGGGAGATTGTCCAATATTGTCCAGGACATTAACAGTTCAGTAGAGGATAGGACTGATATTGTCCGTAACAGTTCAGTATTCTTTTTTTGTTTCTTTGTTTCTTTTTTAGTAGTCTCTTTGGGGAGATTGTCCAGTATTCACTGCCATACAGGAGGACTGATATTACGTAACAGTTCAGTATTCTTTTTTTTGTTTTAACAGTTCAGTAGCCTTTGTTTTCTTTTCTTCTAGTCTCTCTTGGGAGATTGTCCAGTATTCACTGCCATACAGGAGGACTGATATTACGTAACAGTTCAGTAGCCTTTGTTTCTTTGAGATTTTCTAGTTTCTTCATTGGGGAGATTGTCCAATATTCACTGCCATACAGGAGGACTGATATTACGTAACAGTTCAGTATTCTTTTTTTGTTTTTTTGCTTCAAGTCTCTTCTGGGGAGATTGTCCAGTATTCACTGCCATACAGGAGGACTGATATTACGTAACAGTTCAGTATTCTTTTTGTTTCTTTATTTTCTAGTTTCTTTTGGGAGATTGTCCAATATTCACTGCCATACAGGAGGACTGATATTACGTAACAGTTCAGTATTCTTTTTTTCTTTTGCTTCTAGTCTCTTCTTCATTGGGGAGATTGTCCAGTATTCACTGCCATACAGGAGGACTGATATTACGTAACAGTTCAGTATCTTTTCTTTGTTTTTTTTTGCTTCTAGTCTCTGTTTGGGGAGATTGTCCAATATTCACTGCCATACAGGAGGACTGATATTACGTAACAGTTCAGTACTTTTTTTTTTTTTTTGTTTCTAGTCTCTTCTTGGGGAGATTGTTTATATTCACTGCCAGGAGCCATGATATTACGTAAGGAGCCTTTTTTCTGATATTCTAGTAACAGTTGGGGAGATTATTCTTTTTTTTGTTTCTAATGTAACAGATTTTCCTTTGTTTCTTTTCTTTAGTCTCTTCTTGGGGAGATTGTCCAATATTCACTGCCATACAGGAGGACTGATATTACGTAACAGTTCAAGCCTTTGTTTCTTTCCTTCTTTCTTTCTTGGGGAGATTGTCCAGTATTCACTGCCATACAGGAGGACTGATATTTAACAGTTTCTTTTTTTTTTTTTTCTTCTAGTCTCTTCTTGGGGAGATTGTCCAATATCCACTGCCATACAGGAGGACTGATATTACGTAACAGTTCAGTAGCTTTTTGTTTGTTTTTGCTTCTTTTCTCTTCTTGGGAGATTGTCCAGTATTCACTGCCATACAGGAGGACTGATATTACGTAACAGTTCAGTATTCTTTTTTTTTTTTTTTTTTTTGCTTCTAGTCTCTTCTTGGGGAGATTGTCCAGTATTCATTTGCCATACAGGAGGACTGATATTACGTAACAGTTCAGTATTCTTTGTTTTTTTTGCTTCTAGTTTTCTGTTTGGGAGATTGTCCAGTATTCACTGCCATACAGGAGGACTGATATTACGTAACAGTTCAGTAGCCTTTGTTTCTTTTTGCTTTTAGTCTCTTCTTGGGGAGATTGTCCAATATTCACTGCCATACAGGAGGACTGATATTACGTAACAGTTCAGTATTTTTTTTTTCTTTTCTAATGAGTTTTCTTCTTGGGGAGATTGTCCAGTATATTCACTGCCATACAGGAGGACTGATATTACGTAACAGTTCAGTTCTTTTTTTTTTTTTTGAGATTTTTCCTCTTCTTGGGGAGATTGTCCAATATTCACTGCCATACAGGAGGACTGATATTACGTAACAGTTCAGTAGCCTTTGTTTTTTTGCTTCTAGTTTCTTCTTGGGAGATTGTCCAATATTCACTGCCTTTATGAGCATTTTGCCTAGTAGGAGGACTGATATTACTGATATTAAGTAACAGTTCAATATTCTTTTTTTTGTTTTAGCCTTTGTTTTTTAGTTTCTTCTATGGGGAGATTGTCCAATATTCATTGCCATACAGGAGGACTGATATTACGTAACAGTTCAGTAGCCTTTTTTTTTTTGCTTCTAGATTTTCTCTTCTTGGGGAGATTGTCCAGTATTCACTGCCATACAGGAGGACTGATATTACGTAACAGTTCAGTATTCTTTTTTTTCTTTTTCTTTTTGGGGAGATTTTTCTCTTTCTTGGAGGGAGATTGTCCAGTATTCACTGCCATATAGGAGGACTGATATTACGTAACAGTTCATATTCTTTTTTTTTTTTTTCAAGAGATTTTCTTGTTTCTTTGGGAGATTGTCCGGTATTCACTGCCATACAGGAGGACTGATATTACGTAACAGTTCAGTAGCCTTTTTTTTTTTTTCTTCTAGTCTCTTTGGGGAGATTGTCCAGTATTCACTGCCATACAGGAGGACTGATATTACGTAACAGTTCAGTAGCCTTTGTTTCTTTTTTTTGTTTTGGGGAGATTGTCCAATATTTGCCATACAGGAGGTTTCAGTTTATCTTTGCTTCTAGTCTCTTTTGTTGTCCAATATTCACTGCCATATAGGAGGACTGATATTCAATAGTTCAGTTTTTTGTTTCTTTTGAGATTTTCCTAGTTTCTTTTACTTTGTCCAGTATTTGCACAGGAGGACTGATATTGTAACAGTTCAGTATTCTTTTTTTTGTTTCTTTGAGATTTTAGTTTTCTTGGGGAGATTGTCCAATATTCACTGCCATACAGGAGGACTGATATTACGTAACAGTTCAGTATTCTTTGTTTCTTTTGCTTCTAGTCTTCATTTTGGGGAGATTGTCCAGTATTCACTGCCATACAGGAGGACTGATATTACGTAACAGTTCAATATTTTTTTTTTTTTTTCTAATAGATTTTCTGTTTCTTTTCTTGGGAGATTGTCCTAATATTCACTGCCATACAGGAGGACTGATATTACGTAACAGTTCAAGTTCTTTTTTTTTTTTCTTTTGAGATTAGTCTCGTTTTCTTTATCTTTTTGTCCAGTATTCACTGCCATACAGGAGGACTGATATTACGTAACAGTTCAGTATTCTTTTTTTTTTTGCTTCTAGTCTCTTCTTGGGGAGATTGTCTTTATATTCACTGCCATACAGGAGGACTGATATTACGTAACAGTTCAGTATTTTTTTTTTTTCTTTTTGCTTCTAGTTTTCTTGGGAGATTGTCCATATTCACTGCCATACAGGAGGACCTTTATGATACGTAACAGTTCAGTAGCCTTTTTTTTTTGTTTCTAAGTCTCTTCTTGGGGAGATTGTCCAACATTCATTTGCCATACAGGAGGACTGATATTACGTAACAGTTCAGTATTCTTTTTTTTTTTCTTTTTGCTTTTTCTTCTTCTTCTTGGGGAGATTGTCCAGTATTCACTGCCATACAGGAGGACTGATATTACGTAACAGTTCAATTTTCTTTTTTTTTTCTCCAGTATTTGCCATAGATTTGAAGTCTGTTTCTTTTACTTTTGCTTTAGTCCTTTTGGGAGATTGTCCATTATTCACTGCCATACAGGAGGACTGATATTACGTAACAGTTCAGTATTCTTTTTTTTTTTTTTCTTTTAGATTTTCTCTTCTTGGGGAGATTGTCCAGTATTCACTGCCATACAGGAGGACTGATATTACGTAACAGTTCAGTAAATTTTTTTTTGTTTTTTTTTGAGATTAGTCTCTTCTTGGGAGATTGTCCAGTATTCACTGCCATACAGGAGGACTGATATTACGTAACAGTTCAGTATTCTCTTTTTTTTTTGTTTCTTTTGATTTTAGTGTTTCTTCTTGGGGAGATTGTCCAGTATTTGCCATACAGGAGGACTGATATTACGTAACAGTTCAGTATTTTTTTTTTTTTTTTTGATTTTTAATTGATATTTTAGCCTTTGTTTTTAGTTTCTTCTTGGGAGATTGTCCAGTATTCACTGCCATACAGGAGGACTGATATTACGTAACAGTTCAGTATTCTTTTTTTTTTTGTTTCTAATAGTCTTTTCTGTGGGGAGATTGTCCAATAGCATTTGGAAGGCACAGGAGGACTGATATTAAGTAACAGTTCAGTATTCTTTTTTTTTGTTTCTTTTGATTTTAGTCTCTTCTTTATACTTTTGTCCAGTATTCACTGCCATACAGGAGGACTGATATTACGTAACAGTTCAATATTCTTTTTTTTTTTTTCTTCTAGATTCTCTGTTTCTTGGGGAGATTGTCCAGTATTTGCCATACAGGAGGACTGATATTACGTAACAGTTCAGTATTCTTTTTTTTTTTTTTTCTAATGAGATTGTTTTTTGTTTCTTTTACTTTGCCTAGTATTTCTTCTCTTTTCACTGATATCCACTGTAACAGTTCAATATTACGTAACAGTTTTTTTGTTTCTTTTGAGATTTTCCTGTTTCTTTTATACTTTGCCTATCCACTGAAGGGGACTGATTTAACTGAGTTCAGTAACAGTTCAATATTCTAGTTTTTTTTTTTTTTAGAGATTTTCTTGTGGAGATACTTTCCAGTATTTCACTGCCATACAGGAGGACTGATATTACGTAACAGTTCAGTATTCTTTTTTTTTTTTTTGCTTTAGTGTCTTCTTTCTGGGGAGATTGTCCAGTATTTGCCATACAGGAGGACTGATATTACGTAACAGTTCAATATTCTTTTTTTTGTTTCTTTTGTTTCTTTTTTTTCTGTTTTCTTGGGGAGATTGTCCAGTATTTGCCATACAGGAGGACTGATATTACGTAACAGTTCAGTATTCTTTTTTTGTTTCTTTTTTGATTTTCTAGTTTCTTCTTGGGGAGATTGTCCAGTATTCACTGCCATACAGGAGGACTGATATTACGTAACAGTTCAGTATTCTTTTTTTGTTTTTTTTTCTGTTTCTCTTCTTTGGGAGTCTCTTATTTGAGATTGTCCAGTATTCACTGCCATTAAGGAGGAGTTGATATTCGTAACAGTTCAGTTTTTTTTTTTTGCTTCTAGTTTTCTTGGGGAGATTGTCTTTATATTCACTGCCATACAGGAGGACTTTGATATTACGTAACAGTTCAGTATTCTTTTTTTTTTGTTTCTAGTCTCTTGAGATTTTTCTGTTTATTTTATAGATTTTTCTTTTTAGCTATTTGATATTCACTGCCACAGGAGGACTGATATTAAGTAACAGTTCAGTATTCTTTTTTTTTTTGTTTCTAATGTCTTTTCTTGATTTCTTTATTCTTTGCCATATTTGGAGGACTGATTTACGTGACAGTTCAGTAACAGTTCAATTTCTTTTTTTTGTTTAGTTAATTGGGAGATTTGTCCTGTATTCTTTATACAGGAGGACCATTTGGGAGGACTTTCACTTTTATTAAGTAACAGTTCAATATTCTGCCATTTTTTTTGTTTTAATGAGATTTTTTTTGTTTCTTTTTACTTTAGTCTCTTATTTGGGGAGATTGTCCAATATTCACTGATATTAAGGAGGAGTTGATATTACGTAACAGTTCAATAGAGATTTTTGTTTCTTTTTGCTTAGTCTCTTCTTGGGGAGATTGTCCAATATTCACTGCCATACAGGAGGACTGAGTTACGTAACAGTTTCTTTTTTTTGTTTCTTTTGAGATTAGTCTGTTTCTTGGGGAGATTGTCCAGTATTTGCCATACAGGAGGACTGATATTACGTAACAGTTCAGTATTTTTTTTTTTCTAGTTTCTAATGGGAGATTTGTCCTGTATTCACTTTATACAGGAGGACTGATATTACGTAACATTTCAGTAGCCTTTTTTCTTTTGTTTCTTTGATCTTAAGTAACAGTTGGGATATTCTTTTTTTTGTTTCTAATGAGAGGAGTTTCTTTATACTTTAACAGTATTCAGAAGCACTTTGATTTAAGTAACAGTTCAATATTGTTTTTTTTTTTGTTTCTGGGGAGATTTTCCTGTTTATTCACTTTGCCATAGTAGGAGCACATTTTGACTGATATTACGTAACAGTTCAATATTCTTTTTTTTTTTTTTCTAATAGATTTTCTTTTCTGGGAGATTGTCCAGTATTCACTGCCATACAGGAGGACTGATATTACGTAACAGTTCAATATTTTTTTTTTTTTTCTTTCTCTTGAGAGTTTTCTTGTTCAGGAGGACTTTGTCCAGTATTTTGGAAGCCATACAGGAGGACTGATATTACGTAACAGTTCAGTATATTCTTTTTTTTGTTTCTTAATGAGATTTTCTGTTTCTTGGGACTTTTGTCCAGTATTCACTGCCATACAGGAGGACTGATATTACGTAACAGTTCAATATTCTTTTTTTTTTGTTTTTTTTCTTTTTTCTCTTCTTGGGGAGATTGTCCAGTATTCACTGCCATACAGGAGGACTGATATTACGTAACAGTTCAGTATTTTTTTTTTTGTTTCTTGGGAGATTGTCCAAGATTTTCATGTTTGGGGATATTGTCCAGTATTTGGACTGCCACAGGAGGACTGATATTACGTAACAGTTCAATATTTTTTTTTTTTTTTTTTTTTCTAGTTTCTTTTCTTGGGGAGATTGTCCAGTATTTGCCATACAGGAGGACTGATATTACGTAACAGTTCAATAGCCTTTTTTTTTTTTGTTTCTTTTTTTGTTTCTTTAGATTGTCCAGTATTCACTGCCATACAGGAGGACTGATATTACGTAACAGTATTCTTTTTTTTGTTTCTTTTGAGTTTAGTCTCTTCTTGGGGAGATTGTCCAGTATTTTGCCATACAGGAGGACTGATATTACGTAACAGTTCAATATTCTTTTTTTTTTTTTAATTCTAGATTTTCTGTTTTGGGGACTTTGTCCAGTATTTGCCAGGCAGGAGGACTGATATTAAGTAACAGTTCAATATTCTTTTTTTTTTTTCTAATAGTTTTCTTGTTTCTTTGTCCAATATTCACTGCCATTTGGGAGGACCTTTCACTGATAGTTCAGTAACAGTTCAATATTCTTTTTTTGTTTCTTCTACAGGAGGAGATTTTCCTGTTTCTTTATACTTTGCCTAGCACAGGAGGACTGATATTTCACTAATAGTTAAGTAACAGTTCAATATTCTTTTTTTTTTGTTTCTCTTGAGATTTTCCAGGAGGACTGTTTTCTTAACAGTTATACTTTGTCCAGTATTCACTGAAGGCAGGAGGACTGATATTACGTAACAGTTCAGTATTCTTTTTTTTGTTTCTAATGAGATTTTCTGTTTCTTTATTCTTCCATTTGGGAGGATTTTGATATTAAGTAACAGTTCAATATTCTTTTTTTTTGTTTCTTTTGATTTAGTCTGTTTCTTTGATTGTCCAATATCCATTGCCATACAGGAGGACTGATATTACGTAACAGTTCAGTATTCTTTTTTTTTTTTAATGAGATTTTCTGTTTCTTGGGGAGATTGTCCAAGTATTTCACTGCCATACAGGAGGACTGATATTACGTAACAGTTCAGTATTCTTTTTTTTTGTTTCTTTTGAGATTTTCCTCTTTGGGGAGATTGTCCAGTATTTTGCCATACACCTTTCTGATATTAAGTAACAGTTCAATATTCTTTTTTTTGTTTTTTTTTTTTCTTGTTTCTTGGGGAGATTGTCCAATATTCACTTTACACAGGAGGACTGATATTACGTAACAGTTCAGTAGCCTTTTTTTGTTTTTTTTTCTAGTCTCTTTTTGGGATTTCCAATATTCACTGCCATTTAGGAGGACTGATATTACGTAACAGTTCAGTATTCTTTTTTTGTTTCTTTTTCTTTTCCTGTTTCTTGGGGATACTTTTGTCCAGCATTTCACTGCCATACAGGAGGACTGATATTAAGTAACAGTTCAATATTCTTTTTTTGTTTCTAATGAGGATTTTCCTGTTTCTTTATACTTTGTCAGTATTTGGGGCACATTTCACTGATATTAAGTAACAGTTCAATATATTTTTTTTTTTTTCTTCTAGATTTTCTGTGGGGAGATTGTCCAGTATTTGCCAGGCAGGAGGACTGATATTACGTAACAGTTCAATATTCTTTTTTTGTTTCTAATGAGATTTTCCTGTTTCTTTATACTTTGTCTAGTATTTGGAAGGCACAGGAGGACTGATATTAAGTAACAGTTCAATACAGTTTTTTTTTGTTTCTAATTGCTTTTTCTGTTTGGGGATATTTTCCCTATTATTTGCCAGGCAGGAGGACTGATATTAAGTAACAGTTCAATATTCTTTTTTTTTTTTTTCTAATAGATTTTCTTGTTTCTTTGTACTATTCACTGCCATACAGGAGGACTGATATTAAGTAACAGTTCAATATTCTTTTTTTTTTTTAATGAGATTTTCCTGTTTCTTGGGGACTTTGTCCAGTATTTGCCAGGCAGGAGGACTGATATTAAGTAACAGTTCAATATTCTTTTTTTTTTTTTTAATGAGATTTTTCTTGTTTCTGGGGACTTTGTCCAGTATTTGGAAGGCACCTTTCACTGATATTAAGTAACAGTTCAATATTCTTTTTTTTTTTGTTTCTAATTACGTAACAGTTGAGATTTTCCTGTTTCTTTATACTTCTTGGGAGATTGTATATTCACTGCCATACAGGAGGACTGATATTAGTTCAGTAACAGTTCAATATTCTTTTTTTTGTTTCTACGTAACAGTTCAGTATTTTCCTGTTTTGAGATTTTCTTCTTCTTTGGGAGATTGTCCATATTCACTGCCATACAGGAGGACTGATATTAAGTAACAGTTCAATATTCTTTCTTTTTTTTTTTTTCTAATGAGATTTTCCTGTTTCTTTATACTTTGTCCAGTATTTGGAAGCCATACAGGAGGACTGATATTAAGTAACAGTTCAATATTCTTTTTTTTTTTTCTAATGAGATTTTCTTGTTTCTTTATACTTGTCCAATATTCATTGCCATACACCTTTCACTGATATTAAGTAACAGTTCAATATTCTTTTTTTTTTTTTTTTTTAATGAGATTTTCCTTCTTTTTTATACTTTTTTCCTAGTATTTGGAATTTCACTGATATTAAGTAACAGTTCAATACTGATTTTTTTTGTTTCTTTTGTTTCTTTTTTCCTAGTTTCTTTTATACTTTGTCCAGTATTCACTGCCATACAGGAGGACTGATATTAAGTAACAGTTCAATATTCTTTTTTTGTTTCTTTTGATTTTCCTGTTTCTTCTTGGGGACTTTGTCCAGTATTTGCCAGGCAGGAGGACTGATATTAAGTAACAGTTCAATATTCTTTTTTTTTTTGTTTCTAATGAGATTTTCCTGTAGTTCTTTTGGGGAGATTGTCCAATTTTCACTGCCACCAGGAGGACTGATATTAAGTAACAGTTCAAGCTTTGTTTCTTTTTTTTTTTTGTTTCTAATGAGATTTTCTTATTCTTTCTTTATATTCTTTGCCTAGTATTTGGAAGGCACATTTCACTGATATTAGTAACAGTTCAATATTTTTTTTTTTGTTTCTAATAGATTTCTTGTTTCTTTGGGAGATTGTCCAGTATTCACTGCCATACAGGAGGACTGATATTACGTAACAGTTCAATATTCTTTTTTTTTGTTTCTAATGAGATTTTCCAGTTGTTTCTTTATACTTTTGTCCAGTATTTGGAAGGCACAGGAGGACTGATATTACGTAACAGTTCAATATTCTTTTTTTTTGTTTCTATTGAGATTTTCCTGTTTCTTTATACTTTGTTTCCTAGGATTTGTCCAGGCACCTTTCACTGATATTAAGTAAGGTTCAATATTCTTTTTTTTTTGTTTCTAATTTGTTTTTTTGTTTCTAGTTCTTTTGGGGAGATTGTCCAATATTCACTGCCATACAGGAGGACTGATATTAAGTAACAGTTCAGTATTCTTTTTTTTTTTGTTTCTAATGAGATTTTCCTGTTACAGGAGGGGATATTTTGCAGTTCAGTAGCATTTGGAAGGCACCTTTCACTGATATTGGGTAACAGTTCAATATTTTTTTTTTGTTTCTAAGTTCAGATTTTTCCTTGTTTCTTTATCTTTTGTCCAGTATTCACTGCCATACAGGAGGACTGATATTAAGTAACAGTTCAATATTCTTTTTTTTTTGTTTCTAATGAGATTTTCTTGTTTCTTTATACTTTGTCCAGTATTTCACTGCCACACAGGAGGACTGATATTAAGTAACAGTTCAATATTCTTTTTTTTTTTTCTAATCTATTTTCTTCTTTTTTATACTTTGTCCAATATTCACTGCCATACAGGAGGACTGATATTAAGTAACAGTTCAATATTCTTTTTTTTTGTTTCTTTGAGATTTTCTCTTCTTTTATACTTTGTCCAGTATTCCACTGCCACAGGAGGACTGATATTAAGTAACAGTTCAATATTCTTTTTTTTGTTTTTAATTTTTTCTGTTTCTTTATACTTTGCCCAGTATTTGGAAGGCACCTTTCACTGATATTACGTAACAGTTCAATATTCTTTTTTTTTGTTTCTAATCTCTTTTTCCTGTTTCTTACAGGAGGACTTTGCCTAGCATTTGGACTGCACCTTTCACTGATATTAAGTAACAGTTCAATAACAGTTTTTTTTTTTTCTTTTGAGATTTTCCTGTTTCTTTATACTTTGTCCAGTATTCACTGCCAGGCAGGAGGACTGATATTAAGTAACAGTTCAATATTCTTTTTTTGTTTTTAATGAGATTTTCCTGTTTCTTTATACTTTGTCCAGTATTTGCCATACAGGAGGACTGATATTAAGTAACAGTTCAATATTCTTTTTTTTGTTTTTTGAGATTAGTCTGTTTCTTGGGAGATTGTCCAGTATTCACTGCCATACAGGAGGACTGATATTACGTAACAGTTCAATATTCTTTTTTTGTTTTTGTTTGTCTTTTCTTATTTTCTTGTTTCTTACAGGAGGACTTTATTCGTAGTATTCAGTAGCCATTGTTTTCACTGATATTAAGTAACAGTTCAATATCCACTGCCATACAGGAGGACTTTTTTTTTTTTTTTTTTTTTTTGAGATTTTCTAGTTTCTTTTGGGACTTTGTCCAGTATTCACTGCCACAGGAGGACTGATATTACGTAACAGTTCAATATTCTTTTTTTCTTTTCTAATATTTTCTTGTTTCTTTAGATTGTCCAATATTCACTGCCATACAGGAGGACTGATATTAAGTAACAGTTCAATATTCTTTTTTTTTTTTTTTCTATTTTCTTCTGTTTCTTTTATACTTTGTCCAGTATTCACTGCCATACAGGAGGACTGATATTACGTAACAGTTCAGTATTCTTTTTTTTTTTTCTAATGAGATTTTCTCTTGTTTCTTTACTATTTGTCCAGTATTTTGGAAGGCAGGAGGACTGATATTAAGTAACAGTTCAATATTCTTTTTTTTTTTTTTTTTTTTTCTCTTGTTTCTTTGGGAGATTCTAGCATTTGCCATACAGGAGGACTGATATTTCGTAACAGTTCAGTAACAGTTCAATATTTTTTTTTTGTTTAGTCTCTTTTGGGGAGATTTCTTTATATCCACTGCCATTTGGAAGGAGGACTGATATTAAGTAACAGTTCAATATTTTTTTTTGTTTTTTAATGAGATTTTCCTGTTTCTTTTAGGACTTTTGCCTAGTATTTGGAAGGCACCTTTCACTGATATTAAGTAACAGTTCAATATTCTTTTTTTTTTGTTTCTAATGAGATTTTCCTGTTTTGGGGAGATTGTCCAGTATTTGGAAGGCAGGAGGACTGATATTACGTAACAGTTCAGTATTCTTTTTTTTTTTTTCTAATGAGTTTTCTGTTTGGGAGATTGTCCAATATTCACTGCCATACAGGAGGACTGATATTACGTAACAGTTCAATATTTTTTTTTTTTTTTGATTTTCTTGTTTTTTTTCTTTCACTGCCATTTGGAGATCTTTTAATATTTCAGTAGCATTTCACTGCCATAACAGTTCAATATTCAATTTTTTTTTTGACTTTATTAATAACAGTTTTCCTTTGTTTCTTTTTTATAGTCTCTTCTTGGGGAGATTGTCCAATATTCACTGCCATTCAGGAGGACTGATATTACGTAACAGTTCAGTAGCCTTTTTTTTTTTTTCTAATTCTTTTCTCTTCTTGGGGAGATTGTCCAGTATTCACTGCCATACAGGAGGACTGATATTACGTAACAGTTCAGTATTCTTTTTTGTTTCTAATGATATTTTTGTTTCTTTAGTCCTTTCATTGGTAACAGTTCAATAGCCTTTGTTTTTTGTTTCCTAATGGGGAGATTTCAATATTCACTGTTACAGGAGGACTGATATTACGTAACAGTTCAGTAGCCACCTTTCTTTTTTTGATATTTTAACAGTTCAATATTCTTTTTTGAGTTCTCAGTTTTCCTGTTTCTTTTATACTTTGTCCAGTATTTTGCCATACAGGAGGACTGATATTACGTAACAGTTCAGTATTCTTTTTTTTTTTTTTTCTAATGGGAGATTTTTCCTGCCATCACAGGTTTCTTTATACTGTTCAGTAGCCTTTTTGCCTTTTTTATTTTGCTTCTTGGGGGAGGACTGATATGATATTACGTAACAGTTCAGTATTCTTTTTTGTTTCTAATGAGATTTTCCTGTTTCATACAGGAGGACTGATTGTCCAGTATTCAGTCTCTTCTTGGGGAGATTGCACATTTCACTGATATTAAGTAACAGGACTGATATTCTTTAACAGTTCAGTAGATTTTTTTCTTTTTCTTTTTCTCTTCTTGGGGGAGATTGTCCAGTATTCACTGCCATACAGGAGGACTGATATTAAGTAACAGTTCAGTATTCTTTTTTTTTTTGTTTCTAATGAGTCTTTTCCTGTTTCTTTTGTCCAATATTCACTGCCATACAGGAGGACTGATATTACGTAACAGTTCAGTATTCTTTTTTTTGTTTCTTTTGATTTCTAGTCTCTTCTTGGGGAGATTGTCCAGTATTCACTGCCATACAGGAGGACTGATATTACGTTAACAGTTCAATATTCTTTTTTTTTGTTTTCTAATGAGATTTTCTTCTGTTTCTTGGGGAGATTGTCCAATATTCACTGCCATACAGGAGGACTGATATTACGTAACAGTTCAGTATTCTTTTTTCTTTTGTTTCTAATATTTTCTTCTTGGGGAGCCTTGTCCAATATTCACTGCCATACAGGAGGACTGATATTACGTAACAGTTCAGTATTCTTTTTTTGTTTTTGATTTTAGTCTTTCTTTGGGAGATTGTCCAGTATTTGCCAGGCAGGAGGACTGATATTAAGTAACAGTTCAGTATTCTTTTTTTTTGTTTCTTTGTTTTTCCTGTTTCTTCATTGGGAGATTGTCCAGTATTCACTGCCACCAGGAGGACTGATATTACGTAACAGTTCAATATTCTTTTTTTTTTTGATTTTTGATTTTTTGTTTCTTGAGGACTTGTCCAGTATTCACTGCCACATAGGAGGACTGATATTACGTAACAGTTCAGTATTCTTTTTTTGTTTCTCTTGAGATTTTCTAGTCTTTCTTGGGAGATTGTCCAGTATTCACTGCCATACAGGAGGACTGATATTACGTAACAGTTCAATATTCTTTTCTTTTTTGTTTCTTCTAGTCTTTTCTTGTGGGAGATTGTCCAGTATTGCCTAGCATTTGGAAGGCACCTTTCACTGATATTAAGTAACAGTTCAATATTCAATATTCACTTTTTTTTGTTTCTAAGTTGCCTTTTTCCTCTTCTTCTTTTATGGGAGATTGTCCAGTATTCACTGCCATACCTTTCACTGATATTAAGTAACAGTTCAATATTCTTTTTTTGTTTCTAATGAGATTTTCTTCTTTTCTCTTCTTGGGGAGATTGTCCAGTATTCACTGCCACAGGAGGACTGATATTACGTAACAGTTCAGTAGCCTTTGTTTTTTTGTTTCTAGTGAGATTTTCCTGTCCTTTTGTTTGCCTACAGGAGGATTTCAATTACGTAACAGTTCTGATTTGTTTCTTTTTGTTCTATATTAGTATCCACTATAGGAGAGGACTGATATTACGTAACAGTTCAGTTCCTTTGTTTCTTTTCTTTAGTCTCTTAAGTAACAGTTCAATGCCATTTTTTTTTGTTTCTAAGTTCAGAGCCTTTTTTTTGCTTCTAGTCTCTTCTTTACACAGGAGGACTGATATTGTAACAGTTCAGTAGCCTTTCCAGTCTCTTCTTATTCACTGCCATACAGGAGGACTGATATTACGTAACAGTTCAATAGCCTTTTGTTTGTTTTTTGCTTCTTTTCTGTTTCTTGGGGAGATTGTCCAGTATTCACTGCCATACAGGAGGACTGATATTACGTAACAGTTCAGTATTCTTTTTTTTGTTTTGTTTTTTCTAGTCTCTTTCTTGGGAGATTGTCCCTATTCACTGCCATACAGGAGGACTGATATTACGTAACAGTTCAGTAGCCTTTTGTTTTTTTTTTTCTAATCAAGATTTTATTCACTCATACAGGAGGACTTGTCGTAGCATTTGCCATGCAGGAGGACTGATATTAAGTAACAGTTCAATATTCTTTTTTTGTTTTTGTTTCAAGTTTCTTTTCTTCTTTCTTGGGGAGATTGTCCAGTATTCACTGCCATACAGGAGGACTGATATTACGTAACAGTTCAGTAGCCTTTGTTTTTTTTTTTGTTTCTCTTGTTGATTTTCTGTTTCAGTTCAGTAGACTTTTGTTTCTTTTTGCTTCTAGATTCTTGGGAGTCCAATATTCACTGCCATACAGGAGGACTGATATTAAGTAACAGTTCAGTATTCTTTTTTTGTTTCTTTTGATTTTCAAGTCTTTCTTTCTTGGGGAGATTGTCCAATATTCACTGCCATACAGGAGGACTGATATTACGTAACAGTTCAGTATTCTTTTTTTTTTTTCTTTGCTTTTTCCTGTCTTCTTGGGGAGATTGTCCAGTATTCACTGCCATACAGGAGGACTGATATTACGTAACAGTTCAGTATTCTTTGTTTTTTTTTTGTTTCTAATTGTATTCAAGTCTCTTTTCTTTATCTTTGGGGGAGATTTCCAATATTCACTGCCATACAGGAGGACTGATATTAAGTAACAGTTCAGTATTCTTTTTTTTTTTTTCTAGTTGGGAGATTGTGAGATTTTCCTGTTTAACAGTTCAGTAGCCTTTGTTTCTTTTTGCTTCTAGTCTCTTCTTGGGACTTTGTCCAGTATTTGCCATACAGGAGGACTGATATTACGTAACAGTTCAGTATTCTTTTTTTTTTCTTCTAGAGTTTTTCTTCTTCATTTTGGGAGATTGTCCAGTATTCACTGCCATACAGGAGGACTGATATTACGTAACAGTTCAATATTTTTTTTTTTGTTTTTTTTTATTTGTAACAGTTTTATACTTTTGCTTCTAGCATTTGGGGGAGATTGTCCAATATTCACTGCCATTAAGTAACAGGACTGATATTCATTTTTTTTGTTTCAGTGAGATTTTGTTTTTTGCTTCTAGTCTCTAGTATTTGGGGAGATTGTTTCACTGATATTACGTAACAGTTCAGTATATTCTTTTTTTTTTTCTTTTTCTTCTCTGGGGAGATTTTCCAGCATTCTTGCCATAGAGGAGGACTGATTTTACGTAACAGTTTCACTGATATTTTGTAACAGTTCAATATTTTTTTTTGTTTCTAAGGAGATTTTCCAGTAGCCTTTTATTCTTTGCCAGTATTTAGGAGGACTGATATTACGTAACAGTTCAGTATTTTTTTTTTTTGTTTCTAATGAGATTTTTGTTTCAGTTCAGTAGCCTTTTTTCTTTTTTGCATAGTCTCTTCATGGGAGATTGTCCAATATTCACTGCCATAAGTAAGGACTGATATTCTTTTAACAGTTCAGTAGATTTTTGTTTCTTTATACTTTCTTCTAGTATGTTGTACAGGAGGACTGATATTAAGTAACAGTTCAATATTCTTTTTTTCTTTTTTTGTTTCTAGAGATTTTTGTTTTTTATATTTTCCAGTATTTGCCATACAGGAGGACTGATATTACGTAACAGTTCAATATTTTTTTTTTTGTTTCTGAGATTTTCCTGTTTCTTTATACTTTTGCCTAGATTATTTGGAAGGCATTCACTGATATTACTGCCATAGGAGGACTGATATTCTTTAACAGTTCAGTAGATTTTCCTGTTTCTTTTACTTTGTCTCTTTTCAATTTCACTGATATTGTATTCGTAACAGTTCAATATTCTTTTTTTTTGTTTCTCTTGGGAGATTGTCTGTTTTATTCACTTTGCCATAGTAGGAGGCACATTTCACTGATATTAGCCTTTGTAACAGTTCAGTATTCTTTTTTTTTTTTCTAATGCCATTTGATTTTCCAGTTCAGTAGCCTTTTTTTTCTTTATCTTTGGATTGTCCAGTATTTCACTGCCACATTTCACTGATATTACGTAACAGTTCAATATTCTTTTTTTTTGTTTATTCACTGCTAGGATTTTTGATTTTCAAGCCTTTGTTTCTTTTCATCTAGTCTCTTGACCTTTCATTGTCCAATATTCACTGCCATACAGGAGGACTGATATTACGTAACAGTTCAGTACTTTGTTTTTTTCTTTGTTTCTTTTGTTTTAAGGAATGTTAGTTCAACAGTTCTTTCTTTTTTCTTCTTATGATTTTACAGGGGAGATTGTTTCTTTATTCACTGCCTATATAGGAGGACTGATATTAAGTAACAGTTCAATATTCTTTTTTTTTGTTTTGTTTGAGATTTTTCTTGTTGCTTTTATACTTTTGTCAGTTCAGCATTCAAGGCCATTTCACTCTTCTTGATATTAAGTAACAGTTCAATATATTTTTTTCAGTTGTTTCAAATTTCTTTTTCATCTTCTTGGGGAGATTGTCCAGTATTCATTTGCCATACAGGAGGACTGATATTAAGTAACAGTTCAATATTCTTTTTTTTTTGTTTTAATGAGGATTTTCCTTTTCTTTATACTTTGCTTCTTCATTTGTGAGGGAGATTGTCCTGATATTGCCATATAGGAACACTGATTTATGTAACAGTTCAATATTTTTTTTTGTTTCTAATGAGATTTTCTTCTTTCTTGGGACTTTGTCCAGCATTCACTGCCATATAGGAGGACTGATATTACGTAACAGTTCAATATTCTTTTTTTTTTCTTTGTAATGAATTTTCTTCTTCATTTAGAGATTGTCCAGTATTTGAAGGCATATTTCACTGATATTACGTAACAGTTCAATATTCTTTTTTTTTGTTTCTAATGAGATTTTCTTGTTTCTTTTATCTTGGGGAGATTCTTCATTCATGCCACATTAGGAGGACTGATATTAAGTAACAGTTCAATATTCTTTTTTTTTGTTTCTTTTGAGATTTTCCTCTTTTCTTTATATTGTCTAGCATTTCACTGCACATTTCACTGATATTAAGTAACAGTTCAATATTCTTTTTTTTTGTTGTTTGAGATTTTCTCTTTTCATTTGGGAGGACTGATATTGTCCAGCATTCACTGCCACCTTTCACTGATATTAAGTAACAGTTCAATATTCTTTTTTTTGTTTCTAATGAGAATTTTCTTCTTCTTTATACTTGTGCCAAGCATTTGGACTGCACCTTTCACTGATATTAAGTAACAGTTCAATACTCTTTTTTTTTTGTTTCTTTGAGATTTTCCTGTTTCTTTATCTTTTCCTAGCATTTGGAAGGCACCTTTCACTGATATTATTAACAGTTCAATATTCTTTTTTTTGTTTCTAATGAGATTTTCCTGTTTCTTTTATACTTTGCCTAGTATTTCCTGGCACATTTCACTGATATTAAGTAACAGTTCAAAAAATGCCAACTGAAAGCAACACTTTTACTCAGAATGAGGAATCTTGTCCTAAAATTCTTGGATATTTACGTGGACTTCTTTGAAAACTTAACTTCAAGGCATAATTAGGGAAAGAGAGATAGGGGAAGGCACTGAATCACCTGACATGCATAACTCAATGAATGACAGAACTGGGGTCAGGTGACTTAGCAGAAGGAAAAACTGTTAAAAGTCATATGAGATAGGAAGTTGTGCAGAGCCATGTTATCCTACGTCCTGACGGCACATAGAAGAAGTGCTGTTATATATTTATTTGGTGAGAAATGTTTTAGATTTGATATTCAGGGGAGAAATTTCATTCTGATGTTTATCTTCTCATTCTTTCTTCGTTATCGAATATCGTTCTAATTCCATAAAAATAAGGGCCACTTTACATTCTATGCCTAATAGCCAGTATGACTCACAGTATTTTCTCTTTCTCAGTTACCTGTGACAGGCTTCCGCCGCCTTCACAATTTTCCAAATTTGAAAAAGTTCTTTAATTTTTTTGAAGCCGCCGGATTAGAGCGTCTAGCAGACTCGATGACAGACTCCCCGGGGGAAGGCAGATGTATCATCGACGGCTGACAAGTTGTGGGTGGGTGCCTGGTTGGTTGGCTGGTATCATGGCTGGAAGATTTTTCTCATTACGATAACCTTTTGATACCTTGAACGAGCAGATTTGTCTCCTGTAGGCAAGCAGCCGGCTTGGCCTCTGGGAGAAGCTGAAGTTGCTAACATGCGAACAAGAGATAAATTAAAATTAGGAATTCGTGAGAGGGCGGTGGGGGGGCAAAAAAGTTTGCAGGTCATGCTGTGGGGGTGGTTCTATAATGGTCTATCGTAACTAACAAAAGATTCAGCAAACATTTTCTCGTAGTTATTTGGAATTTCTTTCAGAAGACAAGTGATCATGGGACTCCACAAGGTCTCATTATTCTTCTTCTACGAGCCGTACCTCTTCAGCACGTTGACGACCGTGGGTCTCTACAACTTCTTGTCTATTGTAGTCCTTAATAACCTTTGTCTATTTGCCATCTCTCCCAAATCTTGCTCTGTAACACGAAACATTTTCTTCTGTGCGCAGTGTTCATTCTGGACATTGGCAAACATAGCATTCCACAATTTCCTGTCCTTAAGAACTTTTGTCCTTTGGCCATAACTCCCACAATGCGATCCATTTGCTTAAGATCCTCAGTAAGTTGTGAATTGATTTCTTCTTACCTTCGCACTGTTAACTTCAATCTGTCATGTGAGAAACAAAATTTCCAAATCCTCTATCCTCATGAGGAGTCACAGAAATTTCAACTCTCCTTTTCTACTGTTCAGCATGTGGTCTTTTTGTTGCCATTGTTTCAAGAACTGCGAACTTTCTCACATGTTCAGTGCATCGTATTCTTAAAATCCTACTGTAGAAAAACATGTCTGCTGCATCGTCCCTTCTTCATCTGTGAGCTGATTGTCCAGCATTCACTGCCATATAGGAGGACTTATATTACGTAACAGTCCAGTACATTTATCTTTGTTTCTGTTGTTTCAACTCTCTTCTTCATCTGTGAGGAGATTGTCCAGCATTCACTGCTATATAGGAGGACTGATATTACGTAACAGTTCAGTACTCTTTCCTTTGTTTCTCTTGTTTCAAGTCCCTTCTTCATCTGTGAGAAGATTGTCCATCATTCACTGCCATATAGGAGGACTGATATTACGTAACAGTTCAGTACTCTTTTCTTTGTTTCTCTTGTTTCAAGTCTCTTCTTCATCAGTGAGGAGATTTTCCAGTATTCACTGCCATATAGGAGGACTGATATTACGTAACAGTTCAGTACTCTTTTCTTTGTTTCTGTTGTTTCAAGTTTCTTCTTCATCTGTGAGGAGATTGTCCAGCATTCACTGCCATATAGGAGGACTGATATTACGTAACAGTTCAGTACTCTTTTCTTTGTTTCTATTGTTTCAAGTCTCTTCTTCATCTGTGAGGAGATTGTCCAGCATTCACTGCCATATAGGAGGACTGATATTACGTAACAGTTCAGTACTTTTTTTCTTTTTTTTCTGTTGTTTCAAGTCTCTTCTTCATCTGTGAGGGAGATTGTCCAGCATTCACTGCCATATAGGAGGACTGATATTACGTAACAGTTCAGTACTTTTTTTTTTGTTTCTATTGTTTCAAGTCTCTTCTTCATCTTGAGGTTTGTCCAGCATTCACTGCCATATAGGAGGACTGATATTACGTAACAGTTCAGTACTTTTTTCTTTGTTACTGTTGTTTCAAGTCTCTTCTTCATCTTAGTAAAGAATTTTTTTTTCGCCGGTAGGGATCGAGCCTGAATTCGCCTCGTAAGTAAAGAGGATGTGCTTTCCTAAAAAGGAGAACCTAGAAACGTCTTTGCTTTTTCGTCCTCTGTGATGTTTTTACCTAGAACGGGGGCTCAGCTTCGATACCAACCATAAAAAGCACTTTACTCTGGTTTTTTGAATGCCCGGAACGATACAGAACACACAGTTTAATAATTAATAAAATTGGGACATCTATTTCAAATAACAAGTACTCACTATAAAAACATTTGAAAGAATATATATATATATATATGTGTGTGTGTGTGTGTGTGTGTGTGTGTGTGTGTGTGTGTGTGTGTGTGTGTGTGTGTGTGTGAAAAGTGTGTGTATATAAATATAAATAAATATATATATATATTATTATTTATATATATTATATCTGAGTACTTATTAGAAAACACTCAATATCAGAGATATAGGTAACATATTTGGTTGGATAGATGTGATTTTGTGACCCTGGGTTTCACGCTTTTGCGATCGTCAGCGTGAAACCCAGGGTTAAAACTTCTTTCTATCCAAATAAATATATATATTTAGTTGTGACCTTGAGCACAAGGGGTTTATGCGATCCTCAAGACGAATTAAGAGCTTCCCAATAAGCACCGCACATATTTAAATTATATATAGAATTTATATATATATATATGTGTGTGTGTGTGTGTGTGTGTGTGTGATTTCCTCACTTGAAAGGCTTGCCATTGTGTTCGTATGTCCATTCCATGAAGTCGTTCGTTGCAGATTGACCACAGATTCTCGTTTGGGTTTAAATTAGAAGAGTTTCTGGGTCAGTCGATGGTACTTTGATTTTCTCAATGGTAAGGCTTGCCAGTCCGTTCGTGCAGCGTTACAAATTTTCATACGCTTCCTTGGTGTAAGATCCATCGTAGAAAATGGCCATAGGACAACTAATAGACAGTCGAGACAATAGTGTCTGAGCATGGTAAAATTCTGATGCAATCACGGGTGCCGCAATATTTTATCGTAGAACCCGAAAATAGATTCATATTACTGCACACCGCTGCAAAAAATAGAAATTGATTACACTCTATCCCTCCAGTGGGTCTAAAACTGACCGTATGGTGAAAGAAAGGAAACTAAAGCGGTTGTTTCAATTAATTTACACAAAGAAGTAGAGCCAAATGGAAGGAGAAGACTTTAGCGGGGCGAAGTGGGGGAAAGGACAACAAAGGAACAGGTTTTAGGAAGAGAGAAGATGGCGATTGAAGTTGCATTTAAATGTTTGAAGTTGGCAGGGAAGCAAGAAATCAGAATTTTTTCCACAGGCTAGAAGTGAGAGCAAAGAAACTATTAGAATAGAAATAACAGGTGAATCCCCCTCGCTAAACAATAAATCCTATCCGTCAATCTAGTAACACGCATAAATTCATGGCGTCGGAATACCAGATCATTTCGGGAATTGGCATGAAAATATTTATAGAAAAGGCAGAGATTGAAGTCGAGATGCCAGATCAGGATCAATTATATTGCAGACCATTCTTTGGATTCTGGCATAACATAGTGTTGCAACTTTCCTTGCAGAAGACGTAGCAGTTGATTCAATAGAGCCTCTTCACTTCATGTCAGTGGTAAATGTAGACCCAAGAAGGTGTAAAGAGTTGCTCTCTTGGGGGTTAGCATCAGCCATACTAATGCCAGGCAGAAAATATGAACTCGAAGTATTTCGGCTGTTGTACACTCCAGCATTCTTCAAATGTCTGTCTTTGACTTTCTGGATTTCTAAGTCAAAGTATTGGTTAAGGGTCACTTATTCTAGTGGTAGAGGTGGTTGATTTTGTTTAGTGACATATCAACCTGTATTGGTTATTTTATGCCAAAATTTAAATACTTTGAACACAATTTTATGGCTTTAACTGAATATATTATGCACACAATGGTATGCTCACAACTACAGATAAAATTTATTGTTGATCATTTTGCTTTAAAAAATATAGTTGGTTATTTTACTGTAAATATCTATTGGTGGTCCTTTATATATAAAAATGTATTGCTGGTATTTTGCTATAAATATGTATTAGTGGTCACTTTACTATGAAAAATGTATTGTTGGTCATTTTATTATAAATATGTATTGTTTATCAATTTAATATAAATATGTATTGTTGGTCATTTTACTATAACTAGGTTTTGGTGGTTATTTTATAAATATGTATTTTGCTCATTTTACTATAAATTTGTATTGTTGGTCATTTTCTATAAAATGTATTGTTGGTCATTTCACTCTAAATATCTGTTCTTGGTCATTTTACTATAAATTTGCATTGTTTGTTCATTTTATTATAAATACTTGTTCGTGGTAATTTTAGAATAAATATGTATTGTTGGTTATTTTATTATAAAATATATTGTTGGTAATATTACTATAAAAATATATGGTTGGTCATTTTACTATAGAAATGCATTAGTGGTCATTTTACTATAAAATGTATTGTTGGTCATTTTATTATAAAAATATATTGTTGGTTATTTTCCTATAAAAATGTATTAGTGGTCATTTTACTATAGAAATGTATTAGTGGTCATTTTACTATAAAAATGTATTGTTGGTCATTTTACTATAAAAATATATTGTTGGTCATTTTACTCCTAAAATGCATTGTTGGTCATTTTAGTATAAAAATGTATTAGTGGTCATTTTATTATAAAAATGTATTGTTGGTCATTTTACTATAAAAATCATTGTTGGTCATTTTCCTATAAAATTTAGTGCGGCCATTTTACTATAAAAATGTATTGTTGGTCATTTTACTATAAAAGTGTATTAGTGGTCATTTTACTATAAAAATGTATTGTTGGTCATTTTACTATAAAAATGTATTGTTGGTCATTTTACTATAAAAAAGCATTGTTGGTCATTTTCCTATAAAATTTAGTGTGGCCATTTTACTATAAAAATGTATTGTTGGTCATTTTACTATAAAAATGCATTGTTGGTCATGTTACTATAAAATGTACTGTGGCCATTTTACTATAAAAATGTATTGTTGGTCATTTTACTATAAAAATGCATTAGTGGTCATTTTACTATAAAAATGTATTGTTGGTCACTTTACTATAAAAATGCATTGTTGGACATTTTACTACAAAAATGTATTGTTGGTCATTTTACTACAAATATTTATTGCTGGTTATTTTAATATAAAATGTATTGCTGTTATTTTTACTGCAAAATATATTTTTATAGTGTTTTGTTTTTGTTAGGGTTTTGTCACGAATTTATAGCTGGATTTCTTTTTACCCCCACTCCTGGGAAAAACGGTGAACCTGGGACCAACAGCAATTAAGACCTGATTTTATGCTCCTCAAAACCTCCAATCTCCCGCTCAGTGACTTTGCTGCCGGATGTAATTTATCATCATCCCGAGGACCGTGTGCTATTCTGCATTGATCATCTCCATAATTGCCAGCTTGGATGCTTCGTTGATATTTTTTCCGAAGGTACATTTAGAATGCAATGACGATATTTTAGTTGGCCAATAAAAATACCCTCGATGGAAATTCGGTTCTGGAAGATTAAATTCTTAGTCATTTAAGTCAAAATTTGCTTTTGGTGTCCATAGCGGGTCAGAAGAGAAAACAAATTTTAACTTTAACAAGACTTAAACTGGTGAACTATTTGCAGGTTGAAACAAGTTTTATGGAGTCTATCAATCATCAAAATTTTTTTTCAAGCAACCATTGAACAAATTGGTTTAAAACTAAAAACAAACATTTATCAAAATATGTTTCTCTCTATCTCCCTATATATATATATATATATATATATATATATTCATTCATTCCATCTATCTATCACAGTCTGTTCATGCCAAACTATCTATCTATAGATGTAAAATATCACACACTCTTCATTATCTGTCTAGGTTTATCTCTGTACGTCATTTCATATATATATATATATATATATATATATGTGTGTGTAAAAAAATGTGTGTGTAAATATATATATATATAATTATTTTTATCTATCTATCTATCTATATATCTATCTATCTATCTATCTATAGTCTTTTCATGCATCTCTCTCTATCCATATATATATATATATATATATATATATATATATATAGGGTGTCCATAAAGTACGTGTGCACTTTAAAAAAATTATAACTTTATTTGTATTTGCGATAGAAATAATTTGTAAAAAGGATTAGAAAGAAGTAAATCTATATTTTTTAAGGTTTTATTGAAATTTTATTTAAGTTTCCACATGTCCTCCATCATTAGCAATACAAAGGGTAATACGATTTTGCAGTTCACGGAAAACATTTGCCAACTGATTTACAGTAATGCCTGAAATCACATTAGTTATTTTAGCTATACTTAAAACTAGGTACATTAAACTTTATAACATTTTTTACAGATTATTTCTATCGCAAATACAAATAAAGTTATAAATTTTTTAAAGTGCACACGAACTTTATGGACACCCTGTATATATATATATATATATATATATATATATATATATATATATATATATATTTATTATATAATTATTTATATCAATATTTTTTATTTCAGTCTGTTCATGATTTCCAAAATTAATAATTAAAAGTATTAGTTCATATTTATCATATTGATTTATTTTAAAGACTCGTTTTTTTGTTGAATCAAATGCTTTTATCTATCAAAAAATATCTTCTCCAAATCATCTATCTTATCTAATATATGTACATCTCACGGATTTTGTGCATATAATCTATCTATATCTATTTATCCAATTTCTCTTTTGTTCATATTTTTTAAAAAATCTCTTTCTATTTTTTGCGCGTAATAAAATTTAACATTTGTTTTTTATTGAGATTTTTTCTTTATCTCCTTCCAAATGGAAAAAAATATCTACACATATAAATATATTTTATACATCTATTTAATTATACAGAAATTTTATTCATTATATTATAAATATCTATTCTATTTAATTTCCAAAACAAAACAATCAAAGTTTGAAAACATATTTAAGATATTTGAAATATATCTATCTTTTTTATTTTTTCTATATCGAAAATATTTAATTTTGTTCATATAAATTTTATTATCTTTCTGTTTTTAATTAACCAAGATAAAAAAATAGTCTTCATTTTAATTTATCGGAAATATATAAATTTATATATATATATATATAATCTAAAAATTTTCTACCTTAAAAATTTTTGTTCGATTTATATATTTTCGTTTTCATATGGATAAAAAATCTAAGTGAAATTTTATTTTTTTTAGCAAAATTATAATTTTTATCAAATCTATTTATTTTTTGACATAATCTATATAAATGAATATTTTTATATTTTATCTAAGAAATGAAAATTTGTATTTGTTATGATATTAAAAAAGTTTTTTTATTTTAATAATAACTCTTTAACAATAAAATATAATTTTTATCAAAAATTCATATATTTATTGATATCTTTTATATTTCAAAATGAATATATATTCATGGTTATAAATAAAATATCAGAAATTTTCAATATATAAAACAATAAAATGAATCAGGTGTAATTTAAATAAATATATTAATATTTACGTATAAATTTTAATAAAACAAAATTAATAATGCCATAATACATAAGATTTTAAATCTTTTTCAACTTTGGGTTATTTTAAGAAAATCAATGAAATGCAAACAATTCAGTATGAAAAATTTTTTTATTTTTTAATTCAAACTTTTCATAAAGAAAATATAAAATTGTTTTTAAATTTAAAATAACTATTTATATTTATTTATTTTTTTATTTTTATTATTATTATTATTTTATTAATATATTACGTTATTATTATTGATATTTAAAATTTATAGATTTTTTTTATTTATTTAAAATATTTATTTTTCTAATCTTTTAAAGTTTAAGAAAAAATGGCATCATTGTTTTTTAACCTGATAAAAAAAAAATATTTTACATTTAATAAATTTTTTCGCTTAAAAAGGGCTATTGTGTTTTTGTCGTTAGTTAAAAAATAGGAGCAATAGATTTTTGATTAATGGACAGAAAGGGGAATCCCTTCAAAAGTCTACTGAATATTTTCTCAATTCAAAGGAAAGTTTAATAACAGTGATTAAATGCAAATATGATAGATTTTTATGATTTTTATTGTTTAATCAAAGGCACCCCAATGTATTTAAAAGCTTTTTGAAGATCTTAAAAAAAAGAATCAATTTGGTCAAAGGGACGAGCCATATCAATTAAAGGAGACTTTATTTTGGACTTATGGTCAATTATTAAATATTATTATTATTATTATTATATTTTAAAATTAATTAAAAAAAATAAATATTTTAAATGAAATATAATAATAATTTATAAATTTAAAAAAAATATTAAAAATAATTTTAATGTGTGTGAACAATTTTTGATTTAAAAAAATGAATTAAGAAATTTATTATTATAAGAATAAAAAATAATTAAATATTAATATAATAAAAAAAAAAAAATAGAAAAAATTAAAATCCTCTGAAA
This sequence comes from Acanthosepion pharaonis, assembly GCA_903632075.3. Taxonomy (NCBI): domain Eukaryota; kingdom Metazoa; phylum Mollusca; class Cephalopoda; order Sepiida; family Sepiidae; genus Acanthosepion; species Acanthosepion pharaonis. The sequence continues at coordinate 122,878 of CAHIKZ030001871.1, forward strand.
TTTAAAATGGCATGCTCTCATTTTGCTTTTGAAAATTTTTAAAATTTTAATAAAACAAATTTATATTGAAAAATAATTATTGTCGTTATAAGAATAAAAATTTTTTTTATCAGGCTATAAATTTTTGATTTTTTCAATATAAACATACATATAAATGGTTTATATATTATATAAACGTTATATATGAAAAAAAAAAAAAAAAAAATTGAAATTTTGTTGACTTCAATGTCGCCTAAACTTTTTATTTTTATATTTACATAACTATAATATATGCTATATCATAAATCCCATAAATATTCAAATTTAAAACTCCTTTTTATTTTTATTATATATATATATATATATATATATATATATATGTGATATAGATTTTTAAAAATATTTTTTCTTAATTTATATAATATATATATAAAATAAATATATATATATTATATAAACAAGAAAACAAAATAAAAAAAATAAAATTTTGAAATATCATAAAACGAAAAATAAAAGAACAATATATGATGAATATATAAAGATTTATAAAGAATAATCTATATTCTGAAGAAGAGGAAAAATTTGGATTTAAAAAGAATTCATTTTTTATGAATGAATGAAAACCAGGTGAAAGAAAGAATATTTCAAATCATAGAAGAATATATCCAATTATATATAAATATATATATATATATAAATATATATATAAAATATATATATATATTTTTTATTGAAAAAAATATTCAAAAAAAAGAAAGAATTAATAAAAATTTGTGGATTTTTAATTTTTTAATTCAAATGAAAATTATCCCATAAATTACAAAGAAAAAACAGAAGAAAAAAATCCTTGGATAGAGATTACCAAAACAAAAAAAAAAAATATATATATATATATATATATATATATATATATATATATATATATATATAAACTAATGGAAAAAAAATTTAAAAATATCCATGCAACAAATGAAGAAATTTAATGTTAAAATGAGCAAAATGAAAATGGCTAAAAATAAAGAGATTTTTGTTTCGGATAAAATAACATTCGGACAGTTTTTATATATATTTATATATGAAAAAAAAAAGCAGTAATTATTACATCATCATGAAAAATTGTATAAAAAATAAAAACACATTGAAAGGTCGTTTTCAATTAAAATGTCCATAAAAAGGAGGAATTGGTACATAAATACAAAATTTATATATATATATATATATATATATATATATATATATATATATATATATATATATTTATTAAATAGATCATAGTTTAAAATTAGTTTGTAAAATAAAACAGTTTGTTTTTTATATAGTTTTAAATAAAAAAATGTTGAATTCTCATATATATAAATATATATATATATATATATATATATATAAAAAATAAATATATTTGGCTGTCATTAAAAATTTGCTTTACGAATATATTTTAATATTATACATGTTTCTGAAAGGGTTTAATTTGGGATTTTTTACAAGAAAAAAATTTTTTCCAATGATTTTCCATAAGGATAGAAACAAGGATGTAAATAGAAAGCTGAATATAAAATTAATATGTAAATTTACAAACCCTTTTTTCATTGTGGGAAAAGTGAAATTCCAATTAGTAATGAATCACATGGAAAAAACATATATATTTTTGAAATAAAAAAAAATGGAACGGAAACTTTTTGGTTTTTCGAAATCAAAAAATAAATTAATATATATGAATGCATATATATATATACTTATTGAATCAATGTTTCTTCATTTCAAATGAAATGAGGGTCAAAAATTTCCTGTGTTAATGGAAAAAATTTTGACAAACAAATGAACTAAAATGATTTGATTATAGTATGACAAAATTAAAATATTTTATCCAAAAACTTTTTGAAGGGCTGAATACAAAAAATGGTGCAAAAATGCCATTTTTATAATGAAAATTACAACTCTAGTAATTTTATTAAAATTCAACCATCTCTATAAACATCCATTAATGAAAATATTTTCTGTCCTGCTATTTACCCATATCTATTGTTTTTTGAACGGATTATATTTTTCTAAAGGGTATTAAAGTTAAGTGGAATAAGGATAAATAATGGAATTTGAAACAGCTCTATAAAAACAATAATAAATTACAAATATGAATATAAAATATACAATATATATATATGAAAATAATAAATAATTAAAAATCTTAATTTTAAAAAATTTATTCAATGTCATTTTTTATCATTCTCTTATATTTGTGTGATGATTAATTGATTTGAACCTTTTAAAACCATTTATTTTACATTCAACATCATCACTAAAAATAAGACATAATAAAATGTGTTGAAACTAAATGTCTATTTTTGTTTATTATTTTACTTCTATATTTACACATAATTTTTAGATAAATGATATATATATATATATATATATATATATATATAAATATATGAAGATAAAAACAGATTTACCTCCTTAGAGGGAGATAGCTGGAAAAAAACACATACATATGCAATCATATATCATAAATCTAAACTATATAAATATAAATTATGGAATGGAAAACATATATTTTATAAATTTTATGTTTAAAATAGAATCCATAAATTTAATTGTCAATATAAATAAAAGAATAAATATTTATAAAATATATAAAGTTCAGTTAATTTTTAAAAAAAAATAAATACATTTAAAGAAAAACAAAATTTATAAATATAAAAATTATTATGAAATATATAAAAAGTTTTTAAAATAAAAATAAATGAAAATCTAATATATATAAATATATATATATATATATATATATATATATATATATATGTTTATATTTATTTTATAAAAATACAAAATATAAAAAAAAATAAAATATATAAATATAATAAAAACAAAAGTATATTTTTGAATAAAGTTTCAAGAATCCAAATTTTAACTTAACATTTTTAAGTTAAATATATCTAAATACAAATGAATATATCCATTTATAGGTCTCATGATGAATTGATGTACCAAATATTCCATATATAAATATAAATATATATATTCATATATATATTATAGATATATATAGAATATATATATATATATATATATATATATATATATATATATATATATATATATATATATAAATATGCAATCAATTTACAAATACATGAATTATTCACACAAAACTAATGCAAAGGTTAATGATTTAAATGGCGAGACATCCATCATCGCAAACAATTCAAATAATATACAAAAACCTCCGAATCCGTTATGAATGAATTGATCCTTGTTTATATAAATTTCTGCCGTATTAGTTCTTATTTTTTACTACAAGCTTTCGTCTGTTCCTACAGACATCTTCAGGTATAGAATAGATGTTGTTCTTGTTTTTTCTCTTAGTAATAAGAGGACATCAAAAAAATATGTGTATTGTTATCCGAAAAATTGAAAATATATATTAATATATATATAAATTTTTATTTAAACAAGGATCAAGTTTCATATATATATATATATTATATATATTTATATATGGAATTTTTGTCAAAGATGGATGTTTCGCCATTTAAATAATTAACCACCCTCCATTATTTTCCATTTATTCGAATATATATCAATATATATATATATATATATATATATATATATATATATATATATATATGTTTCAAATGCACAAAATAATGTTGATAATGGACGGATCCCTCTACGATATAAGTCAGTGCTAAACAAAGGTAAATGTAATGAAAAAGGATCAGGTTACCATTACATTTCGTTGGACTGTAGACTTTTGCTATTGTTACTTATTAATATTTCCTTATTGCTAATCAATCTGTTGTTAATTACCTCTTACAAATATACCAGTATTTATCTGTACAACTGTGTTTCTCCTTATTCGAATACACATTATTCGGGGGATTTTTTCCCAACAACTCAACAATATATATCACCCAATGTATTAGAATAAATAATATGAAAAAAATATTAAAATAATTCTAATGAATCACATGTTTTCTCATATTAAACAATACATAATGTTGCATAATACAGCTATACCACTTATACCAATATAAGTATACTGCAATATAATAATACGATAATACTGCTATATCATTTATTTTTGCATTTATTCTATGTATGTATGCTGTAGATGTTGTCCAACTGTACAACTGACAAATTTTACTGGATTACATACTGAAACAAATACTGTGAGGTGCGCTTATGGTGTCTCCATTGCCCAATTGAAAATATATTTAAGTTTGTCAAATCTCGAAGGATGCAGTTTAAGTTTATAAGTTCGGTAACATTAATTTCACTGTCAAAAAATACGGGGATGTTGACTCAAGCACATGCATTGATTAAATAAAGTGTTGACTGTAACAAGAATTAATAGAAAATGAAAAGAAAAACCATTGATTAACAAACTGGATACTCACCGTAGCCTAGCGGTAAAGCACGCCTGATCTATCTATCTATCTATCTATCTATCTATCTATCAATTATTTTATGATCTATCTATCTATCTATCTATCTATCTATCTTTTTCCTATTTAATAATGTTATCTCATTCTATATCTCAGTCTATTATATATATATATTCTGTTCATTATCTTTTTCTCTCTCTTTCTCTATCTCTTCCATCTATATATATATATATATATATATATCTTTATATATCATATATATTTATATTTCTTACATTATAATATTTATCTATCTATTCCATCTATCTATCTTTCTGTTATTTTAATTCATTTATTTTTAAATATTTATCTATCTATCTATGAATATCTATCTATCTATCTATCTATCTATCTATCTCTGTTATTTATTTCAATCTTTTCATATCTATCTATCTATCTATCGATCTATCTATCTATCTATCTCTGTTATTTATTTCAATCTTTTCATATCTATCTATCTATCGATCTATCTATCTATCTCCATTCCAATATACAATATCATATATAAATAATGTCATTTTTGTTGTCAGTTCCCAAGAACAAAGAAAATGTAGAATTGCGCTTTTACATGTTTAGGTTGTATTGAAATTCTAATCATTGCTTTTTAAAAACAACAAACATGGCCAAAGAATTTAGGTAGTTAAAATAATAGCATTGTCAATTAAAAAGCCGGCCTTTGACACACCTTTTTTTTTTTTGTTTTGCTTGTACAAAGGTAAAATATTGCCAAAAAGACATGTTTTGAATTTTCAAATTCCTTATTTAAAAAACTGGAAATTTTATCATAAATAGTATTTAAACAACTCTGTCTCAATACTATTGAGATCTGGTGAAAACGGCTTCACCTCACAGGGCTCGAACTCCTATAGATATTTGTATATGGGCATATGTGGGTTGATATGTGTTCATATAATTGTGTTAATATCTGTAGGTGATTATATATTGTATATATGTGGGCGTATGTGTATGTAGGCGTTTATATATGGGGGTATTTACTTGTTTTTGGCTGTGTGGATACATACATACATACACACACAAGTATATATATATATGTGTGTGTGTGTGTATTTATGTGTATGTATGTGTGTATGTATGTGTGTATTTATGTGTATGTATGTGTGTAGTTTATTATTATTATTATTCCTCTCATTGGTAGTTTATTATTATTATTATTATTATTACGATATTATGAAAATATTATTACTTTTAAATTTTGTTTCATTTTGAATTGTTTTTCGATGTTATATATTTTTCAATATGTTTTTCGATATAACTTTATAATTTTTTCGATACGATTTAAAATTTCTTTAGGTTATTCTATATTTTAACTTTAAATTATGAATTTAAGTGTTAAAATTTAAAATCTGAAATTTTAGGTTTTAATTAAAACATTTTTTACTCTTTAGTTTTAATTAATAATATTAATAATATTAATATTTTTTGTTTATTTTATATTCACATTCTATTAATGGCAAACGTTAACTGCAAAATATAGCAAATATAATTTTTTTTTTTTTCATTTTTTCTTCCTTTTTTCCTTTCGATAGGTCGAAGGGCAGAATCTCGTCTCGGGAAAGAGCTACTCGATCCAGTTTCATACGGGATCTACAGAGAATATTTGGTTGAGTCTACGGGCTCGGATACCCCTCATTAAATTTGGCTTTGTACCACATCATATCGCATCTTTCAGTCTTTTCTTTCTTTTCTTTTTTTTTTCTTTCTTTCTTTCTTTTCTTTGGAAAAAAAAATTCCTTTCCTATTCTTTTTTTTTCTCTTTCGAAAAATTTTCTATTTTTTCTGTTTCCTGAAATTCCTTTCCTATTCTTTTCTTTCTTTCTTTCTTTCTTTCTTTCCTGAAATTCCTTTCCTATTCTTTCTTTCTTTCTTTCTTTCTTTCTTTCTTTCTTTCTTTCCTGAAATTCCTTTCCTATTCTTTCTTTCTTTCTTTCTTTCTTTCTTTCTTTCTTTCTTTCTTTCTTTCCTGAAATTCCCTTTCTTTCTTTCTTTCTATTTTTTTCTTTCTTTCTTTTTTTTATATTTATTCTTTTTTCTTTTTTTAAATCTAAAATTAAATGGCGCCTTTGATGTATCTTTTCTTCTGTCTATCCTCGTAATCAAATGGACCATTGTTGATCTAAGATAATGACAGAGCGTAATGTACGAGTGTTGTAGCATACCTAGGGACGATAATGGGTATGCCCCCATTCCCATAAATACAGTAGTGAATACTGTATGTTGGTCATCAGTTGGAGATTCGTTTTCAGCCGTGCTGGTCAAACTCTCTGACCTTGTGTCGCATCTAGTCCGCAGTGGGGCGACCGGCGATATATGTTCAAATTCAAGTGTCGTCTTTATTCATATATAACAATTAATAATAATAATAATAACAGCAACAACAACAACAATAAAAGTACTGAACTGAAATCTCAGAATAGAATTATGGCCATTAATCGTCTTGTCATCCCAGTGGTTCAATATAGTTTCCAGATTTTGGACTGGACTCTAAATGACAAGAGACGTATAGATTCTAAGACAAGAAAGCTTCTTTGTAAGTATAACATGCATCATCCAAAGGCTGATGTAGTCTGTCTATATATACTCCGTAAAGATGGCGGAAGAGGTTTTATTCGGCTAGAATTGTCATACAAGACAACAACTATTGGTTTACTAACATACATGGAAACAACAAAGGACTGGATGATACAATTAGTCAAACAATACGAAAACAGAAAGAAAAAATTATTCAATCATGAAAGAAGTTTGTATATACAAACGAGATTTTAAAAAAAAAATTATAAAAAAAGAAAGCCAGTGATAAAGTTCTTGATGAGATGAAACAACGCTTGTAAGACAAACCTCTGCATGGATAATATCAGAACGAGGCTAATAAAGCCAATGTTGATGAAGTTAACTCTCATCAATGGTTACGAGCATCTCGGTGAAAGGCTGAAATTAAAAACTTTATGATTGCAGAGCAAGATTAGAGTCTTTTCACTCGGAATTTTCAAGTAAATATCATACATAATAATGTGGATCCAAAATGCCAGGTTTTTGGCAGATATCAGGAAACCATAGACCATCTAATCTCAGGATGTTTTTATTTATGCCAAATGAATATAAAAAATCATCACAATAGAGAGGGGGGCAATAGTTCGAATGGACAATATGCAAAAACTGGTATGAACATCACCCAACACCGGTTACAGAAATAGAAGACATCACAGTTCTATATTCTTTCTTTCTTTCTTTCTTTCTTTCTTTCTTTTTTCTATTTTACCGTTCTTCTTTCATTCTTTCTTTCTTTCCTTCTTTTTTCCATTCTTTCTTTCCTTTTTTTGTTTCATTTTCTTTGTTTCATTCTTTCTTTCATTCATTCATTCATTCTCTTTTCTTTCTTTCCTTCTTTTCTTTTTGCTTTTTTTTCGTTTTTTTTCTTTCTTTCAATTTTTTATTTTCTTTCTATCTTTATTTTTTTCTTTCCTTTCTTCCTTTCTGTCTATATTTTCTTTCTTAATTTTTTCTTTCTTTCTTGCCTTTCTTTCTTTCCTTCTTTCTTTCTTTCTTTTCTTTCTTTCTTTCTGTCATTTTTTCTTTCATTTATTTCTATCTTTCTTCTATCGTTCCTTCTTTCTTTGCTTTCTTCTTTCTTTATTTCTTTCTTTCATTCTTTCTGTATTTCTTTTCTTTCTTTCTTTCTTTCTTTCTTTATTTCTATCTTATTTTTCTTCTTTCCTTTCTTTCTTTCTGTCTATATTACCTTTCTTTCTTTCTTTCTTTCTTTCTTTCTTTCTTTCTTTCTTTCTTTCTTTCTTTCTTTTGCTCGCTGAAACCAAACAGATATCTTTTCTGTCTTTCCTGGCGATCAAAACGAAATAGTTCTTATTTATTAGGTATTAGTAGCGCATAACATCCAAGTGAACTGACTAAGAAACAAGCACTAATTACAATATGACTGCTTTTAACACAGGAGAATTTCATGTTGTTCCTATTTGAAATTTCTGATGGATCTTAACCTTTAAGTTAATGATTGAATAAGTTCATGGTGAATTCTACGACAATAAAATCTTCGTAAAAATTCCCCTATCGCATCGTTAGACGTTTTAGCTTAGCAACTTTAATAACTTTAATTGCAATAAATATAATTAAATAGTAAATGTGAATGCTGGTCGTTTTTTTAAGAAGTAAGGGGGTACAAATGAAATTGACCACTTTTTTTTATTTCACTGAAAGAGACATTAAGCATGTATATCTTCTTTTCTTGTTTTCATTTCCTCACTGAAACCAAGTAGCGTTTTGATATGTCTTTTGTCTTCTCACGCGAACAAAACGGAATAGTCCATTATTAATGGAATATTAGCAGTCGACGTTAAATATTTCTATCTTTCTTTCTTTCAGTGAAACCAAGTGCCGTCTGTGAGATATCTTTTGTCTTTTCACGTGATCAAAGCGGAATAGTCCATTATTTATTAGAGATTAACACGGCGTAATGGTTGTGCTAAACAAGGAATTAACGAAAGGAGAGACACACTCAGTTTTACATCTTAATAATTGAACTCTCCCAAATTTGCAAAAGTTTTAACCCGAATAAAATGTTCCGGTGGACTGAACTACTTAAATTGTGTGATCCGCTGATAAAAAAGGGGACTTTTTTTTTTCTTTTTTAGATTAGCTTTCATTAGATCTTAACTAGACGCACAACATTAATCAGAATATTACGATTTTTATCATTTGTCAATGGGATCTCATCCTTAATATAAATACAGTATCAAATTGACCCCTGGCTTTTTAAAGAGTTATCTGTACTTTATTTTTATTTACAAAGGCAAAGTTTGAAATTGTGCTTACATCATTGATAACAGCATATTATTATAAATTAAGGGAAGAGGCAGCATCAGTTATACGCAGTTTTCAATGACTTTAAACCAGTCGTTCTTAACCCAGGGGGCGGGGGCGATCGCGCCCCCCTATATTTATTTTATTTTGTTTACGGCACATCAACCCCAATGTTTTTTTTTTTGTTTTTTTAATGCCGACAAGATTTTTAGGATAGGTTCGTATGTAGATAATATGTATTCATTGTAAGAAATCAATTTGAAGGAGATTCGGTTTCATTGGCGTATTTTTGTAACCGCTTGACCATTGTGAGATTCAGGATCTCATATTGGAAAAAGTAAATGTTCTAAAACATTCGACCACGTGTCCAATTCCTTCAAGACAGAGGATTACCGAATGAGGTTTTTTGAATGTAGGCAACGGCTGATTCTAGACAAAGAGCTTGAGATTGCAGTGGTTAAGGAGGCATCCCTTCGAGAATGTGGTCAACAACGTAGCGGTTCTCATGATGAAGCTGTCTGCTTAGAACTTCCTCTTTACCAATGGAATACGAAGGGAGTAAGGATAATTCGATCTGGAATACGAGCCATGGTGAGTTTTAGTTATAAAGGTCTGGTTTGGTTTATTTTGTTTTACGGGATATTAACACCTCAATAGTTTATTTTTAAGGATAGGTTCGTATTTATAGAATATGTATTCTTTGGTTTAGATTGGTTTGGTTTATTTTGTTTTATAGCATATCAACACCTTAATGAGTTATTTAATGCCGACAAGATTTTTAAGGATAGGTTCGTAAGAGAAGAATATCAATTCTTTGTAAGAAATCAATTTGTAGATCAGGTTTCATTGATGTATTTTTGTAAAGAGGGTTTTTGTCGAGGGTCAAATATATTGCATTTTTTTCAGAAATGTGTTGCTGGTATTTTTACGATGAAAATGTATTTTTATACTTTCATAGTGTTTTGGCGCCAGTTTTGGGACTCACTGTTCACTATATAACTGGGGCCCTAACAAAAACGCAAGAGAAGAAACTTTTAGCATAGAACTTACGGTTACATCTAGCCATTTTATTTGTTTGTTTTTTGTAGATTAGCAGGCATTAAAATGCCTATTACTCACAACATTTATCAGAATTGAAAAAGATTGATATTTTTATCATTATAAAAGTGAGGGACCTGTTCCTAATACAAATCTAGTATTAAATTGATCCCTGACTTCTTAAAGAGTTATCTGTACTTTATTTTTAATTATAAATGCAAAATTTGAAACTATGCTTACATCATTGATAACTGCGTACTATTACGAATTATGAAAAGGGACTACATCAATCGTAAACAGTTTATATTTTTATATATATATTTTTTATTTTTACTGTGATGGAAAAATGACTGAAGCCAAGATGTCAGGTCAGGACCAATATCATTGCAGATTCGTCTTTGGATTTTATCAAGAATCTCTAAATATATAGCAGGAGCACCAGACCAGATGTGATAGCAATATTCATTGCACGCACGAAACATTCAGGATTTATTGACTGAGCAGCCAGTACTACTTTATTAACATTTTTCTTTTTCGGCTACACAGTCGAACTGTCTGCCTTCGGGCAGAGAGGAACCCGGACGAGGCTCCTCCGAAGGGCAGGGTCTCATTCGGAGAGGTAAACTGACCCTGAACCCGTTTATACGGGTTCGAAAGGGAATATTTTTTGCGGAGCCTACGGGCTCGGAGAACCCACGTTAAACCCGGCCTTGTGCCACATGCAACCCTCGTGGGGAGCAGTGGCTAAATATATTATCATTTTTCTTAACCATGTCGCAATCAGACTGGGATCGAAGTGTAGTATCTGTTCTCCTCATCTGTAATGTTAATGGTAATATTAGCCGTTTCCTTATAAGGAAACATTCGTCATTTATTGACCGAGCAGCCAGTGCTACTCGAGTTACACTTTTCTTTACTCCGTGGCCATCAGACTGGGATCAAAGTGGAGTATCTGTTCATCATGTTTGTAATGTTTATAGTAATATTATCCGTTCCCTTTTAAGGAAAGAATTTGGCATTTATTGACCGAGCAGCCATCTTCTGTCTCCCTAAAAACCTTTTTTTTTTTTTTTTGTTCTTTCCCCTAATTAACATTTTCTAATTTCCTTTCACCCACAGTAACACCTTGCGTCGTAGGGACATTATCGCCTTGCTTGGGATGAAATTATTTTAAAAAAATACTGCCGCAAAAAATCTGTTACTTTCATTTTCAGCCTTGACAGGGTCCAGTAATGAAATTTCAACTTGAAAACTATTTTTTTTTAATTATTGAAAAACCTTGAACATTTTATTAAAAAACTAAATAGCTCGGGGCCATGAATGACACTGGAAAAGAATGACCTTGCCAAATTAGGTTTTCAGTACCTGGGGAGATGTTTGTTTGTTTCCATACAGTAGGCGATGTCAAAATCGGCATTTTAATTACCGAACACCAGGTGTGGCTTTTAACCAAAATACCTGGAACCTTCTGAATCTTATCGCTATTGAGTAATGTTTATCAGCCATATTTTGCAAACCTCCAAACATGTGTCCTTGATCCAGACAAGCTATATAAACATTTATATCTGTGTCTTGCCGTCGGGTAATGGTTAACAAATTAGTTCAGTAGACAATTACTACTGAGTTGTGATTCCGCTTCACACTGAGCGCCCCATACTTGGTCCTTGTGCCAGACATAGTTAATTTATAAATATATATAAAGATATTGTAGGGTAATAGTTAACGAGTTATTACAAATGACTATTACTACTGAGTTGTGACAGCGATTCTCGCTGAGTGACCCACACTTTGCTGTCCTTGTGCCAGACTATGTTAATTTATAAATATCAATATTTGCCTCGTTGTTGTTTAATGATTAACCGAATTGTACGGTTAAGCATTAATAAGTGTTTGGTTTGGTTTGGTGTGGTTTGTTTTTGTTTGTTTTACGGTATATCAACCTCAATGGGTCATTTAATGCCGACAACTTTTTTTTTTCCTGGTAATATTTTTGTTTTATCAAAAATCTATTTCTGTTAATATTTTTTCCCTCAAAAATGTATAGCTGGCAATATTATAGTTCCAAAAACGTATAGCTGGTAATATTATTTTTTGGTAATAATTTTTTACAAAGTATTTCTGGTATTAAAACCTATTTTTACACTTTTATAATGATTTTTGCCACAGTTTCGGAGTTAATTATTTGCCCATAGCTGGAACCGTAACAGGTGCTACAACCCCGGGTCAGGGTGGGACTGGGAACACCAGCAATTAAAAGGTGGTTCCACGCTCCTCAAAACCTCCTGATCAGATGCCTTGCTGCTGGACGTAGTTTATCGTCTTACTGAGGACACGAGTCTAGTTTATCATCATACCCAGGATGCGGATGTAGTTTATCGTCATACCCAGGACACGGATGTAGTCTAGAGTATAGCTGGTAATATTTTTTTTCTTTGTTTCAAAAACGTACAGCTGGCAACATTATTTTTTCAAAAACGTATTATCAGAGGCCTTGCTGTTGGGCGTAGTTTATCATCTTACCCAGGACGCGAACGTAGTTTATCGCCATACCCAGAACACGGATGTAATATGAGTGTTAACTATTTACCCATAGCATAATTTTGTTATGTGCTTTACCCCGGCTCAGGGTGGACCTGGGAACACCAGCAATTAAGAAGTGGTTCCACGCTTCTCAAAACCTGATCTGAGGCCTTGCTGTTGGATGTAGTTTATTGTCTTACCCAGCACGCGGATGTAGTTTATCGTCATACACAGAACGGTTACCCTTCATTGTCGTCTTTAGAAAAGAGTTTGATATCCATGTAGAATAGGCGATTAAACACTTTCTTTTTACTTTTTATCCATAGTTATTACTGTTTAGTTCATACAAAAAGGGGATTAAGGACAGAGAAAACAGAAATGGCGTTAGGAAGTCTCCTTGAAAGATTCCTTATCGGATATTCAAGCAACTGGATGTGGCAGTACCTTTTGGTGTCATTTAGGTATAATGTGGGTTTCCCATAGTTCCATGCTATATTTAAATTTACTATCACTGGGGAAACTTTGTAACTTTAAGGATACAAGACTGTGGCACACTATCAAAGGCTTTATGGTAATTCATCCAAGGTGTGCTGAGATTTCTACATTTTTTCTTGCAACTTCCCAGGACCATTTTATTTATCAACAGTTGATCTTTGCAACCATATGAACTTCTTTGACATCCCTTCTGTTCCAGAAGAAGAATTCTGATTTTATCGAGAAAAGAGCAAGTACTTTTAGCCAGGAAAAATCTGATCAATTTATATGTGATGGGCAGACAGGTTATTGGTCTATATGTTTTGGGTCAACTGTTACACCTATTTTTGGAAGGAGGTAATACCTTCAGTTATCCGTTCTGGAATTTCGTTGGGATTGCTAATTAGCGTTGATAAAGCTTGTGTGGATGTTTTATGAATTGGTGACAGATGATAGAGCCAAAAGTTGCGTACCTTGTCAATTCATGAGATTTGCATTTTGGAGATTCTGTTAGAGCTTGCCAAATATTATTACTGGAACTATTTTTCCATTCTGGCACATTATTATTATTATTATTATTATTATTATTAGAATTTTCACACGAACAGTTCGTGACATGCGTTTGAGTTCAATCTTATAGAACACCAATAACATTCGGCCTCTTTAAGAACAAGACTAGAGAATTCTTCAGAGTTTCCTGTCTTCATTTAATATTAGTTAATCACAGATCTTCCAAGCAAGAATCTTCGTGTTTTTATTCTTACTTTTCTGTTCTAATTGTTACATTATCCGTTATTCAAAGAACTGGTTTGTCAGAGTGAGAAATTTTTATTCTGACCGATTGCCAGAACTTGTACAAAATTGCATGGAAAAAAAAAAAAACAAAACAAAAAAAAAAACAAAACAAAACAAACAAACAAAAGCGGAAACTATCAAGACCCTCAGCTTTCCGAGACTTGCGCAGCTGCGTTGCCGGAAGTGGCTTCCTGTCCGACACCGTGGCAAGCGGCAAAACACTGCACGGCAGACATTCCTGGAAATAGGGGGGGGGAGGAGGTAGGAATCAGATTTTTGTTTCCTCGCAAAAAGGAAGTGTATCTCTCGAAGACTAAAATAAGCAACGAACATTAATAACGCTGTTTCAGGAATGGTTTAAGAAAAAAAAATAGTTAAGCAAGGTAATGTCGTCTCATTCTAAAAATGGGTTACTGGAGGACTTTACATTTGTCAACTTTATTATTGCTTTCCTCTCTGGCGCCGTCTTCACGCTTAAAATTCTTTACGGCTTTTTAAAAACTTGTCTGTATTCTGTTTTCTTCATTTTGATATTATTTCTATTTGTGAAATGATTTCAGTTGTCTGTTTAACGGCACATCAACTCCTTATGGGTCATGTAATGCCGAACTCTAATATTCTTAGGAGCTTGTAAAACTTCATTTTAACGCTCCAATCAGTTAATATCAAAAACCATGTGAGCCATGCCTGGTGTAGCATCAATGCATTTATTTATTATTATTATTATTATTATTATTATTATTATAGATTGATGGCAAAGGATAAACCTCTAAAAGATATGCTTATCTGGTTACAGTCAGGCAACTCGCAAGCAAATGTGTGGTACTGAATGTGATATTTACTTTAGCCCATCTTATTCCACCATGTACATTTTAACGCTCCAATCAGTTAATATCAAAAGCCAGGTGTAGCATCTAGGCATTTATTGTTATTATGGTTTTTATTATTATAATAAATTGTTTGATAGCAAAGATTATTATTATTATTATTAAGAGATGGTTTGATGGCAAGGATAAACCCCTAAGAAACATGCTCATCTGGTTATGCTGAGGTACCTAACAAGCAAATGGGTGGTACTGAATGGGATATTTACAGTACCCATCTTATTCCATCATATTGTATATTTTAACGCTCCAATCTGTTAATATTAGAATCCGTGTGAGCCATGCACGCTATAACATCAGAACATTTATTATTATTATTATTATTATAGATTTTTGATGGCAAATGTTAAACCTCTAAATATATGCTTATCTGGTTACGGTCAGGCAATTCGCAAGCACATGTGTGGTACTGAATGTGATATTTACTGAAGTCGATCTTATTCTATCATAATGTATATTTTAACGCTCCAATCAGTTAATTATCAAAATCCATGAGGGTCATGCTAGATGTAGCATCTTGTTATGGGATCTTACCTATTATAATAATAATAATAATAATGGACTATTCCATAATAAATACTGCGCCTCAGGAGTAGGCAATAGGTCAGTCAGTAGTTCAAGTCGAGTCAAGAGTCGAGTCAGAGGCAGTCCGAAACAGAGTCATGTTCAGACAATTACTGCAAGACATTGGAATAGTGATACTGGTCGAGACTACATTGTTCTCTCTACTAAACCTGATTGTTCATACTAACACTTCTACTTCTCTGTATATATTCCTGTTTGTAATATATCTGTGTTATTCCATACCTGTGTTCGAGTTCTTCTTTATTGGGTCTATCTTGGACTATCACCGTGGTACAAGGAACAGGACCGTAACACATCTAGACATTTATTATTATTATGGTTTTTATTATTATTATTATTTTAAGGCTTGGGCGACCAGGGATTCCTTCAATGAGTCTATTGGAATATTTTCCAATCAATCCGAGTGCTCCAACTACAACTGGAATTGTTGATGTCATCATGTGTCACATTTTTTAGATTTCAATTTTGATATTTTTTTTTTTAAAGATCTTCAAAGATACATTGTAGTCTGCAGTGAGTGCCATTTCTGTGTGTTGTAAAGTCTCATAAAATTATTACACTTATTATTATCATTATTATTATTATTATTATTATAAGGATATTTTGCTGACAAGGATAAACCCGTGAGAGACATGCTCATCTGGTTATTGTTAGGCAAATGGCAAACAAATGTGTGGTACTGAATGGGATACTTGCAGTAGCCCATCTTATCCCACCATGATGTACATTTTAACGCTCCAATCAGTTAATGTCAAAAGCCATGAGGGCCATGCCTGATGTAGCATCTAGACATTTATTATTATTATTATGGCTTTTATCAAAGTTTTAACCTAGGGAAGGCTACTGAATAGAATAATTATACGAAGGTTGGTAATTAACGATAACACTTAGGACAAGAACAACACATAAAAGATTCGCCAGCGGCACGTAGAAGTAGTAGTCATCTGCTAGAAGTGGGTCAAGTGAATTCCACAATGAATCTCCAACTTCAGGATATCTACCAACGCCCCACGTGGTAAGATGTGGCACAAGGTCGAATTTAATGTGGGGTATCCGAGCCCGTAGGCTCAGCCAAAATTTGCCCGTAGACACCGTATAATACAGGGTCGGGTAGCTGTTTCCCGAGACGCGACTCTGCCCTTCGACATAGCCTCGTCTGGGGATCCTCTGTGCACGGAGGGAGAGAGTTTGACCAGAACAGCTGGAGACGAATCTCCGACTGTAGGATATCTACCAACCACCCCACGCGGTCAGATGTGACACAAGGCAGAATTTAATGTGAGGCATACGAGCCCGTATGCTCGGCCAAAAATTCCCCGTAGACCTCATATAAAACGGAGACAGGTAGCTGTTTCCCGAGACGAGACTCTGCCCTTCGACATAACCTCGTTTGGAGATCCTCTTTGCCCGGCGGCAGAGAGTTTGAACAACACAGCTGGAGACAAATCTCCAACTGCAGACCAACATACAGTATTTACTACTGTATTTATGTGAATGGGGACACACCCATTATCGTTCATAGGTATGCTACAACAATTATTTAATAGATTGTTTGATGGCAAGGATTATTATTATTATTATTATAAGAGATGGTTTGATGGCAAGGATAAACCCCTAAGAGACATGCTCATCTGCTTATGCTGAGGTACCTAACTAGCAAATGTGTGGTACTGAATGGGATATTTACAGTCACCCATCTTATTCCATCATAATGTACATTTTAACGCTCCAATCAGTTAATATCAAAAGCCTGGTGTAGCATCTAGGCATTTATTATTATTATGGTTTTTATTATTATAATAGATTGTTTGATGGCAAGGATTATTATTATTATTACTATAAGAGATGGTTTGATGACAAGGATAAACCCCGAAGAGACATGCTCATCTGGTTATGCTGAGGTACCTAACAAGCAAATGGTTGGTACTGAATGAGATATTTACAGTAACCCATCTTATTCGATCATAATGTATATTTTAACGCTCCAATTTGTTAATATTAGAAGCTGTGTGCCATGCATTGTATAAAATCAGGACATTTATTATTATTATTATTATCATAAGAGATGTTTTGATGGATTGTCTGTGTTCTGTTTTCTTCATCTTGTTATTATTTCTACACATTGAACATTTAATGGAGATCAAGAGACATCTTGTCTCTTCAATGTCCTTACATTCTTTTCATTATTTTTTTAATCATTTCATTCCAAATAAGGATATGAAGCCCCTAAGACGCATGGGGGTTACTGAGAGTGAAAGAAACTGAGAAAGACTTAAGAGGAGAAAGACCGAGAAGGAGAGGTACCGGGGAAGGGGGAGAGGAAGTGATAATTTAAAGACAAGGATTCATGGAGTCAGGAGATGACGATTGACGCAGCGTTTAAATTTATGGTGTTCAGAGTCGACAGGAAAGAAAGAAGCCGGAAGAGAGTGTCACAATCGAGAAGTTCGAGAGAAGAAACAATGAGCATAAAAACCGGCGAGGAGTGTGAACCGGGCGACAGGCGAACCTATCTACTCCTATTGAGGAAAACAAATGGATTTTAAATAAAAATTTCAGCGATTAGACGAAGGCGTTAGAAGTATAGAGCTGAAGTAGACTTTAGAAGAAAGCGTAAACCCAATCTTCAAAAAAATACGTATGAAAAACCTCTACGCCTTTTCAAAAGACCGGGGAGGAGTGTGAACCGGACGATAAGCGAACCTATTCCATTGAGAAGAAAAAAGTAGATAGTTATAAAAATCTCAGAGTTTCGATGGAGACTTTAGAAGTATCGAGTTGCAGTAGAATTTAGAAGAAACCGTTAACCCAATCCTCGATATGAAACGAAGGATAAACCTCTACTCCTGTTCAAAAGACCGGGGAAGAGTCTGAACTGGACGATAGGCGAACTGATCGACTCCTATTGAGGAAAACAAAAATAAGTAAACAATAAATAAAATTTCAGTGTTTAATCAGGTACGTTACAACGTTGAAGTAGACTGCGCCAGACACCTGGAAACACATTTCTAAACACGAAAAGAGGAAATCCTCTACTCACGTTGAAAAGCACGGGAAGGAGTGTGAAACGGGAGATAGGCGTACCTATCTACTCCTGTTGAGGAGAACAAAAATAAATGCATGGTGAATCAAATTTCAGAATTTAGACGGAGACGTTAGAAGTATAGATTTGAAGTTGACATTAGAAGGAATCCGAAATCCAATCCTTTACAGGAAAGACAGAATGATCTTAGCAATTTCAACATTAAAATGATGAGACCTAAGTGCCAATCTAGTATTACTCTTAAATTTGTGAATTCGAGGTGTCAGGAAAGAAAACTTATATCATTTCTGTCTCTACGACATCACGATTGAAAATTCTATAATGTCTTTTTAAAACGTACCTGGTGCAATTATTCAAGTTATATTCTATTGAAGATCAATTGACAGCAAGTCCCCAATGATTTTACACTCTGCTCAGCGTTTCGTCCCTTTTCACACCATTAGTACCGTTTGGTGAGAGGAAAAGTTCTAATAATCTAGTAAGTCTGCCCAGCATCCCCGTCGGAATGGGAATTAATTGCATTGAGTCTTGCGTTATAGCTCACTCATAGCAGTTATAATTTTAGATCTTGCTTATATAATATTATTTCTTGTATAATATTTGGTCTTACTTATATAATATTAGGTCATGTATAATATTAGGTCTTTCCTATGAAATATTAGGCTTTGTATAATATTAGTTCTTGCTTATATAATATAGTTTTATAGTATTAGGTTTTCCTTATAAAATATTACGTCTTGTATAATATTAGATCTTGCTTATATAATATTAGGACTTGTATAATATTAAGTTTGGCTGATATAATATTAGGTTTTGTATAATATTAGGTCTTGTATAATATTAGGTCTGGCTTATATATTAGGTCTTGTATAATATTAGGTCTGGCTGATATAATGTAAGGTCTTGTATAATATTATGTCTGGCTAATATAATATTAGGTCTTGTATAATATTAGGTCTGGCTGATATAATATTAGGTTTGGCTGATATAACATTAGGACTTGTATAATATTAGGTGTTGTATAATATTAGATCATGCTTATATAATATTAGGTCATGTATAATATTAGGCCTTGCTTATATAATATTAGGTCTTGTATAATATTAGGTCTTAATGAGATGCAAATATTGTTTATATAATATTAGGTTTTGTAACATTAATATAATATTAGGTCTTCATAAAAATCAATGTCTTGCTTATTTTTATTAAACAAAATGTATAATATTAGCCTCCAAAGAATTAGGTCTTTTCAAATATTCATGTCTTGCTTATATAATATTAGGTCATGTATAATATTATGTCTGGCTGATGTCTGGCTGATATTATATTAGGTCTTGTATAATATTAGAGCTTCTATAATGTTAGATCTTGCTTATATAATATTAGGTCTTGTATAATATTAGGTCTGGCTGATATAACATTAGGTCTTGTATAATATTAGGTTTTGTATAATATTAGGTCATGCTTATATAATATTAGGTCATGTATAATATTAAGAGGTCTTGTATAATATGTTTTATATAATATTAGGTCTTGTATAATATTAGGTCTTGCTAATATAAAATTAGGTCTTTTACTGGCCGTGACGTCATTAGAATTATCTCCGACAAATCCAACGAACTAGTCGTTACCCCAGCCTTTCCACTGAGACGAGATGTGACACAATGCCGTGTTTTCTGTGGGTAACCCAAGTGCGTACACTCGGACCAAAGGACAAAATTTACCCAGACCCCGCAACCGCGAGATCGAGCACTTTGCATTGTCTGTCGGGACTACCATATCAATAAGGAGGCACTTTATTATTATTATTATTATTATTATTATTATTATTATTATTTCCTTTGAGTGTTGTATACACATTTCTTTCCGGGGCCCAACCAGAGACCTAAAATCAGGAATGGCTTCATCTTCTTCTACTGATTAAAGAATAAAAAGATGGCGCTAACATCGTGCGATTTGATACAAGATGGCCAATCGTTTCTGGATATTTCTCACTGTTGGGGCGCACCCACCTTCTAACTAGTAATGGACTGGTCCCTCTTATATAAGTCAGCTCTGGAGAGAGAGTGATAGAGCATCAGAGAGAGAGTCAGCGTGAGCAGTCCAGATAAGCTTACCCGGTACATACAGTTGGACTATAGACTTTGGATATTGTTTCGTACTAACCAACCTTCGTTCTACTAATCACTCTATTGTTAATGGCTTTTATGAATATACCAGTATTTTCCTCTACAACTGTGTTTGTCTTGATTCATACACCGACACGCGGGAAACTCACAACATCTCAACACTGACCGAATCTGAATTTGGGGTCAACACAATTTTTCAGTATGTGTGCTTCGTAATTTCTAGTTAGCAAGCATTGGTCTAAAAAAAGCAAGAATAAAACCTTCAGGTTCAGATTTTAACCCTGCCCTACGTAACAACTGATAGGGAAGGGGTTTGTCTACATCGGCTTGAGGGGTACGGACAGAGTATTGAGCATGAAGCGGCTTACCTTGCCATCATTTTTGCATTTGGTACATTGCATTTGCTTTTGCTTTCTTTTTTTTAAATATTTTGTCGCTGTGATTTATTTCCACTTCCTCGCCCACGAGAAACAGAGATAGAACTGGTTAGAGAGAGAGAGGAGAAAGGGAAACATAGTGATAAAAAAAATGACTACCAGTGAGTTGTTGATTAGGAGCAAAAAAAGAAAATTCTTAGACAAAGGCGGAGAAAGAGAAAGAGAGAGTACGTAAGAAAAAGGGAGACAAAGAGATAGATAGAGAGAGAGAGGTAGAGAGAGAGAGAAAAACAAAGAGAGAGAGAGAGAAACGCAAAGAGAGAAACAGAGAGAACCAATGAGAAATAGAGAGGAGAAATATAGAGAGAAAGAGAGTGAAAGGGAGAAAGAGAAAGACGAAGATAGAGAAAGAGAGAAAAAAGATAGAAAAAAAGAAAAAACAGAGATAGAACTGGTTAGAGAGAGGAGAAAGAGAAAGAGAAAGAGAGAACTAGTGTGAGAGAGAGAGATGTGAAAGATAAAGAAAGAGAGAGGAGAAAGAGAAAGAGAGAGTGCGTAGTAAAGAGGGAGACAAAGAGATAGAGATAGAGAGAGAGAGGGAGAGAGAGAGAAGAAAGAAAGAAAGAAAGAAACAGAGAAATGGACAGATAGCAAAGGCAAACAAACCTCTCCCTAAGGAGTGCTATGTAGGTATCATACTTATTATAAAACCCAGATTGTGTGTGTGTGTGTCTGTACGTTTATATATTGGATGTTTTTCTCTCACATTTTTCAAACTGATTTCAACAAAACTTCACAAGACTACGTAAAATTACCTTGCGGTGGTTCTTTAGCTTAAAAAAATGGGAAAAACACAATTGTTTTTGCACAAAATCCATTTGAAAACACGATTAAGAGGCATCGCAAGAATGAAAGGGGGACAACTCATATCGAGTTATACTTAGTATAAAACCCAGGTTGTTTGTGTGTGTGTGTGTGTGTGTGTGTGTCTGTGTGTGTGTCTGTGTGTGTGTGTGTGTTCCTTTATATATGGGATCGGATTTCCTACATTTTTCAACCGATTTCAACAAAACTTCACTTTTTTTTGGCAGGTAGTGTTTCTTATTGTCTTGCACACTTTTTTCTTTATTTTAACATTCCATTTACAAGACAATTGTTTATAATAAAATTGAAAATTTCTATTCAATCGGTTAACTCATAACGATTGTAAACAATGTTTTTGTTTGAGTTTGGGTTTGACCAATTCGTAAAAAAAACAAACAAACAAAAAGAAAAACTAATTAAGACATGCGTGTCCGTCAACCTTAAACAATAATCTTTGTCAATTTTATTTTTCAGTCTTTATGATGGTCGATATTTGATCTATCTCTTACTGTTACATCCCCGGCAACGCCGGGCTCTACTGTTAGTTTTTAATAAAATGATTTACATAAGAGTTAATTATTATTATGCTTACAAAAATTGATGTTGATCGGCCAGTCACTGCTCAAACATTGGCATCCATGAAATTTTAACTAAGGATAGGCCGTACAACAATTTTTGTTAATATTTGGTTGTCACACATGAAATGGCGCCCTTTATAGGAAATGAATAAAATACATCTGAAATATTCAATAACTAAATTTATTTAGTTGAAATAGGCGCCATCTTGATATATGACTGTTTGCCATCGTCCCTCTAAATTCTAGATCCCAACTTTAAAAAACATTCTCATCCTTTGATGCGATAAACAGTTCAAATGCTTTGATTACCTCTTTCTTATTGGAGAATGTTTTATTGTGTATGAAAAGCTCATAATGCTTAAATAAGTAATAATCAATAGGAGAGATATCAGGTCAATATAGAGGATGAAGCATAATTTTATAATTCAGGCTATGAAGTTTTGGGGCTCAATTCGTTTAGTGGTTTTTAGATATTAAACATTTTGTGGGACAAAAATTAAGCTGCAATACTATTTGAATAATTTTGGTATTACACCTGATAAACACACGAATATATATATATATATATATATATATATATATATATATATATATATATATATATATATATATACAAAAAGTTTAGAGTCCCATGAAAATAAGTGTATTCAACGTCTAAAAACACAATATCCAATTGGGCTAAACCATAAATTTAATAATATAGATAGTACTAATATATAACTCAACAAATCAAAACCTACCCACATTTCTCACCCACACAAGACAGACATGCTTACGGAGGTGTGGAGGCCTCACACTTATACACACACCCACAGGAATATATACACACTTACACACATCATACTCACTCACTCCCTAATGAGCCAAATGATAACACACACTCACAGCAATACACACGCTTACACATATCATACTCACTCACTCCCTAAGAACCAAATAGCACACACACAAACACTAAACAGAGACACATCTCCTCTCCAGGACCAATAAAACTGTCAAACTGACCAAGGGAATTCAGGGAAGCATAGATCCATCCAGTTCTTATCTCAAATAACAACTTAAAAGAGACTGTTTGACCAACACAAGGAATGTTAAAAGATTCATGTTAAAAAGATAAAAAGAAAATTAAAAAAAAAACAAATGAAAACTACAGACAAAAGTTAATTTTCTCCATCAAGACATTCATTTCTGTAGTTTACTGCTACCAGCAAGCAGAAATATTTCTTCTCCCGATGATGGCCATTTTGGTCGAAACTAGTCGAGGAATCTAAATGAAATAATAATAAAAGAAACGAAAGAATATTAATCTACAACCCAGTGTGTCTGAAGATTTTAATTTTTTAATATTTTTTTATTGTTCAATATATATATATATATATATATATATGTGTGTGTGTGTGTGTGTGTATGAAATACTGATTTTATACACAGGCATGTCTTTTTAGATTTATTTATATTATATTAATATAATTTGTATAGAAACTACTGTTATACAAAGTGGGGGATCAGCTTATCAATTGATTGTAATATAGAATTGACCCCCATTTTTTATTCACATTATAATTTCTGGCTTTAAGTAACCTGCAAAGGGTTGATAAGCCGTAGAAAATGAATGAATCAATCAATGAAACATTGATTAGCGACACAGGCATGTCTTTTAGATCTATTTACATTCTCTGGAGTATAAATGTATAGAAACTATTGTGGCTACAAATGAGGGATCAGTTTATATATTGATTGTAATACAGAATTGATCTCCCCCACTTTATATCCACATTATAATTTCTTCAGTATCTGTATATATTTCTGAGATGAAGTATTATGTACACTATTTACATTGTTCGGACGATCGTCCTCATCTTTGTTGCCATATTTATCACAACGTTTCGGCCGTTGTACGCTCCGGCCATCTTCAGGTGGTCGGAATGTCGAACTGAATCCTTTATTTCGCTCGCTGGGGTTGACTGTTCTAGTTCCACGTGCCATGTCTAATGGATGTTAGTTATCTCCTGTTAATTCTTCTCTTCAGGTTCTCCACCGCCTTAACCGGGTATTGAACTCACACTCTTTGGGTCCTGTCACTGGATCTAACTAACGCCTTTATGCACTGTGCCATGTGTTCTTGAGACATTCCAACCTTCTGAAGAAGGTCGGAGCGTACAATAGCCGAATCGTTGTTATAAATATGGCAGCAAAGATGAGGATGATAGTAGGACAATGTAAATAGTGTTATAATTTCTTGCTTGTTTATTAGCTATAAATCCACCTATTCTCCCCCAGTTATGGGTTAATTAGTAATACTTGAATCATTAAATCATTATTATCTCCCCTCAAAAAATTCTTACAATTTATAGCGAAGAAAACAGCGATTTACTTCGTCAAACCAAGCGACAGCGCGTCGCGTGTATCCTACGACGGAAGATGTAGCGAAAAAGAAAATTACTTACCAAAAAAATAAAGACACTTGTTCCGCATGACATGCTGAAGACGGAATATTTAAATTAAAAACAAGTCAGTCGTAAGAGTCGCTATAAAAAGTATTTTGATATGCAAAAATTGGGCGTCCTCTCCCAGTTGTCGACGAATGAAAAAAATGCGCGGACGATAAAAGCAGTTGTTGTTCTCGAATCGTGGGGGGGAGATAAAATTCGTGTATTTTGGCTACCGCGTTCGTCGGAGACTGAGTTATTTTTCTGACTGGTTACGTGCATTGGGATTTGTGGGATAGTACCTGCAAATCGAGTTTTCGGCATTTCTTTCTGCCCCCGATATTTGAGTGTGAACTTCCAGTGATTTGTTCTCTGCGTTGTGGAAGTAATCTGCGACAAATATTTTTTTGGCAATCCCAGAACGCTTACACAATCTTTTCTGGCTTTAAATATCCTAAAAGAAGGTTGATAAGCCGTAAAACACAAATCAATCACATAATCAATGTTAAAACACATGGTGTAGTAGTACCCGACAAAGTTTAAAAGATATCCAATGTAAAGAATTAAAGAGTTCTATGAGAGAAACGAAAATACTTTCGATACACCCCAATACGTTCTTTCTTTCCAGATTGAATAAGTGAAATTAAAATTTATCACCGTTTTCTGAATATCATTTGGAAAGCGAAACCAATGAAAAATAATTTCCAAACCGAAATATTATTAGATTTTTAAACTCCGTGACTTCTGGGACGATTGCCGCCAAGAAATAATGAAATAGAAAGAGAAAGTTAAAGACATAATGAAAGAAAAGAAAAGACACAAAACAAATATGTCGTCTGGATATTTATCTTCTATTTGCCTGTCGTAAAAACCACATTTCAGATGAAAAATTCTCAACATGTAATTTTGAGAAACGTAAAACAAATTACTCTTCAATAGTTTTTGTTGATTTTTCTTTCATCTTTTTTTTGTCAGTATATATTATTACTTTTTTTTTCAGTTTTGCATTGTTTAAAACGTAACAAATTAGCGCGTTTTATACATATATGTTACTTACTGAATCATCCAGCCGACGTGTGGGTGATTTGATTTTAAAATATATACTTGCCTTTTGTTTTATGGGTGATTTTTTTTTTAACAATTTCTTTGTTCTTACTTAGGTAAATTTACTTACATTTTCTTGTGAATTTTTAACGGGTATTCTAAATTTTATGGGGATGTAAAAACATTACCATCGGCTTAAAAATACTGTCATAACGATGCAAGATGGCTCCCTCAACGCTTAAAAAATGACTTGGAAACTTTTATCAAATACAATAATAATAATGACAATGCAATCCTGTTATACGTTTATTGCAAAAAAGTCATACGCTTGCATACATGTCTCTCTATGCTGTGATCACAATTACATATTTTCTTTTCTCTGGCTGCATGGTACAACCTTTCTTTGCGTCTTCCAGTTCAAAAAAATATTGACGCTTGGATGAAACTCGTATTACACAAAGGCCAACCAAGCACACATACCAAAAAAATTATGTTAGCCCCAAATGCATATTCTATGATGAAGGAACAATTGACCATATACATTATTTACATTATTCGGACTATTGTCCTCATCTTTGTCGCCATATTTATCACAACGTTTCGGCCTTTCAGTATCTGTCTACATTTCTGAGATGAGGTATTATGTACACTATTTACATTATTCGGACTATTGTCCTCATCATTGTAGCCATATTTATCACAACGTTTCGGCCTTTCAGTATCTGTCTACATTTCCGAGATGAGGTATTATGTACACTACTTACATTATTCGGACTATTGTCCTCATCATTGTAGCCATATTTATTACAACGTTTCGGCCGTTGTACGCTTCGGCCTTCTTCAGGTGGTTGGAATGTCGAACTGAACCTTTTATTTCGCTCACTGGGGTAGACTGTTCTAGATCCACATGCCATGTTTAATGGATGTCAGTTATTAGTTATCGCCTGTTAATTCCCCTCTCCGAGTTCTCCACTGCCTTAATAAGGTATTGTCCTCAAGAACACATGGCACAGTGGATAAAGGCGCTGGTTAAATCCAGTGACAGGACCCAAAGAGTGTGAGTTCAATACCCGGTTGAGGCAAAAACTAACAAAAAAAAAACCTTTATCAGAATAATATTTTTGTAAAAAAACTTTCAATATGTGTTTTTTTTTAGTTTTTTTTACAAAAATATCTTGCTCATAATGGGTTTTTCTTTCCTTTTTTTTTTTTTTTTTGCTTTTTACAGAAATAAGATGATGATAATATCTTTTTTTTTTTTTATAAAAATGTATTTTTTTTGTAAAATTGGTAATTATTTTACTATGAAAATGAATTGCCAGTATTTTTGCTATAAAATATATTTATAGTGTTTCGATCCCAGTTTGGGGGTAAACTATTTACCCATAACTGTTACCCTAAAAGGTGCTACTACTTTGGGTCCGAGTAGACCTGGGAAAAACATCAATTAAGATGTGGTTCCATGTTCTTTAAAACCTTCCGATCAGAGGGCATACTGCAGGATATAGTTTCTCGTCGAACCTAGGACGGAATTAAATGATAATATAATGCGAAAATAGTTCAATACCATATAGAATTCATTTGCCCTTTCGCCACGAGTCACTTCAGACATGATGTCCTTTGGTTATTGCCATGAGTTGACATGCTGATCATTTATGGGGCCATTTGAATGTCGATTTCTGTTAAATGTTATCGGTGTTTGTGCTAATTAACAGGCTATATATATTTCATTGAAGATCGCCGAAAAGTAAATAGGAAAAGAGATGGGATATAAATGTTGTTTGATACACATACCTGAATATGTAAATTTAAAAAAACGACACACCCAGCCTTCCAACCATATGATCACCCATGAATTGTGCAAGATTTTCTCTGATAAACGTTAATCGCAGATATTGAATAAAAATAGAATGAATATTTCAGCACAAGATTCACTTAATGACAATTGGTCTGGTGCTTCTAAAATACAACGAAAAACTTTCTTGCCAGAATTCATCGTAGACATTCATAAGTCTAACTTTATTAGTTTTTAAATGATTTCATCCAAAGCAAGGAAACAAAGCCACAAGACAAAAAGGTCACCAGTGTGGGACTTTCGTAAAAGTGAAAATATCTTTCCATTTCTTCGGTCAGCGAAAACAAGCACTAGTGTGGGACTTTCGTAAAAGTGAAAATACCTTTTGATTTCTTCGGTCAGCGAAAACAAGCACCAGTGTGGGACTTTCGTAAAAGTGAAAATATCTTTCGATTTCTTCGGTTAGCGAAAAAAGGGCACTAGTGTAGGAATTTTGTAAAAATGAAAATATCTTTTGATTTCTTTTAATAGCGAAAACAAGAATATTATATTGAAAGAAAAACAATGAAATATATTTTGATTTTTCAATTTTAGCGAAAACCAAATTTAGATAATTCGGGACTTTCGTAAAAGTGAAAATACATATCGATTTCTTCGGTTAACGAAAAAAGAGCAAAATTGTGGGACTTTAATAAAAGTGAAAATATTTTTCGATTTCTTCGGTCAGCGAAAAACAGTATCTAAATATTTGGATAATTTGTGTGTGTTAGAAAATCCGATTTTTTTCCTTCGGTTAGTGCATTGTTTTCATCCAATATTTTCCGAATTTCTTTCACTTATTAGCAGGTATTAACTGTTTTGAATCCAAATTGTTGGCGACAATGGCTCTCCACTACTTCCTGTCTTTTATAACTCTAGGCAACGTTTTACTATTTACTATCTGTTCTTGGATATATATCTTTCATAAAAACTTTAATAAAAATAAATAGTTTAAATTATTGCAATAATATTATCTATATCTATAAATAGAGTATTATTTTCGCTTTTACGAAAGACCCGCACTTACCTGTTTTTGCTAACCGAAAAAATCGAAAGGTATTTTCACTTTTACGAAAGTCTCACACTAGTTCTTGTTTTAGCAAACCGAAGAAATCGAAAGATATTTTCACTTTTACTAAATTCCTGTACGAGTAACTTTTTTCGCTAAGCGAATAAATCAAAAGGTATTTTCACTTTTACGAAAGTCCCGCACTAGTGCTTGTTTTCGCTGACCGAAGAAATCAAAAGATATTTTCACTTTTACGAAAGTCCTACATTGGTGACCTTTTTGTCTTGTGGCTTTGTTTCCTTGCTTTGGATGAAATCCTTGTAAAAATAATAAAGATAGACTTATGAATGTCTACGATAAATTCTGGCGAGAAAATTGCAGATTTTTCGTTGTATTTTAGAAGCACCAGACCAGTGGTCATTAAGTGAATCTTGTGCTGAAATATTAATTCTATTTTTATTCGATATCTGCGATTAACATTTATCAGAGAAAATCTGCACAAAGATGGAAATAGTTGTCAAAAATTCTCATTGTTGTTTTTATGAATTTACATATTCAGGTATGTCTATCAAACAACGCATTTATATCCCATCTCTTATTTATTTACTTTTCGGCGAAAGTCAATGAAAACCACTGGGAGCCTGTTAATTAGCACAGGCCACCGGGTACATTTAGCGCACTTTAAGTATTCCAAATGGCCCCTGGTCAGGGGCTAGTTAACTGTGTTTTATTTGTGCATGACATTAACTAAAGAAGAAAAAATGTCACAAGTGACTCGTGGTGACAAGGACAACGTTTTGCCTCAGATATCATACAAGGAAACACAAAGTTTAACAATTTTTTTTTTTTTTTTTTTTTTTTGTAATTCTCGCTATGACACTCGAGGTGAGACAGAAAGCGGAGATGAGAAAAATGTACCTCACCGGACGAAGTAAAGGGTTTAGATGAGTGGTTCTTGGAAGGTGAATGATGTAACTAAAGAAGGCCGGCGAACAAGCCGGTCGATACGTTGAGATAAAAATAATACTGACGAATACGGGCGTTCAAAAGAATATTAATGCCTCAGAATTCCGGATATAAATATTCCTGTTGTGAGGCAGAATATTTCCCCAGGAGTTTGGACTCAGTCGTCGGGCGGAAAAAGAAGCAAAAAGATTTCCTACATCAAGACAGTAGCAGCAGGATAAAATATTGTGCTGAAAACAGTCATTCACAGCTAAAATTCTCCTCCCTATTTTTTTTTTTATTTATGTTTCCATGTAACAAACGGTAATAAACCAACATGGATTTCTACAGTTGTTTTTGATAACTCAGTTACACATATATATATATATATATATATATATATATATATATATATATATATATGTGTGTGTGTGTGTGTTATATATTTATATATATATATATATATATATATATATATATATATATATATATATATAAATTTTTCAAAAATATTCAATTTTAGTGTTGCTAAAAATAATTTTCCAAAAGTTTGTATCCGTTATCACAATATATATATATATATATATATATATATTATAATGGGGTTGAATAAGACTGACGAATTTGGTCGGTTGAAATAAGCATATTCATATGAGATGATTTTTTGAATTTATTGTGTACTATATATATATATATATATATATATATATATATATATATATATATATATATCAACATGGTAATTTTCTTTTGTCTTTCAATGATAATGTTATTAAATTGATCAGACGATATGAAAAGGACAGAGGGAAGACCCAAAAAATAGTCTTTAAAAAAAACATTGTTTACATTATTTAATGAAACATGCAATAATATATATATATATATATATATATATATATATATATATATATATATATATAATTTATTTTAGGATATTTAAAATATTAAAATGACTACACAATTATAATCATGAGCTCTTACATATTGAGCCCATTTTTAAATTAAATGTTAAATCATATTTTATTCCATTTGTTTAATTTATATATATATATATATATATCCCCAAATTATATATATATATATATATGATAGAATAAATATATATATATATATATATATATATATATATATATATAAATATTATTCTCAAAAAAACAGCAAAATTGTCCAAATCGTGTAACATCATCGAATAATTGACCATCCTACAAAATGTTTGATATCTAAAAGAAGACAAAAACAAATTTAGTTTCTTTTTCCCCGGATTTTAGATAAGACGATTAGCCATCTTGTCATTATTTGTCGTAAGAATCACTGAAAAACCCTTTGAACTATTCATCTAAAAAGAAAACAGGTTAAAGTCATTTTGTGTCAGCCTCACTATGTCGTCCCAACTGAGCAATGGTGTGAGGAAAAAGATCACTCAGACCTACAGTAATCGTACCAACGTTCATACTCTGGCGCAGTAGCAACGCTGAGTTTGATTTTAAATTTTTAAAAGTTGTGCGTTCATATACAAATATGGTGATGAACGAATTTTTTACTGGTAAATTTTCTGTCAAAGTGGCATGAACTATATTGTTCAATAATTACAGTAATAATAAATTATTATCCAAAAGTATACTTTGGATGAAATTTATTTAAATTACGATAAACGTGCAATCAATTTACATGAAATTCATGAATTATTAAAAAAAACAAATGCAAAGGTTATTTGATTTAATTGGCGAGAAATCCATCGTCGCAAACAATTCAAATAATATACAAAAACCTCCGAATCCGTTATGAATGAAATGATCCTTGTTAATTAAATTTGGAAATGAGTTATTTTTTTTTGAGCGTCTGTAGCAACGCTGAGTTTGACTTAAAAAATTTTTAATGTAAAAAATTCGTTTATATACAAATATGATGATGAACGAATTTTTTTATTTAAAATCCGAAAAAATTTTATGCATCCAAAAACAATAACTCATTTTCAATAGCATTTTCGGATACAACAATACATATATTTTCGTTGTCCTCTTATTACTAAGAGAAAAAACAAGAACAACATCTATTCTATACCTGAAGATGTCTGTAGGAACAGACGAAAGCTTGTAGTAAAAATAAGAACTAATACGGCAGAAATTTATAGAAACAAGGATCTTTTCATTCATAACGGATTCGGAGGTTTTTGTATATTATTTGAATTGTTTGCGACGATGGATTTCTCGCCAATTAAATCATTAACCTTTGCATTTGTTTTTGTGTGAATAATTCATGAATATATATATATATATATATATATATATATATATATATATATATATATATATATATATATATATTTTACAAAGGACATAGGCAATAACATTTGTGTGTGTGTGAACATTAGTGTGAAAAAATGAATGTTCGTTTATATGTATTATGTGTGTATATCGTTCACGTCTCCCACAAAATTGGGAAAAACGCGGATATTCTAAGAGATTTTTAATTGTAGTCGTTGAAATGAAGAAATGAAAAAGAGAACGAGGCGAGGAGACCATTTCAGTATTTATAGTAAGGAGAGAGATTAAAAAATAGTGACAATTAGCGAACTAAGGAGGATTTAACTGACAAATTAAAAAGATAAAACATTAAAAAGCTTAATGTAACAATTTGGCGGTTAAATTGATATGGACAATTTTGTTGTTACATCCGGTATATATATATATATATATATATATATATATATATATATATATATATATATATACACACGGGTGTTTAATCCTGGCGAATCGCGTAGGTGAAACCTTAGGTAGGTTAGTCTGGCTCTTTAGATTTATTTATATTAGTTTGCTAAAATTTAGCACTTTTCTTTAGTTATTTTTACTTTTACTATGTCGTCATTTTTTTTCTTTGAACTCTGAACTTGAATTCTGACGATTATTTTCAACGGATTTCCATGTATTTTAAATTTTTTTTAAAATTTTTTTCAATTTAGGTATTGGTTTGTTCATTTAGAAGCTAAAACACCTAATTTTAAACGGACGAGTATATGCTTATATTTATAAGATTATTAGTATTATATATATATATATATATATATATATATATATATATATATATATATATATATATATATATATGCATGTTTCATAAAAACGACAGACAAGGTATTTACGGTTGAAATTTTTATTTAATTTTTCTTGTGTTCTGACAAGAGTTCTTTCTTTTCTGGACAAAGAGTGTGTAAGAACTGTCCGAATGTTCTGTATTTCCGAGCGCTTTTGGCTATACCTTTAGCCATTATCAAGGATGATTCAATTATCAGCTTAGTAGATAGTTAAATGTCTTTGTATATGTTCAGTGTGTGGTAGTGATGTTTTTAGTTTCCGAATACGGTTAGCACATTGTGGCTTTGTTCATAGTTAATATTGTTAAAAATAATGGAAGCTCTAATAATAAAAAAGAAAAAGCCAACTCTTAACAAGAAACATTTTTATATACTTAAATATAGAAAAAAAAGAAAAAAAGACATAACGAGAAATAAATAAAAAAAGAAAATTAGATAAAGAAAGGCACTATACATAACGAGAAAGAAAAAAGAAAGAAACGTTGTAGACATAACGAGAAATAAAGAAAGAAACGTTGTAGACATAAAGAGAAAGAAAGAAAGAATGCGATGTTTCGATATTGTTGAATTATATTTGTTCTTTCATTTCTGCGTTGTGGATGCTGTAAATATTTACATATATAGATATACATTTTTATTCATATTACTTTCTCTCTTTAGGGTTTATATTTTTTTTTCTTAAATCTTTTATTACCATCAGAAAAAACTTGTACCATATAAACTTTAAACATGCCACATTCATTTAATTTTTCCTTTGTTTTTCCAATATCTTTATTAACTTTCTATATTTTGAATTTGAAATTCTGAGTAGTATATTTCCTTATATTAACTTTTTGATCTTTTGCATGAAATTGAAAAAATTTAGTGTTCCTCTGAATGTGACCCAGTTTTTTAAAAAAAAACAACTATATTAAGTGGTTTATTTAATTTTTTTACCTGACGACTTGGAACAGAATGAAAACTTTAAGTACAGAAACAAACGTAGGTATATGTGTATTTATTAATATATATTTCATAGCTCTGTTTAACTACACTGTTTTGTTTCTACCATAAATGAAATTAAATATTTATTTGTTTATCTGTGTATGCCACGCTATCACTCGCGTATACAGTTGCTTATATATTTCGTAACTTAGTTTATATTCCCGCTTAATTAATACTACACACAAAAGACAGCGGTTAAACGTCAAAAACATCAGGAAAAATAGTTCCTTTAAATAATATGTGGAAATAACCATTTATTATTTGGTGAATTTCGTATAAGCCTGGAAATATATGTTAAAAAAAATATAAAAAATTTAAAAGTATAATATATACCATAAAAAATACACATATATATATATATTTATTATATATATATATATATATATATATATATATATATATATATATAGTCATCCCAGACAGATAAATTTTTATCACAGCTGATCAGTTAAAAATACATTTCTGATTAAACTAAAAAAAATGATTCTCTCGGTAGAGAGGAGGGTGAATGTTTATATATTTTTTTTGAAGAAAAAAGGCGATAAAGTAAACTCAGAGTTTCTTCTATAAACAGATTCATAGAAGAAGAATTTATTATCAGCAGTAAACATTTCACGGGACTTAAATTTTTTATTTGAAAAAAGATGATTTGAAATTATTTTTTTTCAATTTGAAAGGAAACACAAACTTACAGACACACACACACACACACACACACAAACATGTTATATATATATATATATATATATATATATATATATATATATATATAAATATAAATCAGAGCAGTGTTTTAGCTAGAGTAAAACAATCAGGGAATTTTGGTTGAACTCAAATGAAACCCCAATGACCCTGATTCAAAGACTATGCTGAATGGTTAAAAATCTAAAATTTTCATACAAAGAAATACCGTTAGTTTACTCTACTGACCGGTACGTTACTGTTTACATGTATGATCCAAGACAAAATCCAATACCACAAAATAATCAGTTCAAAATTAAAAGCTGAAAACATTGCTATTTTTCCTATTCACAAATTTCCTGATTTTAAAATTTATTAGAAATTTCTGATGGGGGGGGAAAAACTGGTTGAAAATTTTTTGGGGTAACATGAGAAAACCCTATGAAATTGACTGGCATGGAATTTCGCCCGCCCAAAGAGCCCCCTTAGCTACGCCATGATATTATCAGAATATCGATTTATAGAAGATTTTTTTGATCAATATCTGTTGCTTAAAGATGGCAGAAGGACAAAAGTAAGGGAGTTAATCGAACTAATTTTGGTTTTTCTTTAGTGAGACAACCTTGCTAACTATTAAATCACGTCAAAGTGCCTAGTAATGTTTAAATTCAGCTTATAACGTCTGTCCTCTCAAAAATCCTATTGATGATAAGCTGTTTGTGGGTGCCAGGTCTCCGTATATATACTAAACCTAATATAAATATTCATTTCATTAGAGTTAGAAAGGATAGGATGTTGTGGAGAATCATGAACATGGCCTTTTGGGATTAAAGTTTTCAGACTAAGAATGTTAACTGACATTTTTCCCCTTATTTCTAAGCACCCAACAAAACTAAAACGGAAGTGGGCAAATGAAAGTTACCGAACGAAAGAGTCCTTTATTTGGGGTCTGTCTTATCCACTTCATTCAGTAAGTGTCGTTTAATCTGTATAGAAATCATTCCCTTTTATACTCGAATACAAAGCAAGATGAAGGGCTTTTTGAGTTGCGGTTAGAAAAAAATGAACTGTATCTAATAGGTTAATTGACTTCGGTAAAAAAAAAAATCCATTAACAAATCATTATCGTTTCATCTATATTAACCGACCAACTTCCCAAATTTTGGTGGCGCGGTGTAAACGTTCCCTGACGTCTTACGTTTTAATCAGCCCAAAATGCTGTGAACGGTCATGAAAGAAAATTGACAAAAATAAATCAAAATAAATAATTTCGGTTTCCTGTAAAATCCTCCGCCCGCTTTTCAATCCCAAAATTTCATCTGTACACACACGAAAGGACGTGGCTTTGGTCAATAGACGTTTCACTTTGAACAAAGGTAAGTACGACTATATTTTCCCATTCGTTTTTAGTATAATAATCTAAAATCCTGAGTCAATTTCAATGCTTTCCTGTACCTGTTTGACATCGTCTTATTTTTAAACTAATTAACTTACCATTTATCCAATAATATTTCAATTGAATCGCCTATCAGCAACGCCAACAATCAAATCCAATAATCCTTGCCAATAACACAAAAAAATTATATTCTCTGCTTTACAAATGGGTGATAACCGAAAATTGTTTTGGAAAAACAACGATTACAAATACCAGAAGCATTAAACATAAAAACGAACAATCAAACATCAATAAAATATGAAATTTAGGAACAATCATATTAAATATTTTAAAATTTTATTAAAACAAAAATATAACACGATTAATCCGTGAAGATATGATACTTAAAAAGGAAAAAAAAAACACGATGACGCGTGAAGAAGCGATATTTCAAAAAAGGAAAAAAAACAATAAAAAAGATGAAAAAAATCTATTTTGATAATTTGAAAATTTATTGATAATTGCAGTTTTTCAATGGACAATTTATTGAAAACTAAAAATGGCCCGAAATGTAGAAACAATGAAAATAAAGGAAAAATTGAATGCCGAGATGCATATAACATTATATCTATCTATCTATCTATCTATCTATATATCTATCTGATCTCTCTCTCTTATATATATATATATATATATATATATATATATATATATATATACAGGGTGCGATGGATAAATTGTCGTCTAAATGAAGCAGATA
Source organism: Acanthosepion pharaonis (assembly GCA_903632075.3). Taxonomy (NCBI): domain Eukaryota; kingdom Metazoa; phylum Mollusca; class Cephalopoda; order Sepiida; family Sepiidae; genus Acanthosepion; species Acanthosepion pharaonis. The sequence goes on from CAHIKZ030001871.1 coordinate 159,556, forward strand.
TGAAAATAACACTGACATCTCATTTTAACAGATACATTAATTACGATTACGCAAGAATATATTGAAATATTAAAGAGTAAATTTATTCAATAAAATCGCCATTGGCTTCAACCATGTCCTCCAGACGGACCAGATGACCAGATGTAAGGGGTGATGTGGTCGCAGACATTGTCTGACAGCCATGGCTGTGTTTCCCCGCTTATATGGCATGGTGCAGAGTCCTCTTGACCCAGATCAGCACTACCTCCCCAAGACACTTGATGTAGGCCTCCGTGTTGAGCCTGAGGTCCTCACTAACAAATTCGGGTGTTCTTTTCTTATCAGAACGATCAAAACGAGTTTTCTGAGCTGCTGTGCCTTCGTAATCACCATTAGACTCATCCAGCTCTTTCCGAATCTTCTGCACTGTCCTTAGATTGACACCCAAACACTCTGAAATGTTTGT
>CAHIKZ030001871.1:165000-170000 GCA_903632075.3 Acanthosepion pharaonis
TATACATTCTTTCATTTTTTTTTATAGGGTTTAGAAATTTTGAAACAGACATAAACATATAAGGTAAACAAAAAATCAACAGCTGTACTAATGCAGACAAAAAGAAGTTATATTTATATATATATATATATATATATATAGATAATCGGATTAAACTTTGATTAATTAGTATGTGAAATCATTGTATATATATAATTGTATATATACATATATATATATATATATATATGTATGTGTGTGTGTTTTGTGTGTGTGTGTGTGTGTGTGTGTGTATTTTGTGTTTAAAAAATAAAAAGAAAGAACGGTAAGATATAAAATAGGGTGTTCTTATAGATATTTTTATTAGCAAAAATAAGTGCTCAATGTAAATTTTTTAATGATTGATTATTTATAATTAATTAAAATTTTTATATATATTTAATATAGAAAATTCTAAACCATGTTTCTGGTTTTTGAAACATGGTTAGAACTGTGAAAAGGAAAAAAAATATTTTAAATCAATTAATTTATAATATACATATATATATATATATATATATATATATATATATATATATATTCTCCCAGTTGTTTTAAATGGTTAGATTGTGACATAAAATTTCAGTTCAAATTGAAACGTTCCAAAATCATCTGGTACGCAATACATGGAGATCAGAAGTTGGTAAACAAATTGAAAATATTTTTTTTAACTAAAAATACCAATAAAAAATATCCACCTTTCGATATCATATATATATAAATCTTGAAAAGTATTTGGACAGAAAACTAGCAGCCATCCCCAGCTGGTCTTTCAGAAAAAGCGTTCAATTAGAATGGAGCAAAAACAGCATCAAGTTTCGATGTAACAGAGTCTATCTTCATCAATTATTTTAAAGTACTTACATTAAAAAAAAAACAAAACATTTTGAATTAATGCAGTTACTGATATAACAGAAGTATTCTGTATTTATTCAATCGAAATTAGCCGAAGACATGAAGGGGTAAAACAGCAACATGAAGAGCCACTTCAGACCACAATTATTTTGGAGTTTTCGAAATTCAATTTGTCAGTGTGCTACGAGGGATGTAAAAGAGGATACATTTATAAAGCAACTGTTAAGTTTGATAAAAAATTGGTTGAAAGATCAACGAAAAATAAGAAAGAAACCAATAAAAATCGCCATTTTTCGTTATTTACGCGGGTTTTTATTATATAGGTGGACTCAATTATCAAGTTAAATAACTGTTAAACAATCAACTTATTGTTGGCTATAATTGAGTGAAGATTGTATTAGATTGCCTGAAATTTGAGGGAGTTTTTAGTTTAAAATTTTAACTGAATTGCATTTTTCGCTAAACGTAGTGGCATAGAAATAAAAATGAGGTGTCGTTGAACTCATCATGGTGTAAGTAACCTACATACTGAGTTTGAACAAAAAAAATTTGAGTTTATCGATTTTTGATCGGCTTCATCATTTATTGATTTTTTTAAAAAAAATAATCGATTTTTTTACGCTAAGAATCTATCTCTTACATTATACAAAGCATGCACCAAGTTTGGTCCAAATCGGTTGGTTGGATCTCGAGTGAAAAGGTATCACACAGACAGAGAGGCAGACAGACATACAGACATCTTATGTTTTTTATATAGAGATTAATCGACAGATTTTATCGCTTTAAACATTATTTTGAATGGATATTCATATTTGAGTAGACGCCCCGTTCATTTTTTAAACAGTATATTTATTTTCATCTGCCGGCCTGAATATTCTTTATTTTCATATAAAAAAAATGCGTTCTCCGGCAATGATTCGGACAAATTTATAACCCCTGGGAAAAGGAATTTTTAAATTTAGAAAAAAATTTGTTTTAACCGACTCAGCTACGTGGGTACATCTGGAGAAAGACTAAAGTCAGGCAGTACGCAGCGCATTCCAACAATCGGTACGAACTGCTGCTTATTCGGGCTGCGAGGGCTTGATCGGTAAATATTCTACTATACTGAAGTGGTTCCACGCTTCACTTGATACCAGTGGCTGACCTTTACATATAAACACGTTGTCGACCCAGCTGTGCCTAGGATGTGCACACGTGGGAGTACCTGTGTGACAAATAGATGTATAAACACCAACTTCAAGAGAGACGAATACTTTCTCGCACACATCACGAGAATCTAGGATCCCCATTTGGCGAAAGGCCTGAAGCCGTACATTGGCTGATCGAATAATGAAGCCCTGAGTAAAATGAACGGTAATGTTATGATTGAGAGCTTTAGTTTTGTATTTTTATTCGTTATTGTTTTTAATGATGTATTTTTAAAAAAATCATTTGAACCAAAACAAGGCAATAAAGCCACTACGATGCAGGAGATTACTGAGAGCTAAAGAATCTGGGAAAATGTTATTTATTAAAGAGAAAGGACAATAAAAGAACAGGTTTCAAGGAGACGGGAGATAACGATTGACGTTGGATTTAAAATTTTTGAAGATCAAATTTACCGTTAACATTGTACTGTTTTAGGGCCACCGCTTCCGGATTTGTCGTCAGGGTTTACTCCCGAAGTCTTTGCCATGATGGTGTATGTAAAGACCACAGACAGAACATGTAGGCAACGGGGTAGTTTAAAGAAATACGCAAAAAGAGACAACTGAAATTCAATGACCACTAGGAATAGTAACGCCTTTCAGAAAACTGGTTAAAATAGTTTGTTAATTTTAACGCCCCTAATCGTTTTAGAGAGCCTTATTTTTTTTTCATCAGAGTATGTATTCTTTGGTTTAGATTGGTTTGGTTTATTTTGTTTTACGGCATATCAACCTCAATGGGTTATTTAATGCCAACAACATTTTTACGATAAATTCGTATGAATAGAATATATATTCTTTGGTTTAGTTTGGTTTGGTTTATTTTGTTTTACGGCATATCAATCTCAATGGGTTATTTAATGCCGACAATATTTTTAGGATAGATTCGTATGAATAGAATATATATTCTTTGGTTTAGTTTGGTTTGGTTTATTTTGTTTTACGGCATATCAATCTCAATGGGTTATTTAATGCCGACAATATTTTTAGGATAAATTCGTATGAATAGAGTATGTATTCTTTGGTTTAGATTGTATTTTTTTTTGTTTTGTTTTTGTTTTTTGTTTTAAAGCATATCGGCCTCAATATGTTATCTAATGCTGACAACATTTTTAGGATAGATTCGTATTTCAACCATTGAAAGATTAACAATCAAACAACGTGTTTCATTAAATAATGTAAAGTGGAACGCGACTAAAAGGTAAATTTTAATTACACAAAATTAAAATTGAACAGTGGGTGATGAAAAATAAGTAGTTCCACAAGAGTTTAAAATAGAAAAAGAGGAACTCACAACCCCCCCCCCAAATGACGTAAGGAACGTAAAAAAATGTTCCTTTTGTCTACACTTAATGAAAACGGCTTCAGAGACTCGAAGATGGTGTGGAGCGATTTTATTGACCTGTAAAACTGAAAACCACGTGTCTTCATATTCAGACTAACAACATGATATACCAAATGTTGACCAATTGCATATCATGGACTGTCATTATAGTTCTTTTTTAGGGTGAGTTAAGGTTACCAGAACGCAACTAGGTGGGATGAATGCTGCGCAACCCGCGTTCCAACCTTAGAATGGTTCGCCCTATGTACACCGCGTCACGACGGAATTTGAATTTACCTCAAAATAAACTTTTTCCTTACCCAAACAATATTGGTTGAGGTGGAAAAATTTTATTATTTTATTTCGAATGGAGATTTTATAAAGGCCGAGAACCCCTAATCTGTTTACGATTGGTTGATTTATGCATTGCGGAAAAAAGATTTAAAAAAAAGATGAGTTGTTGAATCTTCGTTTATTAAAGATCATTTACAAAATGCAGAAATAAAAAACGATTTAAAATATAAACACGGTTATATAACAGTTCCGTCTTGGATCACTAACATCGGACATGATATTTAAATGGAATGATTATCTATATATATCATTGTTTTATGTTTTATGTGATTCTTTATATATTTTTGATCATTTGTGTTAGCAAACTTTATTCATGTGTTGATATATGTGTATAAATATATTTTCACAAAAATTTTTCTTCAATAACTGATATACAAAAATCTAATAATTTTCTGATATTTTATATATAAATAGGTATATATATATATTTTTAAGAGATAGATATTTTAATCACTCCGTATTTTTTTTTTTAATATTGTTAACATTTTTTTCCTCAGTGTCCTTTAAGTACAATTTAATTTAATTCCAACTATTTTTATATGTTATAAGTATATATGGATGGATGTGGGTTTTTTTAAAGTTTTTTTAATTTGTTTAGAAATTTTTATTTTTTACCTTTTAAATATATATATATATATATATATATATATATATATGTGTGTGTGTGTGTGTGTGTGTGTTTGTGTATGTGTGTATGTTTAGGTATGTATGTATGTATGTATGTATACATATGTATATATACATAGGTGTATATATGTATATCCATATATGTATGTATATATGTACATATTATATATAGATAGATAGATGATAGATAGATAGAAACGTTGTATATTTGTTTAGATGAGTGTGTGTATGTAAATATATGGAGCTGTGTTTTTTTTTATGTATATATGTTTATGTGCACGTATGCATGTCTGTATGTATATGTGTGTAGATGTATATATACGCAGGACTTTTGGAATCATAATATATATATATATATATATATATATATATATATATATATATATATATGTGTGTGTGTGTGTGTGTGTGTGTGTGTGTGTGTGTGTGTGTTCAGCGTATATGTATGTATATACGTGTAAATATTAAATATGTTGTGTATGTGTGTATATACGTATCTTTTTGGGGCATAAAAATAGTAGGTCCTTGCTAGATTAAATATTCGTTATTTTTTATATGTTTATATCATATATATATATATATATATATATATACTTTTGTCAAATGTTCTTGATTGACAGTGGAAAAATTTA
>CAHIKZ030001871.1:172500-287500 GCA_903632075.3 Acanthosepion pharaonis
GAGACATTAGAAGTATAGAGTTGAAGTAGACTTTAGAAGGAACCAGCAATCCAATCCTAAACTGGAAACAAGGGATAAACCTCTACTCCTGTTCAAAAGACCGAGCAGGAGCGTGAACCAAACGATAGGAAAATCTATTTACTCCAATTGAGGAAAAAAAAGCATTTAAGAGATTAGGTGTACACGTTAGAAGACGTTAAAAGGAACCGGAAATCCAATCCTAAACATGAGTCAAGCGATAAATCTCTACTCCTGTTTAAAAGACCGGAGAGGAGTCCTTCACAATTTGCAGTAAACGATTTTTGGCATTGATATGGTGGCAAAAATACCATATTTAAAAATTTTTTTGCTTTTTTTCGCCTTCGATCCTTCATCGAGGTCAAAATCAATTACGTGAACTTATGGGGGAAATTGAATAATCCAGGTTACAAACATTTCCACACACACAACGTTTTAAGCCTGTTAGATTTATCCGTATTTCTATGGTAAATGCACAGATAAGCTCCATTCTTTACTTCCACCAAGAGGTAGATAATAATAATAATAATAATAATAATAATAATAATAATAATCTTGTATCAGGTTGCACGATATTGGCACCCACTGAATATAAAACCCGGCATGACAGAGTGGGCCAATATCTACACTGGAAAATCTGCAACTTCTACGGGAAGAAAACTGAAAGAAAATGGTATGAACACCACCCTGACCCAGTTACGGAGATAGGACCTGTTACAATTCTATGGGACTACACAATACACACTGACAGAACAATCAAGGCCAACCGCCCAGATATTGTTATTAAAGACCACAAACAAAAACGATGCCTCCTTATTGATATGGCAGTCCCTGCTGACTGCAATGTATCTTTGAAGATATTCAAAAAGTTGTCAAAATACAAGGACCTTGAAATAGAAATCTCGAAAATGTGGCATATGGGAACATCAACAATCCCTGTTGTAGTTGGAGCCCTAGGACTGGTTGGAAAAGATTGCAGTAGACTAATTGAAGGGATTCCTGGAAGTCCATGCCTCAAGGAGATACAAAAATTGTTCTGACAAGTACAGCCCACACACTTTACGAAGGGCTTTATCTATGTAAATTTTTTTTTTTTTTTTTTTTTTGTCAGTGGAAAGTGTCATGATGCCATTTCTAACCTTAGGTCCCTGGGCGGGACCCGGAAAGAAATGTGTAAACGCCAGAAATCAAAGAAAAAATAATAATAATAATAATAATAATAATAATAATAATAATAATAATAATTTAAAAACAAGAACGGTAGCATGTCTAGGCTGGATCTGCTCAATTTTTACTTTCGAAATTTGACGGAGTTCAAAATAACATGTCATCTTTTCCACAAGCACGTTTCAAGCCTATCGTTTACTTTATCGCTATTTCCATGGCAAAGGTTCAGATAAGTTCCATTCTTTACTTTCGGTATTTTAGACATTTGCTATAACACACTATGTTATGTCTACTAAATGAAATAACCTCATCCACTTTATACCCTCAATTAATAACCCTCTACCTTGAGTGACACTTGTGTCTTGAACATTACTGTAAATATAAAGAATAGATTTCTCTGTCCAGGCATAAGAACTGAAAGAAGATGCAAATACTTTTTTTTGCTAATGTCAGTGGAACGGCGATTTTAATAGTAGTATAGATTTAAAACCAGTGTGTGCTATTCGGTTACGTTTCTTAACGAGCGACGAGCGCCATTAGGAAACAATATGATTTTTGATTTTTTTCTGTGAAAAAGTCTGAGTTCAATTAAAGAAGAAGACTTTAAACTATTGATCTGAAAATTGCTTCAGTCGAGGAGAAAAAAAGGACAATTCTACCAGCGATAAGTGACGTCAGAGATCACGGTGACTGTAGAGAGAAGTGGTGGGAGGGAAAGAAGCACTGGAGGTGGTTGGTAAATTTATAGGGAAGAATTTTTGTGCAATTAAATCAGTGCCTGGGGTTTATGGTCATTTGACATAATAAAAATAAAGGAAGAGGAGAAAGAAGAATGGATACATGTGAGCTGAAATAAATTTTAGGTGGAATGGTTTATTATGTTCATCTCGCAGACATGCCTCGCTTGTCTTTAAAATATTCCTATTGGCCCAAAGAACGGAGATTGTTCAACTGCACTGAGGAGCGGGCCGGGGGGGGGTAGTTGAGAGGGTAGGAAAATGTTTGAGAATGGGGTAGGGTAGATGACATTTGGAGGATGGAAAGAGAGATATAAAGAAAGAAGAGAGAGAGAGAGTGTGAGAATTTACAGAGAAATGAAAGAGGGGTAAAAATGAGATTACTCTTAAGGATTCAGATCGGGGAGAGAGAGAGAGAGAGAGAAATGCAAATTTTTTTGAAAAAGAGACAGAGGGAGAGATTTATAAAAAATAAATGAAAAACCATTGGGGTGAGAAAGAAGGAGATTGATCAAAGCAAAAAAAAAAAAGATGGTGGGAAAGAGAAAAAGAAAGACAAACGCAAAAAAGATAGTGGACCGGAAAGAGAGTGACAGAAAGAGAGAGAAGTTATAAATTATGGTGGTAGGAAAGAGAGAGAGAGAGAGAGAGGGGGGAGAGAGAAAGAGATAGAGAGAGAGACAAAGTTAAACAAAAAAGATTATTGGATGGGAAGGAAACTAGTTTTTGAGAAAATAAAAGCACAATAGATGATAAAAAAGATGTTATGGTGGGAGACTGAGAGAGAGAGAGAGAGAGAGAGACTGAGAGAGAAAAAGAGAGAGAGAGAGAGACTGAGAGAGAAAGAGAGAGAGAGAGAAAGAGAGAGAGAGAGAGAGAAACGCAACTAAAAAAAATATTGGATCAAAAAGAGAGAGAGAAGGGGGGGAGAGAGAGAGGGAAATAAATTCAAAATAAATTGGTAGGTGGAAAGAAAGCGAAAAAGAGAGAGAGATAGAATTAAAAAAATTGCTGTGTGTGTGAAAGAGAGAGAGAGCGCGACAGAGACAGAGAGAGAGAGAGAGAGAATTAAAAGAAGAAAAGAAAAAACTTAAGGATACATAAAAGAAATTTACATTAGAGAAAAACAGAGAGAGAAGAGGATTAAAAATAATTTTATTTCTATATGCGACAGATTTTAACTGAAAAATTGATCAATAAAATCATTTTTAAGTTTTAGGTTCCGTTCGAAAAATATATATGTCAAATATAGAATTTATATATACGTGATATTTTCATATATAAAATATTGATTATTACTAACCGAGGTGAGAATTTTTTTGGTTAGCTTTTGTATTGGGGACAGAAATGCAACGAGTATTCCATGGTTTTCAGCAATTGAATTGGATGAATTTTTCAGAAAAAAAAAAATAGCGCTGAGATTTTAGAAGAAATTGAAAATCGATGAGAAAATAGATGTCGAAGATAGATAGATAGATAGATAGATAGATCAACAGAAATTGAACCTGAGATAGATAGATAGATAGATAGATAGATAGCAACGAACTGAGTTAGAAGATAAATAGATTCAATTTGGAGATAGATAGATAATAGGAGATTAGATAATATGAAGAGATTGAGAAATTAGAAGATAGATATATCTAATAGACATGCAAGGAACTGAGAACAGTTAGATAGATAGATAGATAGATAGATAGATAGATAGATATGAATTTAAGAAAGAGATAGATTAATGAAGAGAATGAAAAGATAGATAGATAATTAGATATTGAGATAGTAAATCCTACGACAAATATAAAAAGATAGATAGATAGATATAGGTGATAGATGTATTTATGACTTGATTCTGAGATATAATAAATCCATACTTATATAGATAGATCACCAATTTAAATAATGAGATAAGATAAATAGGGATTAGAGGAAAAAAGAGATTTAGAAAGATTATATGAGATAGCCTGCTTGATGATGAGATGTTTTAGATTATTAATATTTAAAAGAATGAGATAGAGAGATATCTATAGAATTCAGTTTAAAGATGAATAGATCTTTGATAAATAGATAGATAGATAGACTTAGATAAAAACTATTTAGATAGATTAATTATTTTGAAATTAATGACAAAAAGATAGATTTAAAAGATTGATAAAAAGGAACAGTTTTGAATAATGAACAGAAATTGGAAAATAAATCATAGATGATCTATGTGATTGAATAGATAGTTAAAAAATATCTCTGATTGAAAATAAAACGAACAGTTTTTATGATTTGAAAAAAGAGAGAGAGAGAGATAGTCCTACATCAAATAAGATGATTAAATACAAAAAAATATTTAAATTCGGTTTTCAAAAAAAATAAATTTATAAAAATAAAAGACAAAAAAAAAAGAGAGAATTAAACATAAATTTAAAAATATAGAGAGATATTAATTATGAGACAATGACAAATACAAATATTTGTTTTTTTTTCTTAAATTATTAATTTTACCTTTTGTTAATGAAGGAAATTATCTTTCTTTTGTTTATCTTTAAAATGCAAACAAAAATGAATTCAAACATTTCATGATTTAATGGAAAAATATATTTTAAAAAGTGGTTCAAAAGTTATATTTTAAAATGATTTTTAGATGCACAAATCGTCAAAGACTAATTTACCTATATATCTTTCGATTAAATATATAGCCATTATATTAAAAAATATTATAATTTCATTCGGTTATTGATAACACTACAAAGAAATCCATATAATAGGAGATTACAGACCGAATTTAAAAATATATATCTTATATATATATATATAGAAATTTTTTTTTATTTGAAACAGATTCAGGTTAGGAAAATAAAATAAGCATATATTATTTAAACTTTTACGAAAATTGTTTAGCTTCAAGGATTTTTTAAATAAACCAATTCAAATTCAACGATTCATAACTATTAAACATGAATAAGACTTAATGTCCAGAAAAATAAATATGCTTGAACACTTCCGGCTGTGTGGTTGTTGAGCACGAAAACATCCTGTTGTCTGAAAATGATAACCTGTTTTATTTTTTGAAATTGAAAAATTTGGAGAAAGATTTTAAAGGGATGGGATATTTAGGCAAATTTTTTTGCCCAAGAGTTTTATCTAATGCTGGCATATGGGTAAATGTCCCCTTTGTAGACACGAATGACTTAAAAAATGAAAAAACATCATAAAACCAAAGGAAGATTTCGCAAATAGAACACTGGTTTTTTTCGCAAATTCATTGCCCACGGATATCCATAGGGTTTTTCTATACAACACAAATATTGTTGTATTTTAAAAACGAATGGCTTTTCGGGACTTCTTGACAATTTACCTTCTCAAAATGAAATCCAAAGCCAATAAAGGGATTATTTAAAACAATTGTTAATTTTTCCAAGAATTTTCTAATATTTATTTTTATCTGTCTTAGTGGTGGATGAACAAAACACGAATGGTTAATCTGGAAAGAGGGAAAAAATTTTGGAAAAATAGAGGAAATCTAGAGATGTTAATTGACATTAGATTTTTTTATCACAAATTTTAACAAGAAAAATAACAAAAATTCATAAAAATATGGAGATTTGATTGTAATTTATTTGAGTTAGCTGAAATTTTTTTAATAATTTTAAAATTTTAGGTTTCTCAAAAGTTCCATTGACAAGAGGTGGAGACATGAAGGACAAAATGATTAGAACAAATTATTTTTTAAAACGTTTGTGACAGTGAAAGTTTTATTGATTTAATTAGATTTTGATAACATCAATTTTAAATGTAACAGTTTGGGAATTTTAAACAAGTTTTAATTCACTTAAATTGAAAGATTATTTTATAGAAAGACAGAGGGGGCAACTAATGTTAAATGAGAAACGACTAAATTGATTTTTTACCCATTTTTATTATTTTGTTAATAATTACATTTCAAATATTACCACGGTATTTTTTTTATTTCGTTAAAACCCTCCTTTCACATTTTTTATAGTTTTCCATCAATATATGAATATATATTTCAATTATAACTATATATAACCGGTATGTAACAGTAAAATTGTCCAAATTGTGTAAAAGTATAATTGTCGATTTGTTAGATTAGGCGTTAACCGTTGTATCTGAGAAATGATTAAAGATATCTTACTGGAATTTTTTCGAGGTTTTCATAACACCATTGGACTCTACTTGAGCAATAAGAATGTATAATTACTCTCCAAGCTTAACAGAAGAATCGTGATGAAATCGATCATGAACGAAAATGACATCATCATTAATTAATCATAGCTCAGGATCAGAAGCTCATGAATGATTGAAATACAGTTCAAATATATATATATATTATTCTAGGATAATTTTCCAACTTATTCAACCTCGCCTACTCTAATCTTCTAAGTTTCTGTCCTTGAGTAACAAGGTGCCTCACACGAAATTATACGATTTCATTTATAAGTCTTTTTTTTACTGCTCTTTGAACTGTCATAGATGAAACTTTTTCCTCATATGCCAAACGTCTTATGGATTGAGTTGGAACTCTTTTCTTAATTGATCTCTTTAGCTCTAAGTTGAAATGATACCCCACTTCATTTGTGGACCTTGTGATCCAGTTTTTTTATCTACTGTTCCCTTTTTAAACTTATTCACCATTCTCTTGATCGTTCTTGAATGGACTTTAAGATGGAAACAGAGAATTGAATGTTGATGCCATTACTCAAGGCCTAAATGACCTTTCCTCTCACCATTGCTCAGCTGAGAAGAAATAGTGATCATGGACACAAGACGATTTTTAACTCTGTCCTTTTCTAGCTGAATAACGCAAAGGGTTTTTCAGTGAATCTTACGATAAATTGTGTCAAGATGGCGAAACCAGGGAAAAAGAAACTGAATTAGTTTAGAGTTTTTTTTAAACATATTAAACATAGATAACAGACACGCACATATACATATAGAAACAAAAAGAAAATAATGGATTTTTATTAACACTTCAGACTTTTTAACGGGTTTAACAGAGAGAGTAATTTTTCGAATATTATGGACGGTAGACGAAAATAAATAAATATACTGTTTCATAAATAAACGGGCATATATATATATATTGGCAGCCATCATAGAAGGAAATCTCTGAATCAAAAAAGCGTTGGAGAAGGGTGATGAAAAACAGGTTATTTTGCTCATGAGACTACTAGTTGTAACCTATATAAAATTGTGTTTCTAATTAAAAGCAAATATATGGATATAGATCCGACAGTATGAAAAAAATATTTAATCGTTTAAAAAAAAAAAAATTTTCCTGAATATTTGAGAAATATTTTTAACGTTTAATTTGGAAACGAGGGATAACGTTTCAATGGTATAAAAGACCATCGGTCAATAGGGACATATTCATAAAACATTTTAATTCAGATCTTATTTAAACGGAACGCTGATCTTATAAAATTATAATTCAGTTATCTGTTTAGATTGGTATTCATTATGTACATCGTCTTTTTATGTTGAATTATATATGGTAAATGTTAATTATGGTTTATGATTATCATGAAGATGGTCTATTAGAGGAAATTAAATATTCAGATTTTGACATTAAACATTAAAGTTAAATAATCGCAAATTAGATTTTTGCTTGTTTTTCAAATATTTCATTTATGATATCGATATTCATAATATTTATTATGATATATATATATATATATATATATATATATATATATATATAGAAATGGACAAGGTATACAATTTATTTATTAAAGACATTTTTATGTTTAACGTTGTTATTTATAGATACAAGTATTTAAGCAAATGCTCTGTTTATGATAAACAGTATTAAATAACATTTACCGGCCTGAATGTCCGAGAAATTTTCATAGAAAATATTCGTTCTTTGACAGGATTCGAACCTGCATCCTATACGGAACCGTCATATACGCTGACGTGCCTTGACCTCTCGGCCACAAAGAACCTTTCGGTAGACAAGGTCGAATTTACTGTTTATAAACTTCAATCTTCCATGAATCTCGTACATTCATAACTGCTCTGGCGTATCAAATGTAAACAAATGACGTCATATATTAAGAAATGGACAAAGAAATTTATTTATTAAAAAGACATTTTTATTTTATAAATAATATTGTTAATTTATAATTATTCTTGTTATTTAATCAATATATCGATATATTGATAAATTCAGTTGAATTTCATATTATAAATTTTATACAATTTTAATTTTATCAATAGAAGTTATTTATTATAAAATATTCAATTATGACATTTACAAACCTGTACACATTACACACAAGCACGCACACACATACACAAAATACCTTTTTACACACAAACACACACACACACACATAAAATATATATTTATAAATATATATATATTATATATATATATATATATATAAATGAACCTTGTATAGAGGTGAATATTATGTTAAATTTTTTATATAAAAAAAAAATTAACAAAATAAAAATAGATCGTTTTTACACGGCCATTAATCTTTTTGAATATTATAACTTCTTCATAATTTATCGGACCAATCTTAATTTTTAAAACCTTCAAAAGATTTTTCTGCAGCCAGTTAAAAAATGATATGGGTCACTAACACGCAAAAGAGAATTAATCATATCGAGAAACTTTAATAATCGATAAACATAAGGTTTAATTATTTTTAATAAATTGGAAATCTCTTAAACCAAAAAAAAATACAATAAAAAAATATTTGCGGTTTATCTATATATATATATATATATATATATATATATATATATATATATATATATATATTTAATGATAAAACGATGCGTTTTAAATTTAATATAAAACATTTATTTTTGCTTGATTAAAAAATGTATTCTAAAAAAAAAAAAAAATAAAAAGACAAACACGTCGGCCTGTTTATTTTCTTATTTATAATATTTTTTTCCATTAAGAAATTTGTTTTTAATTTCAAGAGTTCATTTTTAAGTTAAACAAAAAAAAAAAGTTGAAATTTTTTTGACATTTGTTTAAAATCTGTTTTTATATTGATTCATCTTTTCATATAAATTTTTTCATTAATATATATATATATATATATATATAGGTTAAATGTTGAAATAAACTAATAATTAGATGTATAATTTAGGTTCACGTAGTAGTGAATATATATATAATATATAGTCTTAAGGTGTTTTATTTTTGGGATAAAATTTTTCAACATCATAGATATGTCTACTGTGTAATATAAAAGTTTCATTTTAGAAAGAGTGATCAGGCCACCAGTTGTCGTTACGGCAGCGAACAAATTTTACTATACATATTATATGTTTATTTCTAAACATAACTAACCGCCAAAATAGATACCAAAATTAAAAACATACCAAATTTAAATAGAGGAGAAATAACAGCACTTTTCATGACGATTAATCTTAGCTTCAAAAAAATTTTTCACCTTATAAATATATTATATATACTTATATATATATATATATATATATATATATATATATATAAAATAATTGAATATGTGTGTGTTTTTTTCAAATAAAAATTAAAGTGGACGTCAAAATTAAACACGGCGATAGACTATTTTATATTTTATACGCAATTAAATTTTACCCATTTAAAAGAAAAATTGTGTTTTAATTGACAATTTTATATATACAGGTAGACGGTAATGGTTATATTTCAAATTATTAGAAACTATTGTGTGGGGATAATTGTTGAGCCGGATGCAGATTTTTTTTTTTTTAATTATTTTGTTGTAAAACAAATTTTCTGATGAATATTATCAGAGATACGAAAGATGTTTTTGTCGTTTCACCCCAAGCAGGGCGATAATGTCACCACGGCGCAGGCTGTCTTTTTCAAGGGGAGAAAAATCATATTAAGAAAATTTTAAAAGCGGGAAGAAGCAAAAAAGGGACATGTAGGAACAAAGTTTAGAAAGACTGAAGATGGCGATTGATGTTCTATTTAAACTCTGAAGATTGTACTAAATGTATTTATATATTTTGAAATCAGAAGGAGTTCCACAGGCAGGAAGTGCGAGAAAAGGAATGTTAAATGGAAGAGAGGCACTAAAAAAAACAATCTAATTTTGTTTCATATGTCCTTTGATGGATATTATTATAATGAAGTCAAACGGTTGTAAGGGTTTTTTTTATGACAAGTATTTATTTACAGGAGTAGCGGCAATTTTTTTTTCAGAATTTCAAATTTAAGAATGCTCAAAAGTGTACATCAGATTATTTATAATCATTCTATCTATAGGAGGATCATTATATTTATCTATTTAATTTGTGTAAATATTATTTATTTATCTAACCTCATTGATATATATTTCATTCAGGTCATTATCTATTTCATCTGGGAACTTATCATATTGTCTTGAATAATATTCAAAATTATCTATCTATTATCTATCTATATAAAATCATATATATATATATATATATATAAATATATATATATATATATATATGATTCAGTTCATTATTTATTCATTAATATCATCTATTATATAAATTAATTTTTTTATTTTATTCATTATCTAGGGTATCTATTTATCAAAATGTCAATTATCTATTTGATATCAGAAAATAAAGTGGGCATCATTTTATATGATTTAAATCTATGTGTCAGTAAAATTCATTATCTATCTATCTATCTATCTATGAAAATTTCTATATATATATATATATATATATATATATATATATATATATATATATATATATATATATTGATTATTATTCAAAAAAATTTTATCTTATATAAAAAATCTTTTTTATCATTAATAAGAGATCTATTGAAATTCCAATTTGGATTCATCTATTTATCTATCTATCTATCTATCTAAATCTATTATATCTCAACATTTCCCAGTTTCCTGTCTGAACATTGCAAAACAAAACGCAAACATGAGAAGGATGTTCAGCATTTTCTATCGATAATTAATTTTTAAAAATCTCAACCTTAATCAAATTTCGTTTTTAAAATAAAGTTTTTTTCCGGATGAACGATCTTACGCTGAAGTTAATCCTCGACACGATTTTCTGACGTATTTGAAGATCCTTTTGTGGATAGAGAATTTAGTTAATGCTATAAAAGCAGACGTATTTATTGCTTTTCAAAAAGCAGAGAATAAACAAAGAAATTTTTTTATAATCACCATAAATGAAATACTTTATATATATATATATATATATATTATATATATATATAACAGAAGAGTTTCTAGAAAGATAAATTTTTGACTGTTTTTTTATTCAATCATTTTTTAAAAAGAAAAAAAAAGCACCTCTAGAAAAAAAACAAGACACGATAGGGAAAATAAAAAATATATATATCTATATATATAAATATATATATCTTATATATATAACAGTTAAAGGATTTGTATCAAAACAATATAAAAAGGCGATAGACATTTTAAAATAGGAAAAAATAAAAAGATGGAAGATAGTTTAAACATTTTATAAAGCGAAAAAATAAAAACTATGAATGAAAAAAAATAAACTTTGATTCGATGAGATTTGAATTCTATATGTTGCCGTCTACTATCTCTTTCTGTCGTTAATATTGTTTGGACAATATTTGTATATATATCTTCAAAGGATCACAAAACATTTTTTTTTACTGTCGGTGGGAAATCGAAAAGGCTAAATATTTATTTAAAATCGGGATTAATTTAAACTAAGAAGTTCTTCAAGGATGTTTTTTAAGAAACGTTATTTTGGTCAAAAGATTTAGTCCGTCTTCGGCCCACGTTTATTCAAACAAACAGGTTTGTAGAAGATATATATACAATACACAGAACCACACATTTATAATAGAATATTTACACACATACACACACACATACAAACATATATATATATATATATATATATATATATATATATATATATATATAATCCTATTAAAATTTTTAACAAATGTGTCATAATTAACATTGAACAAATTTTTTCACTGCTCTTTGAACTATCATATACTGAAAATTCTTCTCTCACAAATAAAAACGCCTTATGGAATGAGTTGGATTTTTCTAATTCATCTTTTTAGATTTAAGTTGAAATGATGATCCCTCTTCCTGTTGTGACCTCCTGATCCAGTTTTCCTCTCTACTGTTCCCTCTTTTTTAAACTTATTCGCCGTTTTCTTGATGGTTCTTGAATGGACTTTGAAGATGGAAGCCAGAGTATGAATGTTGGTACCATTACTCAAGGCCTGATTTTTTTCCTCTCACCATTGCTCGGTTGGGAAGACAGTGGGTTTGACACAAAACGATTTTCATCTGTTGACTTTTTAGCTGAATAACTGAAAGGGTTTTTCATTGAAACATGACAAATTGTTCAAGAGAGCTAAACCTTGGAAAAAGAAACTGAATTAGTTTGGAGAGTTTTTTTAAATAAAATTATCTGGATAACATATTCAACATGTTACATATTTTTCAAAAAAAATAATGGATTTTGATTATTTTGTTTTTGAACAGCCTAACGGAGAGCTTTAATTAACAGCAATGTAAATTTTTATTAAAACAAATAGTCTTTAATAAGATTTCTCGAATATTAAGGATGGTAAACAAAAATAAATACATATACTGTTTAATAAATAAACGTGCATCTACTTAAATACAAATATGCCTCCATATATATGTTTGTTTATATGTTTGTTTATTTTTATTTAACAACATAATCATATATTTAAATACAAGAGATAGATCAGACCAGAATGGAAAACTGTTGCCATATTTGTTCATTTGACACACTCGCATTTTAATTCGTAGCTTTTGTTATATACAAAGATAATTTTTGCGCTACGAGAAGAATAAATCGAAATAGGGCAGAGAATATTGTTGGATCATGTTTATAGTTGGTGTCATTCCTAATACAAAAAATCTTACCTTAGCATTATTTACAATGACAAGAATAGGAGAGATGATCGGGTAAGTGTATTGATTGTTTGAACTTCAAAGATAAATCATCATGGATTGGATAAAAAGCTTTAGATCGTCCTTTTTATTTATTTTTGTCAGATCATAGCAAAATGAAGTATTGCTACTATATCTGAGCTGTGTGATGCCCCAATCCACACGTTCTTGGCTTGAGACATTTAGAAAATCATGTAAGGGGTCGTGTGATGGTTAATTATTGGGAACCCTATTGCTCCTTTCCTTCTGACGAAAGATATATATCTCTCTATATATATATATATATTATTATAGATGTTCAAATGAACTAAATTTATTACTGCCTCCTGTTCAGAAATTTACTGCTAGAACAGACCACACCACATAAATTTATATATACAGAGTCGAATTATACATATTTAAATGGGTATTCCATTTAAAAGAATCCAAACCGCTATTTTGAGAAAACAAACTCCCAGATATTCTAACCTAAACACTTCAACTCTAGCTTCTACAGTTATCTATCTTCTGTACCCTCATATTTTGCCATATTACAGCAATTTTTATGTCTAGAAATGTTAATTCATAACAATTTAATTTGCTCGTAAATCTTGGCAATGTAGGGTGAGTATTTAAATATTTTGTTCTCAGTAAATAATTGAATCGGAATTTTTTAAAAATACTTTCAATAAAAACGAATTGGCATTATCATCCTCATGAGCATTGTCGTTCTGTGGCAATCTAAATAAAATACTTTGAAATATACTATTGAAAATGTATTGACGTACTGCATTCATTGTTTTATGTGGAATCATAGAACATGTAAATGTCAATTATGTCGGGCCACACCTATAGCAGAACTCTCTGACAAAACAATTTGATATTTTTTAAGCGTCTGTAGTGGCTTAAAGGAATCTCCGAGTTTCTGAGTTCGCATTCAAGTCAAGGTATGAAACCATTTCATCTCTCCAACATACATTAAATAACAGGACAGTCTGGGATCTATAGGCTTGGTTTTCAGTTTAGACTGAAGAATACAATAATCTCTAAATTCAAACCACCTGTTGCTTTGTAGGTCCTTCTTCTTTAACTTGGTGGGAGAAACAACAATCCTTATCCCTTTAAATCAAAAGAAAGGCAAATCATTGCAGTATTCTGTCTTGAATGTTACCACGAACCATAAATTCTGGGTATAGGAATTAAAACCACAGCGGCGCATATTGCACTTTTTAATAAATGTTCATTTTTATATTTAGGAAATATGATCAAATATAGAGAAATGTGCGAAAAATTTGGCTTATGACATTTATCTTTTTGAGAAATATCAAAAATCAATATTTAACGTTTTGCTTTATACTTAGATTTGATCATTGATGTCTGATTATTAGTAAAAATATAAAGTAATTATTTAATTCAACAATAGTCGATATAACGAAATCACTAACATCTTATATTCTTGTGGTGTACAGATATAAAATAGATTTACGATCGTATGCCGACATGTTTTTCAATTACGAAAGTTACATGAATTTTTTTCGATTTAGCAACGTGACAGTTAAATATGTCAAAAAATCGATGGGCCATATCTGTAACTTGTCAAGATCCGGTTTTTTGTAAGATGCCTCATGCCTATAAAAGCTGGGGAAAAACAACCATGGCAAAAACACGCTGTCCTATGTATTTTATGCATAATTGTACTTATATAAATATTTTATATCCTTGGGTGTATATAGGTTATATATGAACTTATGGTATTATGGTATTATGGCATATTCTAAAGGGAATGATGAGAGAAGTGTTAAGTTTTGAATGGATAAATTGCAATGAAAATATGGGTCGTAAATCTGATTAGCTAGGTATAGGATATAGTGTCTACCAGCCTTTATACACATCTCAGAATATTCGGTCTTGTATACACAATTATAGGCCATTCAGTCAGTAACAAATCGTAGACACGGTGTCCTGTTAGTCAGTCCTGTAGGTGATTTTTGTTTCTCAAATTCTTGCGGTTTTATTTGAGGCAGTGTTATTTTTGTTACGTCCTGTCTCTTTGCATCCTCCCTCCTATTTATTATGTCTGTAGTTGAATGGGGATAAATCGGTTAGGTGTTTCTCCCAATCTCAACAGAATATTTAAAATTTAGATTAAAACAATTTTAAAGAATTAACTAAAAATTTAATGAAATCGAACAGACATTCAATTCATTTCATGACGTTGAGCCAAAAGCCACCGAACAGAGAACACGACTGAAAAACTTTTTAAATAAATTTTTAAAACAAAAAGTTTATTTGTTTTGCTATTTTCTGTTGTTGGCTTTTTTTTAGTTTTAGAATATCAGATCTATACTGACAAATATTTTGTCTTTTTTTTTACCGTCCTGTACGATGTATGTCTTTTTTTCATAATGTCTCTCGTTTCTGTTGTTTTGACATATTTTTTCTTTACCGATGAGCTGAAGGCTTTTTCATGTGTTTGTAGATAGGGAACAATATTATATCTTTAAAAAAAAAAACGCTTTTTCCGTCTTCAAAGGATGATTTTACAGAAATTACAGGACAAAAATATTTTTAAACAAATTTACCGAAAAACAACTATTGAATTATAACAATAATAAAACTGACAAGATAGTCATAACAGGTATAGGACAAAAAAATAGGATAAATATTATTACACTTATATAATAATAACACAAATAGTTTTAGAATGGGCGTATTGTGAAAAAAGGAATCTGTAAATATTTCAACAAATTATATGTTCAAATCAAAGAAAATTTTGTTAATGTCACTGTGCTGCAATGATAAGGTCCTATTCTTATCGAATTCTCCAGTAGACATTCTAAATTGTTGTGCTAATCTTTAACATGAATGGTTCTCCGAACATCCAGTTCCGTCAGTATTACCCCAAGATGTTTGGAGAAGCATTAAAAGCGTTAGATCTTTTTAGGCGCCCTCTGACATATATTTTCTAATAAAATGTCTCGCTGGGTTATTTTGCTTCCGATTTATTTTTTAACTAGAAATTCTATTTCCTTTATTCAACAAAGATTTTTGCATACTAATAATGAATAATTTAGAATTTACAGGAAATGGTTTACCTGGATCAAATATTAGAGAATATTCAATCTTTGGCTTTATATCCTTTTAACAGGAATTTTCATAATCATGTCTTAATTACATTGATATATTTTCACGGATCTTCTTTACCATGTTTGTCTTTATATATTTTTGAGACAATACAACAAAGTTTATTTACACACATGCATACACACACACACACTCTCTCTCTCTCTCTCTCTCTCTCTCTCTCTTTCTCATTGGTAGAGATATTGATGATATATCATAGAGATATATTGGTGACATTTTCTTACTATGGACTCATGGATTGAAAAAATGTTTTTTTTGTTTAACTTTCTGCAACTTTCACGATACAATTAAATTTACTATGGAACACTCGGTTCCATCCATTTCTTAGACGTTATGATAAAATTAAACAAACATACACTTTCTACCAGTCTATACAACAAATATAAAAACCAACATAAATTCCTGCACTTTAACAGCTGTCATCCCTTTAAATTAAAAAAAACTATTGTATACAGCTCATTTCTAAGAATCAAACGCATATGCTCAGACCATCTAGATTTTCTATACAACATTAATAACTTAAAAAAACAATTCCTAAAATGTAAATACCCAATAAAAATAATAAAAGAAGCACTAAATAAAACTATCAACATAAATCGTGACACACTTCTCACATACAAAAAAAGTAAAACAACAATCGGATTCCCATGGTTTTAATCACAATCAGTATTCCAACACACTTATTCACAATTTAAAAAGGATTAAAAGAACCACCAGTTAGACAAAAAGATCAAAGACATTTTCGATAAACCACCCATAAATGCAAAGAAACAATCACCTAATATCAGCTATCCTCACCTCTACCAAATATCTAAACAATACAAACCAATCAGGAAATTACAAATGTAACAAACCTCGTTATATAGTTTGCAAACATTTAATAATAGATAATGTATTTTATTCTACCCAATACCAATGTCAAGATACAGCCACCTAACCTCACCTGTGATAGCCATAACATAATCTACTATTTATTCTGCACCTTATATCCTAATAGTGGATATAAAATAAAATCTGGAAATAATTTTAGATTTCCTTCAACAATCATAAACAAACCATACGTCAAAACAATCCTTATTCCCCCATAGCTGAAACACTTTAATCAATCAGGACACTCATTAGAAAACTGCAAATGTTTATTGATAGATTCTGATTTTCAGTTCCACATACACATGCAAAAAAAAAAAAAAAATACTGGATTTTTAAAATTAAATACATATAAACTAGGGTTAAATAAAGACTTGGGTATTTTAAATCTTTATAAATATTTCAATAGTTAAACATTTTTTTAGATATAGTTAAAAAAAAATTTTATTTTTTTTTTTTTAAACAACATCTAAAATATTATTACAGTTAGATTTACGTTAAGAATATTCGAACACGTTGTTCCATATCACGTGACGTCCGCATCTCGCGACGGACGCTATATTATAAACAAACAGTTATTTCTGAAGAAACAAATTGAGGCCAATCTGAAATAAAAATATCCCGCCAATACAGTGTACGAATAAAGAAAACTTTCATAAATACAAATTTTTTTTAATTTGAAATATTTATATATATATATATAAATATAAAGGGGGCATTTTACCTAAACAAAATAGACCAAATGGGGACGGAGAAGAAGAAACCCGGATATAAGAGACTTATATCCGGTTTGCCAACTCTATACATATCCACAGGTTTGGGACCAGGAATACGAATAATATAAATTTTTATTAAAAGTACATTATTATTTTTAATTTGTGTATTATTATATATATATATTATATGGGCATTTAGGCCAAGCTTTTATTTTCGGGACCGGAGAAGAAGTCTCTTATATCCGGGTTTCTTATATCCGGGTTTGGTCTATTATATACATGAACACAGGCTCTAATTTGGGACCAGAGAAAATCTCTTTCGGGTTTCTCTTATAAAATAGACCGGAATACAGTTTTTTCTTATAAGTATGATATTTTAATTTCTTATATATTATGATGATGACTATTTTGATGATGATGATTTGTATGATGTTTCTGTTTAAATGGGACCGGAGAAAATCTCTTTTATATCCGGGTTTTCTTTTATATCCAGGTAATTTGGGGTAAGAAATACATATATTTCCTTATATCTGGTTATTTGTAATAATACATATTTTTTATATATATATTTATTATTATTATCATTAGTATTATGATGATGACTATTATATGATGATGATGATGATGATTGTATGATGTTTCTGTTTAAATAGACACAATTTTAACCCCTTCCTCTGTGACCTTTATTTGACACATTGTTGTAACTCCGTTTTAAATTTAACCTTGCTATCTCCTCACCTTCCCTTAGCTTTTTATATTAACTGTTTGTTTTTTTCTGTTCTCTCTCTTTATAATATAAGCCCCCAAAGAAAACTTTTCTAGGTCAATTTACGTTTGCTATTGTTTTATCTTGTATTTTTTTTTTTTACATTTATTTTTATTTTTATCTTTGTATATCTCACTGTCTGGCATATCTTGATTCCATTTCATAAAATGTCGTCGGTCTGATGAGATGAATATGTTTATATTTAAGCATGTTCATTAATTTGCCAAAAAAAACAAACAAAAAATAGCATGGCATGATGAAAAAATGCCTCTAACTAAAAAAAAAAAAAAAAAAAAAAAAAAAGAAGTTTTATCGTGAAAAAGTTTATTATTAATAAGAGGAACGACCAAATTATTTTTAATTTTTTTTTTTTATTCATTTCTAGCCTATTTGAAATTTTGGTTGAAATTCTTGTTTTTCTTTTTTTTACGTCAGCAATCATGTTGCGGACCTGGTAGCGTGCAGTGCTGGTTTATTAAAAAGTGGCCTTGTGCCAGACACTACTTATGACTACCGAATCCACAAACAAAGTAAAAATATTGCGTGAGTGAACATAGTGAGGAAAAGGGTCATTCAACAAGTGCATAAATATAATACAAGCAGATAGCCGGAATTAAACGACAAAATGAGTCTGGTTGAAAACATATATGAAATTTTTATTATATTTAAACAAGTAAGTTGTCTCGTCAGTTGAGACCATCAGTAAAAGTAAAATTAGGTCAAAACAGAAAACCAAGATGGCCGAGGCGGGAAAAAGTTTCATCAGAAAGAAAATTCTGGAAAATGACTTGTTAAACGAAAGGTGTATGTGTACACAAATAGGAAAAGTACTCACTGTGAGGTTTGATAGTGTGAGTGTAATGTAATATTTTTTTAGGTACTGGTTCAAAGTAGTTAGAAGGTTCAAAGGTGTATGAACAGATTATCAACTTTCATTGAGGAGAATTCAGAGTTGTTTGCATCAAGACGAGGTTGAGTCTTGGAAAAGTGTAATATCGACATGTTGAAGTTTTGGTTAGTTAGGAATAAGATATTCCGGCCCGCGTATGGGTTAGGGGCACGGAATAAATAGTGGACAAATCTAGCTTGGCAAAGGTCAGGCCGCAAAACTGAGTTGGACACGATATTCGTCTGTGACGTCAAGGAAACGCGCGGAAAAATTCAAAATCTGATTTTAGACGTTATCAGGAGTAGCTAGTAAGCAACCTTCCTCACGTCATCCAAAAGAGGCTGTTTACTGCTATGTCTAGCTGAAGGTGGAAGGAAGGGAGGAAAAACTCGCGTGTGCGTAAAATGTAGGTGGAAATACTGTGTTATTCCACAATCACGTAATATTTAGTATTAGTTTTTTTTAGAGCCTTTTTCACTTAAAAACACATAATTTGCAAATTCTTGCAAAAATCAAATAATTGTCGGATTTTAATAAAACTTTCAGAATTTATTAAAAATGAATGAAATCATTTTAGAAATGTTCGTGTCTTAGAAAGTCATGGTAAAAATATTTTTTACATCTGTTACAATCCCCTTAGTTAATTTTATAAA
Source organism: Acanthosepion pharaonis (assembly GCA_903632075.3). Taxonomy (NCBI): domain Eukaryota; kingdom Metazoa; phylum Mollusca; class Cephalopoda; order Sepiida; family Sepiidae; genus Acanthosepion; species Acanthosepion pharaonis. The sequence goes on from CAHIKZ030001871.1 coordinate 192,341, forward strand.
AACCCGAAAACTCAAATATGTATATCTCTATTTTTTTTATTTAAATGCAGAAGACTTTGAAAAATATAGATCATCGACTTTTTTGTCAGTCGAGGTGTGTTTCTACCCAAACTTTAGCTCTGAATTGTAAAATACAAAACCGAATAAAACTAAGATATTATTTAATTAAAAAAAGCTTTTAATGACTTTTATGAATAATATATATTAAGGACATTTTTGTCTGAAGTCGACATATTTTTTTGATGGAAAATGAATTTTTACCAGAATTGTTTTCCTTTTTGTCAATTTTAAATACAAAATGTGATAGTTGTTAAAAATTTTAAAATTAAATTTGAATATATGCATCTCTGAAAATGCACTTATTAAAATATCTATTTTTACAGCTCTTAAATTTGAAAGCTTATTATAAATCTGCGAAGCGTTTCTATTTTTACAATAATTTTTTAATATGCAAAAAAAAAAAAAAATGTATTAAAAACGTTTCCGGCAAAACTACGGATGCACAATTCAGAAATAATGTCCTGTATTTTAAGAGTTGTTTTTCCTGATAAAGGGATCCAGATTTTTAAATTACGTTGATTTCGTATCAAATTCTCTGACTGACCAACCATCTTCGTCGCATTTTCAAAATTTTAATTTTTTTTTTTTTTTTACATATTTCACTAAATATTTACTTTTTTTTTTTTTTTTTTTTTTTTTTTTTTTTTTTTAAAATATAATCATTTTTTTTTCCTTTTTTAGTAAGAGATAATTATTAATTCTTTTTCTTTTCTTTTCTTTTTTGTTTTTTTGATTCAATTTTAGGACGGAAACAGTGCAAGCTTTGGACAAATCTTCGTTAAAAAAGTACCTAAAAATCAATATTAGAAATTTTGAAAGTAAGAATTACTTTATAGTTAAATAAGCTGATTCACTGAAAATTCGAAAATACTGTCACTTTTACACTTCTGTCTGATAAATTCCCCTGACGTTAGTTGTCGATATATTGACGTAAAGGTCAATTCACACCTCCAAAACCAATCAGCACTTCTCTTATTTCCAGTTAAATTTCCTGCTAAAAAATGAAGTAATCATTTTTTTTTAAAAATTACATTAAGTGTACTTTAAATTTTTCTAATTTTCCTAAAATACCTTTTGACAAGATTTTTAAACGGAGAATTTTACTTTTGTTTACAAAACTGTCAAAAGTGGCTGACATCATCCGATTTTATGTAAATTTTGATAACTAAAAAAATTTTGTTTTTTTAACTAAACTTTCGGACCTGCTAGAAAGGAGTAAAAAAATTAAAAAAAAAAAAACCTCAAAAATATTTTGGCCATTACTCTTAATAATAACAAACACTTAGACGATAAAAAATGGTTTAATCAAGTTTGCGTTTTTTTTTTTTTCATTAGGGTATGCTCTTTTGTAGCGAAGTATTCATCATACCTACTTATATTCATTGAAATAAATTTATTACTGACTATGGATTTTTAAGTTTTTTTTCTAATTGTTGCTGTCCTGAGTATGACGAGAAACTGCATCCGCGTCCTGGGTAAGACGATAAACTACGTCCAACAGCAAGGCCTCTTATCAGGAGGTTTTGAGGAGGGTGGAACCACCTCTTAATTGCTGCTGTTCCCAGGTCCGCTCAGACCCGGAGTAGTAGCACCTGTTAGGATCCCAGCTATGGGCAAATAGTTAACCCCGAATCTGAGGTAAAAAGCATGATTAAAAGTGTAAAACTAGGTTTTAATACCAGAAAGTTTTTTCCGAATTATTCTTATATATATATATATATATATATATATATATATATATATATATTATCAAATTATAGCGGTTACTCTTACGTAATACACATTGTTTAAAGTAAAAAAAATAAAAATGGGGAACTATGATAACATAGGAAGAATATATATATATATATATATATATATATATATATATATATATATATATATATATATATATATATATATATATATATATATATATATATATATATATATATATATATATCAGGCAGAAGAAACAACTTTTGTTTTTTTTCATTGATGCATGTTTCATCAAATAATATAGTCAGGTTTTGTCGATTTATTTTAAGTAAGTTCCTTTCATATTGTCACGGAACAATAATGATAATCTGTTTTTGTTGCATGAAAAATTTCAAAGCAACGACTAAAACGTGTATGCGAGACGTGGAAGCGAAAATCGCGTTGCAGCTCGTGACGTCACACATGACCACGCGATAGTTAAAACGAGAAGTATTAAGTATATAAGCCGTTTGTATGTATATATATATATATATATATATATATATATATATACAAACAAAAGATAATGTCTTGTTAACAAGACAAAAGGTTAAATTGTTGCGAGCGGCAAAGACAATGATATTGTTTGTATGTGGCAAAACAATGAACATGAAAACATTTAAAGTGTAGTGAATTGTTTGTGTATGTAAAATGTGTGTGGAAGTGTGTGGAGAAAATGAAGTTGCGTACGTACTTGTGTGTGTGCGTGTGTGTGCGTTTCTGAGTAATGTCACTGACCGAGACGAAATGTTCCTTTTGTTGCAGTCTTTTTGGGATATATGTACTAGTGAGCCAGTCAAAATGACTTGACTCATTTTATAGTCCCCCAATAGAATGTTAATCAATCAGAATACGTAGAATATTCAATCCGTCGTGTATAAAGGCGGCCATTTTGTTTACTCTCTCCGAATGTCCAGTGCCAACTTGTCAGGCAAAAGAACAGAAGGAAGAACTACTGAACTACGCTCTGCTACTTTGCTGCGATATCCACTGCTAACCTGAACTACACTTCCCTACCGTCTTCGAAATATTCACTGCTAATCTCTGGATTCTATACTCAAAGACGATCGTCATCATGAACAACACCTTTCGATAGAATCAACGGTCATGCCTTCAAGTTTGAGGACATCGGCTTTGGTCTGACTTGGAGGGGGATTAGCTGTCCCACCTGTTCTACTTTCAAACAAGATATATAGGGTGAACTGATTATTATTATTATTATTGTTATTATTATTTTCTCTTCTTCCGTATGGATATCATTTTTAACCGGAGATCGTGGAACTGATTATGAAGCTTTTAATGCACGCAAGATTTCACAGCTCTAGCATCACAACCTTCATTTAAAGACTAGTGAATTTTTGTGTATGTAAAAGGTGTGTAGAACTCCAACAGAGAAGGAAGTTGCGTACGTAAAATTGTGTGTTTGTGTGTGCGTGGCCAATAGATGTTTTCCCACACTTCAATACCCCTTTACATGCTCATACAAGAACCACATTCAGTAACCATCTACCGTGAAGGGCTCTTGAGCCTTGCATTTTTGATAATTTTAGAGAAAAAGGAAACAAAAAAGACACTTATATTTAACAGGTGAATTGAAATTTCTAGGTCAATGAGAAAAAAAGGCCCAGAAAATTTAACACTATTGAAAGTATCAACGTGATTAGCAAATTTGTATCTCGAGATCAATTACAACTGCATAGTGAGTTCGATCCTCACTAAGAGTTCCATACTTTCGGCCTTGTGTCACAAACTAATCTACGGTAAGAAATTCAAGGTAAGAAGGTATTGAAGGTAAGATGGTCTTAGAAAAGCACCGAATAGTCAATTAAAGATATTTCTGCTGGAAAGGATTTTGAAGCTTGGAGCCACATGATCACTCACGCCCTGAGCGGTCATGGCACATAGAAGAAGAAGACATTTGTTGAGGGAGTATGTACATTGGTGCTTGAGTTGGGATAAACCTGTCTCCTGGAATATTTATCCCATATTTAAAAATGATGGACTCTGAATGTGAGTCTATTAATAAAATAGAAATGCGTAAACAAATTAAAAGAATATATATATATATATATATATATATATATATATATATAAAATATATATATAAACAAACGATAATGTCTTATATATATATATATATATATATATATATATATATATATATATACAAACAAACCAATATATATATATATATATATATATATATATATATATATATGTAAACAAACGATAATGTCTTTTTAACAAGACAAAAAGTTTTACATTTTGCGAGCGCCAAAGACAATGATATTGTATGTATGTGACAAATCAATGTATTTATAGGTTCAGAAAACATCCCCTAGTGGCGTTTTTTTAGTTAGGAAAGTAAACTTATTAACTCTAATTTTAAACATAAATAGCTGGCGAAACAGGGATTAAGAGAGATATTGGAAAGATAGAAATTACTAAGCGATATAAAATTTTGGAGAGCCATGATCACGCACGTCCTGAACGGACACGTAACATAGAAGAAAAAACATTAAAATACAAAGAAACAACTAAAACCTATATATATATATATATATATATATATATATATATATATATATATATATACACAAACGATAATATATTATTAACGAAACAAAAAAGTTATATTATTGCGAGCGACAAAGACAATAATATTGTATGCATGTGACAAGACAATGAACATGAATGAAAACACTTAAAGACTAATGAATTGTTCGTGTATGCAAAATGTGTGTAGAAGGCCGAGAGAAAATGAAGTTGCGTACGTACGTGTGTTTGTGCATGTGTTTGCCAATGGAAAACGCGTTTTCACGATAGACCTTCATCCTAACGCGTCTAAGAAAAATAGGAAAAAGAAAATGACAGAAAATATTACAGTGTATTTATAGTCATCATAAAGCGTCCCCTAGTGGCGTTTTTTTAAGTTAGGAAAGTAAGTGGGGTTAACTCCACGTTTGTGCAAATAGATGGCGGAACAGGGATTAAGAGAGATAGTGAAAATACAGAAATTACTAAGCGCTATAAAATACAGGAAATTGTGGAGAGCCACGATCACGCACGTCCTGAACGGACACGGCACATAGAAGAAAAACAATATAATACAAAAAACAACTAAAACCAATATATATACAAACAAATGATAATGTCTTATTAACAAAACAAAAGGTATATTGTTGCGAGCGACAAAGACAATGATATTGTATGTATGTGACAAAATATTGAACATTTATGAAAACATTTAAAACTGGTGAATTGTTTGAGTGTTATGAAGAAATAAGTCCTAAAGAATTGTAATGGAAAGTAAAAAGAAAGGTGCTAGTGCGCATGTGCGCTATTCTCTGCATTTGACTTACATCTTACCTTCTCTAGGTTATATAGGAAAAAGAGAAAGATAGAAAAAATTACACCGTATTTATAGCCCTAGAAAGCGTACCATAGAGGCGTTTTATTGTTAGGAATGTAAGTGGGGTTAAAGCCACAATTTAATATTAACAAATATTCCAATTGTTTACTCCGACGTCTAGGGTAAAATATATATGTGTGTATCGCGCGGAAATTACCTGGTTTGGTGTCCGGGCGCGCAGTTAAACTACTGGGAGAGAGAGAGAGACTCTTTCGTCCTTCTTAGGACATCTCCCAAGGCAAAGGAAAATTCCGATTTAAAATCTGCGATCACTTCAGCAACTGACATGTGGCAAACCGTGCACCATTACAGGCTATGCTGTTTTGATGCAGAGAATGCGCACTGAGTTGCAAAAGCCATGTACAGCTGGTTCAGTAAGCAACACCACCATGTTTTGTCCTCTTCAGATCCTGTGGTGTTGAAAGGATAGTGACAGAAACAGGCGAAGGGTGTCACTGGAGGATCCCAGCTTGAGCTTTGCACATCGATGGTGAAGAGTAGATGACCGTGTTCTCCTTTCTTAACGAAGCAGCTCTTTTTAGGACGGCACTGCTTTCCTCTGAGGGAGGAGGTCTAGAATATGTAACCTAAAACTTGCTTACTTGATTTTGTCCCTGTCATTAGGTGCAAATGACCGTGCATCCCCAAACTGCACCAGAACAATAAAGAAATCAAACATCAAAGATCTCTTCATTGGGGCTTGGAATATTCAGAAAAACCTTAAATGTAGGAGTGCTTTGATTACCCCCGCCCCTGCAATAAAAGCACCGGAAGCTAGACTAGATTACTTTGGTCAGCTGCAGGAAGTTAATGGCTTATACATCGTTTTCTGGATTGGCAGGCTTGAGACAGCTAAGCCGGAAGCAGCTATCAGCTTTGCTCGGATAAATAAAACATTTGGACAATTTTTATGTACTTTATGTGCTGAAAAGAAAAAAATAATGAGAACACATGAAAAATTATATAAAAAACTTAAGAGTGGTTTAAATGAAACTTGTCATATATATATATATATATATATATATATATATATATATATATGGACAAAGTCCGACAATTCATTTATTAAAGACATTTTTGTGTTTAACGTTCTTTTTTATAGATACAAGTATTTAAGTAAATACTCTGTTTATAATAAACAGTATTAAATAACATTTACCGGCCTGAATGTCCGAGAAATTTTCATAGATTCCGTATAGGATGCAGGTTCGAATCCTTTCAAAGGACGAATATTTTCCACGAAAATTTCTCGGACATTCAGGCCGGTAAATGTTATTTAATACTGTTTATTATAAACAGAGCATTTACTTAAATACTTGTATCTATAAAAAAAGAACGTTAAACATAAAAATGTCATTAATAAATAAATATATATATATATATAGAGAGAGAGAGATCCGCAGACAGACTGATTCGCTGTATCACAGCTCCTCAGTGTGGCATAGAAACCCGACAGATTTGATATCAGCCAGATATCTTACCCCTAGGCCATCGTCGTACGGCAGAAAGGGAAGGGATTTTAAAATATTTCTCTAAACGAAATACGCCAGCGGCTCGGAGAACTCAATTCAATTTACTTGAAGAGTAATTCTTAATAGCAGTAGGAGCCGCTTCATTATATATATATAGTGATTTTCCGAGCGTAGCTCAGATGTGGCACAAGGTCGAAAGTAGGGGGCACCCAGTGAGAATCGAACTCACTAGTCAGTGGTAATTGTTCTAGCGAGACAAATTGCTAACTATTACACCGCCTCGAGGAGCCGGCAATTCATTTATTAAATATATATATATATATATATATATATATATATATATATATATATTATATATATATTATAGCCCCCACCCAAATAAAAAGCACCGGAATCTAGACTAGATTATTTGGTCAGCTCCAGAAGGTTGATGGCTTATACACCGTTTTCTCGATTGGCAGGCTTGAGACAGCGAAGCGAGAAGCAGTTATCAGCTTTGCTCGGATAAATGAAACATTTGGACAATTTTTATGTAATTTATGTGCTGAAAAAAAAAAAAAGATAATGAGAACAAACGAAAAATTATATAAAAATCTAAAAATATGTTTAAACGAGCGTCCATATATATATATATATATATATATATCTCCAAGTATAGGATTGGTGTATACGGAATAAATTCCAATAACCAACAAATACTATTCTTAAAAGAGTCCTCAATACAGAGTAGAGCAAATATAATCATTCATTCGAAATTATAACATAAAAATGTTATAAAATCACTACAAAAATAGCCATTTTGTTTCAACACTTCTGGTGTCTTATCAAGTGATAGTGTTGAATGTTCAACACCATCACTTGATAAGACACAAGAATAAGTTTTGTAGCGATTTTATAACATTTTATGTTATAATTTTTGAATAAATGATTATATATATATATATATATATATATATATATATATATATATATATATATATATATAAACAATAGGGTTAAACAACTGGGGAGAGATAGACTCTTTAGTCTTTCTTAGGACATTTCCTTAGGAAAAGACAAATTTTAATTTAAAACCTGGGACGACTTCAGCAACTGACATGTGGCAAACTGTGCACCATTACAGCCTATGCTGTTTTGATGCAGAGAGTGCGCACTGTGTTGCACAAGCAATGGCTGCTATAAACAAGTCATGTGCAACTGGTTCAGTGAACAACACCACCATGCTTTGTCCGTTTCAGATCCCGTGGCATTGAAGGGATAATGACGGGAACAGGTGAAGGATGTTACTTGAGGTTTATGTTGTAGGAAAAGTCTTCAAAAACCGTTTCGTCTTTCACCTGTCTTCGTTCCATCGTATCCAAAAAATGGACAAAGAAAGAAAGTGCAAGATTGGAATGACTACTTTTCCATTTGGTAATCTTTAACACAGGCATTGGAATCTTATTGTTTCTTTAAAGATGAAGATCGGTGTCTACCAGTCAGCAGTACTGCCATCGTTACTCTATAGTGCAGAATCTTGGACTCAGTACCGACGACGCATCAATCAACTTGATACTTTCCATGTGCGATGCCAATGTTCGATCTGCAACAGAAAACTGGGTGATCGATCGCATTAGAAATAGTGAAGTCCTGACTAAATGCAACATAATAGTTACTGAAGCCATCCTAAGGAAAATCCAACTCATGCAGGTAGGACATCTTTCTCGCATGAATGATAACATATTTCCAAAACAACTTCTCTTTGGCCAGCTTCTAACAAGAAGGCCAGATGGAAGGCAACTCTTGCGTTTCAAAGACAATCTCAAAGACAGTCTGAAACGATGCAGCATCTCCTTTTCTTCGTGGGAAAATAAAGCGTCAGAAGAAAGGAGCTGGGCGCCTGCCCTGCTTCTCATCTATCCAAAGGTTTGAGAGAGAGGTCGGCTTGAACTTCGGGATCAAATGCATGCAAATATTAAAGAAAGTTGATAGCGTGTTGCTCCTGTCAAGGACAGCCTTACGTGTCACCGTGGCTTTGTCGTACGCAGTAAAGCAAGCCTTGTTATCCACTCGAGGAAACATGTGGCAATTGATCCTCAACCACTCAAGCGAAATGGTTTCACCATATGTTCCATCTGTTTAAAGGTTTGCAAAACACCAGCAGGCCTCAGGGGACACATTTGTGTCCATAAAGATTGAGCACCTCTTTATTGTATTGAGCACTCATTTGTCGTCTGCTACAAGAGAGCCCAAACACACACACACACACACACTATATATATATATATATATATATATATATATATATATATACATAAATATGTGTATGTATGTATGTATGTATCAGTGGACACTTTGGAGGCAGGTTTCACACGTCAAAACAAGGACAATGTTATATAGGAATAAAGTGTCACTGCTGATACTTGAGTTTGAAGATAGATCGCCAGTGAGCAAACACAGGCGATCCCATTATTGAATTAAGTAGACCACGTGACCATAAAGGAAACATCACCACTCCCTTCCATCATAGAATTGTGGTTGTTATATAGGAATAAAGTGTCACTGCTGACACTTGAGTTTGAACACAGATCGCCAGTGAGCAAACTCAGGCGATCCCATTATTGAATTAAGTAGACCACGTGACCATAAAAAAAACTTCACCCCTCCCTTCCATCATAGAATTGTGGTTATATAGGAATAAAGTGCCGTTGTCGACACTTGAGTTTGAACATAGATAGCCAGTGAGCAAACACAGGCGATCCCATTAATTAATTAAATGGATCACGTGACCATAGAGGAAACGCATATATAGGAAGTCGCGTGATCCTCATTTCTAGTCTATCCTCTATACTATTCGGATCACTAATTCTAGTCTGTCCTCTAGACTATACCTTCAACGTGCGTTGCCAGGGCACGATCTGCAACAGAAATTGAGTGATTGCATTAGAAGTAGGTAGGCAGGATATCTTTCTCGTGTCAGTGACAGCAGACTTCCAAAACAACTTCTCCTTGGCCAGCTTCTAACAAGCAGATCAGTTGAAAGGCCACTCTTGCGTCTCAAAGACAAACTCAAAGACAATCTGAAGCGATGCAGCGTACCCTTTTCTTCATGGGAAAACAAAGGAGCTGGGCGCCTGTCCTCGTTTAGACAAAGGTTTGAGCAAGGCTGACTTGAACATCGGAATCAACTGCGTGCAAATATTAAAGAACATGCTTAAAAGCCGCTCTATCGGGCGCCATTTAAGCAAGCTTCCGCTGAGGGTACTTTATTAGGCGTCCATCGCATCAGATATGGAGGAGTAAATGTGATAGGCTACTTAATTTAAATACAATTTGGTGCATGTAGGTCCTTACTTTCCATACAAACAATTATAATTATTCTATTGCTGACGTTTACTGGATTTCGATTATTTCCAAATTTATTTTCAAGTTATAAAAATTGTTATCATACAAAAAATTAATTGCAAAATATCACGTACAAAAACCGCCGAAAAAAATCCCAGTAATTAAAAATTTGGAAATCCAAAATTTTAGAATTGCAAGTCCAAATCCGGCTCGCAATGTCTTCAATTTGCTCACGGAGTCAGTCTGATTCCAAAATGGTATGATATGTAGATATACGGCCTCTAGGAGTAAAGTTGAAAAGTGTGACACACTAACATTCGCATTTATTATATAGAAGAAGATGAACTATTGAAAGTTAGAGAGTTGTGTCCCTTTAGTTGAAAAAGTGTGACACACTGAGACACATTCACATTTATTATACAGAAGTTGACAGTATGCTACTCGTCTCAATGATAGCGTTATCTGTCAGTGTGGCTTTGTCGCGCGCAGTAAAGTAGGCCTTGCTCTTCTCTCGAACGTTCATATCTGTTCGAAGCGTATCTTAACGTAAACAAATGATATAATATATTATGAAATAGATCGACAATTATGTCAGTTATAAACCTAATATCTTCAGCAACCCAGAAATTCATACACAGATGTCCTCAAGGACAATGGATAAAGGCGTTGGTTAGATCCAGTGACAGGACCCAAAGAGTGTGATTTCAATATCCAGTTAAGGCAGTGGAGAACTTTCATAGGCAAATTAATAGGAGATAACTGATAACTGACATCCATTAACCATGGCACGTGGAACTAGAACAGTCTACGCCAGTGTGCGAAATAAAGGGTTCAGTTCGACATTACAACCACCTGAAGAACACCGGAGCGTACAACGGCCGAAACCTTGTAATAAACATGGCGACAAAGATGAGGACAATAGTCCGAATAATGTAAATAATGAAACCTAACCGTTTTTGGAAAAAAAAAACATTCCGATAAGTCTAGATACATATATAAAACAATCTATACATTGAGTTAAAAGTAAAAATAAAATTATTCAGTCAATTTGTACATAGTTTATGTGCAGAGAAAAACAAAAGTTTTTATATAATTTATCATACAAAAAGAAAAAGAAATTATTAGATCGCATGAGAAATTGTATAAAAAACTAAATAAATCACCTTGTCTGTCGTTTTCAATGAAATATGCATGAAAGAATGATTGCTGCCTAAATACACAAATATATATATATATATCGGATTACTAACACAAAAACAGACAATGTCTCATATCGAGAATATTTAACATTGAAAAACATAAGGAAAAAAATTAATTATTTTTAATAATATGTGGAAATCTCCGCTTTTACCTGTTAGACTGTCACGAGACCAGAAACACGTGTAGTAAAATTATGGAAAATAAAACATAATATTTTTTTTATAAAAAAACACCTTACAACCAAAAACGTTTGTGGCACCTCTCTTCTCTTCTTTTTAATATACATACTTTTCTCTCGTTGGAACCACTACCGCCTCTTTTCTTTTATATATATATATATATATATATATATATATATATATATATATATATATATATATATATATATATATATATATATTAACACAGTACTTTTTTTTTTTGTCTTTCTTTTTTTTTTTCTTTTTTTTTCTTTTTTTTCATTTTCCTTTTTCTCCTTTTTTCTTTTCTTTCTTTTTTTTTTTTTTTTTTTTTTTTTTTTCTAAATTTTTTTCTTTTTCAGATTTAAAAAAATTTCTTTCTTTTCTTTTTTTTTTTTTTTTTTTTTTTTTTTTTTTTTTAAATTTTTATTTGTGTGTGTGTGTGTCTGTGATGTAACTTAAACTTACACATATGCTCATCTGGGCATGTCGACTTACATTGGCATGTGTATTTGGCGTGACTGTTGACCTGAAAATGTTACATGTGAGATATCTGTCAGTAAATTGAGGACAGACTAGGAAGGAAGGTGGAGCTGCTGGCGAGATGAAATATTTAAGTCCCAAAGGTTGATTTTCATAGCGCCAAATTAAAATCAGTCTCTCCAAAGCCGGTAATTTATTTTCCCTATTTGAAAGACCGGCACAGTGCGTTATTCTGATTCATTTTGTGTCGAACTCGTTAAGAACTACTTCCTACCCGCCTATGCCTACGTTCCTCAATGCCAGAGGTCGTAGTTTCGAATCCGGGTGAAAACGTTTTTTTTTTTTTTTTTTTGTTTAGTTCGGTGGCTTCCAAAAGGAAAATAGGCGCGAAACGTCGGGGTTACAGGAAACTAATTAAGGACATATTGTGATGGTCTGTCGTAGATTCAATAAGGAAAAAAAATAAATAAATAAAAAATCATTATAAATAAGTGAAAAGTTTTTTTTACAGTTTCTCTCCATTCATCATTCGGATTAAGACACAGACACAGACACACACACGCACACAAACACACACACACACAAAAAAAACGTACGTATATATATATATATATATATATATATATAAAAAGAAAGAACAGTAAGATATATAATCCGGTGTTTTTATAGATATTTTTATTTTTACAAAAAGTGCTCAATGTAACTTTACAGAGCATTAATATCATAAATTAATTGATTTAAAATATATCTTTTTCGCTACACAGAACCATGGTTAATGATTGTATAAAAAAAAAAATATTTAAATTTATATAATCAATATATATATATATATATATATATATATATATATATATATATATATATACAAGCTTTTTTAAAATAATTCTAAAATTTTAAACTTAATAATATATTAAATTTACATTTTTGAAATGGGTAGTTTTTAATTTTAATATCAAATTTTATCATATAATTTAATACTTATTGGTTAGAATAAATTCTATTTTAGTATAAACCCAACATTAAGGCATTAAATAGTTATTATAACCTTAGTTCGTTGTCAATTTTTTTGAATTCTCGTATACTTGTATTTTTTGATTGGTCATTAAAAGCTCATGTGACAGCGTTTCCCCTTATTTTGGTGGTGGTTAATTAATTTGAACCTTTTAAAACCTTTTATTTACAATCTACATTCAACATCATCCTTGATAAGACACCAAAGGTATTGAAACAAAATAGCTATTTTTGTAGTGATTTTATAACATATTTATGTTATAATTTTTAAATTATATATATATATATATATATATATATATATATATATACAAAAAACATACGCAAAAAATGCCGAAAAACTTTTTGACGTTGATAAAAATAAACAGACGACATGCGTTCAACGGATGTCAAAATTCGTTGAAAACTGCACCCCTGCCCTACCTAACCTTAACCTCTTTTTCAAACGTAACTCATAACTGATACAACAATAGTTAATAAAAATGAACACACTACCGCCCCTGTCTAAATGATTGGATTTCTCTGTATCCTTGGAAACAAAAAATTATGAATTGTATGTGCGTTTAAAACTCAGTAAATTTAAAAATAAGTTATTCCAAAATTCGTTTTAAGATGAAACAGAACTAATGCTTTTAATTTAATTATATAATTAAATTTGAAGTTTTTAACTTCGATTTTTTGAAACATGGTAATTATTTTTCACAAGAAAAACCATATTTTAAATCAGTTTATTTATTATATATATATATATATATATATATATATATATATATATATATATATATATATTGCGTATTTAGTCAGCAATTCTTCTTTTATACATGTTTTGTTTAAGTCGACAGACAAGCTACTGAGATTAAGCTTTTCATTTAATTCATCTTGTGTTCGTACAAGTGTTTTCTTTCCTGGATACAAAGTGTGTAAAAACTGTCCAAACGTTCTATAATTCAGAGCGCTTTCGGCTATGCTTTTAGCCATTATCAAGGATGATTTTATTTTGACTTTTTAACTGAATGTATGCGTAGTGTGTATATATCTAGAGTTATAGGGATGTTTTATTTTCCGAACACGGTCAGAACATTGTGGCCGTGTTCGTAGTTAATGTTATTGAGTGTTGGATTTTCCTTTTTATTATTAGGGCTTCCATTATTTTTAATGTTTTTAGCATGTGGACTAGGCTGTATTTTCTACTACTATGTTTCGGATAGATTTTGGTAGGTTTTCGTATGTGTTTAAATGAGTCCTAATTGAGACATTGTCGAGTAGGTATAATGTGAGTCGTCTAAATAGGCATGTAGTAGTGTAACCAATGTAATTACAGAGTGCGATGGGTAAATTGTCGCTATTTTTTTTCTTTCGCGCATGCGCGTTGTTTGCTTTTTTATTTTTTGATTACACACAATAGAAGTACCAGTTGGGCACAGTCTGGGAGAAAATGAGCACCGAGACACAATTCACTCGGCCAGGAATCTGGAAACGGCATGCTGTACTGTTTGGCATTCGCACCGGAAGCTTCAATACAATACTGTTGGTGAGGGCCTCAGACTCAACACTGAAGTCTACATCAAGTGCCTTGAGGAGGCAGTGCTGCCCTATGTCTGGCAATAGGACTCTGCACCATGTCACACAAACAGGAGAACCCAGTCAAGGCAATCGAACAATTTCTGCGACTACCTCACCCCTTACATCTGGCTACCTAACTCCCCAGACTGCACTCTCCTTGATTATTATGTGTGGGTGCAGTTGAGCAACAAAATTTTTTTTAACACCAAAGAAGGCAAGAATCATGGCTGCATTCACTAACTTAAACAAGGAGACCGTCCAGAAAATTTTCAGCAGATTCGAAAGTCGTCTGGAGGCTGTGGATAAAGCCAATGGCGATTTTATTGAATAAATTTATTCTTTAGTATTTCAAGATATTTTTGCGTAATTTCAAGAGTCAAAGAAAAATCAGTTTTAAGGCACTATTCACTTTTGCTTTGTCATCGACGCACTCTGTAGCCGAGGGGGTGCCAAAGTAAGTCAGATGTAATGATGTATATATCACTTTACTGACTATTATTAAGTGTTCCTTTATTTCAAATTAACTATAAGGTTTTTATGTAGCTTTTTTTTATGTAGTTTGTGTTTGTTTGTAGATCCTTTTCATTTGGGTTTTGATAATAAGAGTAGGCAATCGTGTATAAGAAAATTACAATTTCCAAATTAACTTCACATATTCCAACTTACATCCTTGGTTTGGATATTTCATATCAACCATATATATATATATATATAAAGACATTTTTTTTATTTTTTATATCCTATACGGAACCGTCATTTAGCTTGACGTGCCTTGAACCGATTTGGCCACAAAGGACCATTCAGTTAGCAAGGCCGAATTTACTGTATATGAACTTCAATCTTCCATGAATCTCTCACGTACATTCATATCTGCTCATGGCGTATCCAAATGTAAACAAATGACGTCAAACATTATGAAAAGGACAAAGTCCAACAATTATTTTAAGACATTTTTATGTTTATAGATTCTTTTCTTATAGATACAAATATTTAAGTAAATGCTCCGTTTATAATAAACAGTATTAACAACATTTACCGACCTGAATGTCCGAGAAATTGTCATAGAAATATGCGTCATTCGACAGGATTCGAACCTGTATCCTATACGGAACCGTCATATAGCCTGACGTGCTTTTACCGATTTAGCCACAGAGGAGCGTTCGGTGAGCAAGGTCGATTTTACTGTTGTTAAACTCAGCAGGACGAATATTTTCTATGACAATTTCTCGGACATCCAGGCCAGTAATACATAAAAGAGAAATCCAAAATTACCTCAGGATTATGGACTATTTCAAATAACGTCAATGCGTTATTCAACATAAATGGCGGACTGGTGTCAATGTCAGAACTAGAGATTTAAAATTTAATATTTAAAAAAGACAGCAATTGAGAAATTGATACAGAGCCAATCCATAACATAACAGAGAACTCAAACTATTCGAATGGTGGTAAGGTTAGGACGGATGTTGAATAGAATATGTATTCTTTGGTTTAGATTGGTTTGGTTTATTTTGTTTTACGGCATATCAACCTCAATGGTATTTATTTAATGCTGACAACATTTTTAGGATAATTTTCGAATGAATAGAATATGTATTCTTTGATTTAGATTGGTTTGGTTTATTTTTTTTACGGCATATCAACCTCAATGGGTTATTTAATGCCGACAACAATTTTAGGATAGATTCGTATGAATAGAATATGTATTCTTTTGGTTTAGATTGGTTTAGTTTATTTTGTTTTACGGCATATTCAATGGGTTATTTAATGCTGACATAAATTTTTAGGATAGATTCGAATGAATAGAATATGTATTCTTTGGTTTAGATTGGTTTGGTTATTTTTTTTTTTTACGGCATATCAACCTCAATGGGTTTATTTAATGCCGACAACAATTTTAGGATAGATTCGTATGAATAGAATATGTATTCTTTGGTTTAGATTGGTTTGGTTTATTTTTGTTTTACGGCATATCAACCTCAATGGGTTATTGAATGCCGACAACAATTTTAGGATAGATTCGTATGAATAGAATATGTATTCTTTGGTTTAGATTGGTTTAGTTTATTTTGTTTTACGGCATATCAACCTCAATGGGTTATTTAATGCCGACAACAATTTAGATTTTTTCGTGAAAAATAGAATATGTATTCTTTGGTTTAGATTGGTTTGGTTAAATTTTTTTTTACGGCATATCAACCTCAATGGGTTATTTAATGCCGACTTTGGTTTGTATTCTTTGGTTTGATTGGTTTAGTTTTTTTTTTACGGCATATCAACCTCAATGGGTTATTTAATGCCGACAACATTTTTAGATTTATGAATAGAATATGTATTCTTTTTAGATTGGTTTCGGCATATCAACCTCAATGGGTTATTTAATGCCGACAACATTTTTAGGATATTCGTATGAATAGAATATGTATTCTTTGGTTTTGATTGGATTTTACGGCATATCAACCTCAATGGGTTATTTAATGCCGACGATTTTTATTGCTGGTAAATTTTTTTATCATATCTATCTATCTATCTATCTATCTATTGTATTGATTTTTTTGCGTTTTACGGAATATCAATGTCAATTGGTTAATTTTTTTTTTTCTGGTAATATTTTGTTTTGTCAAAAATCTATTTCTGGTGATATCTTTTTCCTCACAAAGATGTATAGCTGGTAATATTATTTTAAAACATGTATTGCTGGTAATACCTTTTTTTTTTTAAAAAAAAAAACGTATTGCTGGTATTTTTTTTTTCATAAACGTATTGCTGGTGATATTTATTTTTCTAAAAATGTATTGCTGGTAATAGTTTTTTTCTTCAAAAATTTATTTCTGGTAAGTATTTCTGGTATTAAAAACTATTTTCACACTTTTATATATGCCTTTTTACCTCAGTTTCGGGGTTAAATATTTGGTCATAGCTGGGACCCTAACAGGTTCTACCACCCCGGGTAAGCATGGACCTGCAATTAAGAGGTGGTTCCACGTTTCTCAAAACCTCCTTATCAGAGGTTTTGTTGTTGGACATAGTTTATCGTCTTACCCAGGACGCGGATGTAGTTTATCGTCGTACCCAGGACGGACGGATGTTGTCTGGCTTAAAGGGAAAGTTTTTTTTTTTTTCTTTAAAATACCTTCGGTCTGAACAGATAAATATTTAAATAAATATGTTCATAAAGTAAATTATAACCCAAATGGATTTTTAAGGATTTTTTTTACTCATTATTATTATTATTATTATTATTATTGCTCTGTAATTTACATTGAGCTCTCTTTGTATTAATGTCCTCCTTGGAATTATCCCTATCAATTACCAATTTATATATATATATATATATATATATATATATATATATATATATATATATATTAACAAAACAAAACTGCCCACAGGCACGCATACCAACCCTACACAACATAGGAAGTGTGTGTATGTGTGTTTGTGTGTATGTGTAATATGTATGTGTATGTGTATATGTACATATGTGTATACTAATTCCTTATAATAAGACAGTATATATATATATATATATATATATATATATATATATATATATATAGAGAGAGAGGGGGGAATTATATATATATATATATATATATGGAGAGGGAATATATGGATGCGTACGCATGCTGACAAAAACACAAAAAAAATGGAAATAGATCTAAGAACACACAGAGGTCATTAAAAGATAAGAATATAGAATATATATCTTCCCCGCCCTTTCTTGGGTCAGTCTTAATTGTTTTATCACTCTTCACGCAGAATGCTTTCACAGCCAGTTCAAGAAAGACATTTGGGTCACTAACACACGAAAAGGAGAATGTCTAATATCGAGAACATTTAACATCGAAAAACACAAGAAAAATTAATTCCTTTTAAAAATATGTGCAAATATCCACTCTTTGCCTGATGAAGGTCGCGAGTCCGGAAACCCGTGTAGCAAAATTATGGGACATGGGCGCCGATTTGCGCAAGGAAGAGATCCGTCGAGGTTCCGATCGTTACATTCATGAACTCAAAACCCCGGAGGGGCATACGGCATACTCTTCGGGCGACAGACGACATATGCGAGGCGTTTCGGCGCCATTTCGAGGGCCGGTTTACCAAGGTGCCTGGTCTCCGTGATGAGGAGTTTCGTAGCTATTTGGATGACTTTCCTCGGCTTTCGCCGACTGAAGCGGCTAGCGACGAGGGAGAGATCACGGAGGGCGAAGTC
Organism: Acanthosepion pharaonis; assembly: GCA_903632075.3. NCBI lineage: Eukaryota > Metazoa > Mollusca > Cephalopoda > Sepiida > Sepiidae > Acanthosepion > Acanthosepion pharaonis. The sequence goes on from CAHIKZ030001871.1 coordinate 210,998, forward strand.
TACGCGGCATTAAAGAAGGTCGGCAGAGGCAAGTCGCCCGGTCCTATAAATTGTACTTGAGGCTGTCGCACATCTTTGTCCCGATTTTGACTGTGGTGTTCAACAACTGGTTCGGGCAGGGGTCCATCCCCAAACGGCTCATCAGGGGTGTGATCACCCTGTTGAAAAAGAGTAAGGGTGTTGCGGGGCAATTAGATGATTACATGCCCATAACTCTGCTAAACACAGACTTAAAGATTTTGGCCTAGATCCTGCAGGAGCGTTGCCGAGTCTCTGTTGGGTCCTGAGCAGACTTATGCTGTGAGGGGCCGAACAATTCAGAGCAACCTGCATCTGATCCGCACAATCATAGAGGGTGTAAAAGACGACGATGAGGCCGCGCTGATCAATTTAGATCAGTCTAAGGCATCTGATAGGGTTGACCATCGCTACCTTGCTGCTGTCCTGCAGGCCACCGGATTCGAACCCGACTTCTGCTGCTGGATTAGCCTCCTGTATCGCTTGGTGAGCCACAAACTTGCCTCGACGTTGGTTTTCCTACGCTGCGCATTGCCAGGAGATTCGATTATGTCGGGGATTGTTAGGGATGTGTTTCCTTTCCTTACTATCAGTCCCTCCGTCTCGCAGGTTGAACGCCATCGTAAACCCCAGGATCAATCGGATTTCCTACGCGAGTGTCGGCCGGCCTTGTTGGCTGTTCCTCAATTTAGTGACCTTTCTCAGCCTAGGAAGGTCTTCTATCGTACCATTTAGTGGAGGGGGGTCGCGAAGGATTCTCTACGTGATCAGTTCGACTTGGAAGAGGAGGAGTTTCGCTCTTTCTGGTCTTGGGTGCCAGCGGCGGATTATCTCCGTAACCCTGAGTTTTCGCTTACCTGGCGATTGGCTCAGAATCGGCTGCCTCTCAATGACAAGATTTTTATATGGTGGCGGATATGCCAGACTGTGAACGGTGTGGCCTTCGCTTAGAGGAAACGGCTTCGCACGCCTTCTACCATTGCCCCCGAGTCCGCCCCTTATGGAACCATGTCGGCGGGTTGACGGCTCGTCTCGCTCCAGAAAAGCTCGTGCTCATTGTGCATACGTGTGTGACAATGTGTCGTCCTCGTATTCTGGGGTGAAACGAATGGTGTTTCTGACGCTACTGGCCACGACCCGAATGGTGATTTGGACGACGCGACAGGAGGAAGTCTTGCGAGGCAATCGTCTTTCTCATCAGAATCTGATCCGATTCTTTGAGCATCAGCTCAAGATGAAGATTAGAACTGATAGAAAACGCTTGCATTCAACAGTCTCCAGCGAAAGGTGGGGTGAAAGAGGTGAGCTTGGTTCGTTTGAACGGGGCTAGCCTTGATTTTCTCTTCTAGGGCAACCTACGTCACATCGGGGTGGTTTCCTGTGGAGCCCTCCTTCTGGTTAGGTTAGACAAGCTTTTGTGTACCTAGTTAATGTAAGAGTTGTTGCTTGCCTATTCCCGGCTGCCTCTGGTTATGATCCAAGTCGAGATTCCCAACCTCCCCAGTTTGTTTCGGCCCCTTTTTATCTCGACTGGGTCAGCTTTTTATTTGCCATGTCCGTATATTTTTCTCCTTTCCTACTCCCTTAGCGAGAGAGACTCTGGATTTTGTCCGACGGACAGAATACAGCGGCCTCTCTTTTTTGAGGGTTGGGCGGGCCCTACTGTTATGTTTAGTTTACTTTGTGGTTATATTTAGTTTTTTTTTTTTTGGGGGGGGGTCATTCCCTTCCTTCTGTTACAGTTTTTTGTGTATATATATATATATATATAACTAGTAAGACAGTCAAAATGACTTGACTCACTTTATAGTCCACCAATAGAACGTTAACCAATCAGAAGACGTAGAACATTCAATCCGTCGTGTATAAAGGCGGCCATTTTGTTTACTCTACCCGAATGTCCAGTGCCAGCTTGTCAGGCGAAGAGAAACAGGAGGACGAACTATGCTCTGCTACTTTTACCAAAATATCCACTGCTAACCTGAACAACGCTTTCCTACTGTCTTCGAAATATTCACTGCTAACCTCTGGATTCTATACTCGAAGATGACCGTCATCATGAACAACACTTCTCATTCTATTAATCCATAAATTTTTAAGTATATATTGTATAATCATTTGATTTTTATGTCATGGGGCGCGTTTTATACGTTCCCCTTGAGAAGGTGTGGTATTATGGCGTATGGAGGATTGAATAGTGACGGACGAGTTCTAATGGTGAATGTGGAAATTGTAATGTGAATGGGTCTTGAATCAGGTTAGCTAGGTATAAGATAGGGATGACCAGACTCAACCCGTCCCCATTTTGGCCTTGTGTCGCAATTTTATTTTAAATACAATAAATAATAATTATGGAAAATAAAGCATAATATATATTTTTTAAAAATCCACATTACAACAAATGACGTTTGCGGTTTCTCTCCTATTTTATTATACACACTTTTCTCTCGTTGGAACTATTTGACTTTTTATATATATATATATATATATATATATATATATATATATATATATATATATATATATATCAAATATATTTGTGTGAGTTTGTGTTGGGGAACTCTTTATGTATGTGGGTCTATGCAATATATTGATAACGAACTGCATATCGAATCTGAAAAACTAACAGATGAGATAAACAATTCTTTTATCGGGAATATTGAACAAAAATATTGAAAGTCGATAGTTTAACCACGATTTCATTAGTTTGTAAGTTTATCCTGCACTGAAGCAATAAACTCCTGGTGAATCAAGCAGGAAGTTTAAAAAAATCGTTTTATAGACCCAATTAGTATGTTTTTCTTTCTTTGTTTTTAATTCGATTAATTCCTTCTCTAATTTTCATTATTTAAAAAATGTCTTATTGTTATTTAAAAACTTTTGTCTATAATCTAAAGACTGCATTACTTTTTTTTATTTCCAATATTAATATAAGATACAACAACTTAATAAAACAAAGTGTTAATTACCTATTTAAGGAAGGCATAACTCGCATTTGGATGCTTACGAATCTATACCTACTAGCTTCAGTTTCGTATGCGAAACGTAAATTGGACTGTTAGAATAACACTTTGGCTCAAACAGTAATTTCCTTGATGGAAAAATGGGAGCAGGTTCAATTCCTGTCGGAGGCACAATTTTTCTTTAGTAGAACTTCTCAATTTCTTTCACTAACACCTGACGAGTGGAGGCAGTGATTCCTGGAGTGCCCGTTTACGAAACTCTGCAATCGAGAAGCTGAAGGTAAGACCAATCAGCTAAGTGTCAAAATTTAAGTTTGTCTCCATTCTCTCTCTCTCTTTCTCTCTCTCTCTCTCGTAAGGTCATCCAGCACATTGTGGTCACCTGGGTTCCATATCTATGGACGGGGTGTGGTCTTCAAAGAAGGAAAGCGACGGCCGGACGAAGTTTTTCCCTGATAGAATCAACGGTCATTTTTACGTGACCAAGACGAGCCTTCAAGTTAAAAGAAAAATAAAATTTTCTCTAAAGCTTCGTTGTTGATCACATATTCGGTCGATAATATCCTCAGAATCCCATTCTAGAGCCACATTTCTGCTGTTTCAAGTCTCTTCTTCACCTGTGAGGAGAATCACTGCCATATAGGAGGACTGATATTAAGTAACAGTTCAGTACCCTTTTCTTTGTTTCTATTGTTTCAAGTCTCTTCTTCATCTGTGAGGAGATTGTCCAGCATTCACTACCATATAGGAGGACTGATATTACGTAACAGTTCAGTACTCTTTTCTTTGTTTCTCTTGTTTCAAGTCTCTTCTTCATCTGTGAGGAGATTGTCCAGCATTCACTGCCACATGTGAGGGCTGATATTACATAACAGTTCAGTACACTTTTCTTTCTGTTGTGGCAAGTCTCTTCTTCATCTGTGAGGAGATTGTCCAGCATTCACTGCCATATAGGAGGACTGATATTACGTAACAGTTCAGTACCCTTTTCTTTGTTTCTCTTGTTTCAAGTCTCTTCTTCATCTGTGAGAATATTGTCCAGCATTCACTGCCATATAGGAGGACTGATATTACGTAACAGTTTAGTACTCTTTTCTTTGTTTCTCTTGTTTCAAGTCTCTTCTTCATCTGTGAGGAGATTGTCCAGCAATCACTGATATATAGGAGGACTGATATTACGTCACAGTTCAGTACTCTTTTCTTTGTTTCTGTTGTTTCAAGTCTCTTCTTCATCTGTGAGGAGATTGTCCAGCATTCACTGCCATATAGGAGGACTGATATTACGTAACAGTTCAGTACTCTTTTCTTTGTTTCTCTTGTTTCAAGTCTCTTCTTCATCTGTGAGGATATTGTCCAGCATTCACTGCCATATAGGAGGACTGATATTACGTCACAGTTCAGTACTCTTTTCTTCGTTTCTCTTGTTTCAAGTCTCTTCTTCATCTGTGAGGAGATTGTCCAGCATTCACTGCCATATAGGAGGACTGATATTACGTAACTGTTCAGTACTCTTTTCTTTGTTTCTCTTGTTTCAAGTCTCTTCTTCATCTGTGAGGATATTGTCCAGCATTCACTGCCATAAAGGAGGACTGATATTACGTAACAGTTCAGTACTCTTTTCTTTGTTTCTCTTGTTTCAAGTCTCTTCTTCATCTGTGAGGATATTGTCCAGCATTCACTGCCATATAGGAGGACTGATATTACATAACAGTTCAGTACTCTTTTCTTTGTTTCTCTTGTTTCAAGTCTCTTCTTCATCTGTGAGGATATTGTCCAGCATTCACTGCCATATAGGAGGACTGATATTACATAACATTTCAGTACTCTTTTCTTTGTTTCTCTTGTTTCAAGTCTCTTCTTCATCTGTGAGGATATTGTCCAGCATTCACTGCCATATAGGAGGACTGATATTACGTAACAGTTCAGTACTCTTTTCTTTGTTTCTCTTGTTTCAAGTCTCTTCTTCATCTGTGAGGATATTGTCCAGCATTCACTGCCATATAGGAGGACTGATATTACGTAACAGTTCAGTACTCTTTTCTTTGTTTCTGTTGTTTCAAGTCTCTTCTTCATCTGTGAGGAGATTGTCCAGCATTCACTGGCATATAGGGGGACTGATATTACGTAACAGTTCAGTACTCTTTTCTTTGTTTCTCTTGTTTCAAGTCTCTTCTTCATCTGTGAGGATATTGTCCAGCATTCACTGCGATATAGGAGGACTGATATTACATAACAGTTCAGTAATCTTTTCTTTGTTTCTCTTGTTTCAAGTCTCTTCTTCATCTGTGAGGAGATTGTCCAGCATTCACTGTCATATAGGAGGACTGATATTACGTAACAGTTCAGTACTCATTTTTCTTTGTTTCTCTTGTTTCAAGTCTCTTCTTCATCTGTGAGGATATTGTCCAGCATTCACTGCCATATAGGAGGACTGATATTACTTTAACATTTCAGTATCTCTTTTCTTTGATTTCCAGCATCTCTTGTTTCAAGTAACAGTTCAGTACTCTTTCTTTGTTTCTCTTGTTTCAAGTCTCTTCTTCATTGTGGGGCATTTCATTCACTGCCATATAGGAGGACTGATATTACGTAACAGTTCAGTACTCTTTTCTTTGTTTCTCTTGTTTCAAGTCTCTTCTTCATCTGTGAGGAGATTGTCCAGCAATCACTGCCATATAGGAGGACTGATATTACGTCACAGTTCAGTACTCTTTTCTTTTTTTCTGTTGTTTCAAGTCTCTTCTTCATCTGTGAGGAGATTGTCCAGTATTCACTGCCATATAGGAGGACTGATATTACATAACAGTTCAGTACACTTTTCTATTGTTTCAAGTCTCTTTTTCATCTGTGAGGAAATTGTCCATCATTCTCTGACATATAGGAGGACTGTTATCACGTATGAAGGCTGGAATTTAAAACAGTCGAAACTTCGTGAATATGGCGAGGAATTACGTGAAAAGAAAATGTTTGTTTGGAAATGGTGACTGCACTTAGCAATTTCAAAGTTAATAGGTTGAACCTAGTTACTAATGATGTAGCACGATTATTTTCCCGTTTTCCAGTGAAAAAAAAAGCTCATTACAGCAGTTGCTATAAAAATATTTGTAGAAAAGACAGAGGGAAGCCATGTCACGTCGGTGAGAAAGTGACTGCAATCGAGAGTCTAGGTCAGGCTCGATTACATTTCTGATTCTTTTGGGGATTTTGTGAAGAACTTTCAGATTAATAACAGGAACATCAGACTAGATATGGCAGTAGTATTTAATGTACGGACGAATGGTACCTTTGTAAATGTTCAAAAATGGACCCTGACAAGAAAAATTGCCTGCCGCGATACAGTGACACAACTTTCCTTGCAGTAGATGCAGATTTGTGGAGATTTATGAGATTAGTGTACTTTCAATATATTTTCTTCGTGCGTTGCTTATGATTTTTTATTTATTTATTTACTTTATTTATGTATATATTTCATTTTTTTATTTCGTGTTTCTTTTTTTGGGATTTGAAATCAAGTTTATGAGATTTAGGTTATACGAGTTCTTTTTGTCATATCTGTTAGTGAAGGAAAGCTAGAAGAAAGGACTAATCATCAGTTGCAAGAAAACAGAATGCACGGTCGTCAACGAACGGGATAGACAACATGTGAATTACAAATTAGAGAGGCCAAAATGTACAAATATATCTAGGAAGTGTTTAGCAATTTCAACAGTAAAATGATGGGACCTAGCTGCCAACCAAGCACAGCGCTGAAATCCATGAAGTCGCAGTAGCAACGAAAAAAAAGATTATCAGAGCAATTACCATGAAAATATTTATAAAAAAAAGAAAAAGAAAAAAAAATCAAGGCATAGGGAAGCTACATTACACCGATGTCAAAAAGTTTAGAGCCAAGATGCAAGGTTAGGACCGATAATATTGCAGATTCTTTTTTGGCATTTTTCTCTCCACGATTTTTATTTTAAAAAAAAAAATTATAGAAATTCTTATAAGTTTTAACTCGGATGTCAATGAACTTTTATTTGCATGTACATGCACATGCATAAGTATCCTGTCACTTAATGTGGCGGAAGATAGCCTACCTAGCGCAATCACGCCTTAGTCCACTTCATAATGTTTCCTCACACATTTCACCTAACGTTCCTTCTACTTTCATATTCGGGACTAGCATCAGCTGCATTTTTTACGTTCGATTTAATCTCATCCACATCGTATCATAGAAGACAATTTCAACAAATAAATTTTGAAAATAAATATTGTTGTGGTATCCTCCCTCTAAAGAGTATATGTTAGACTCTTCCGCCTACTATAAGATTAGTAGGAGAGAAGGCCTTGGGGGAACAGTCGACCAGACTGTTCATTTCTGTCGAACTCTGTGCCTCGGCAGAGAGGAACTCAGACGAAGATTTGCCGCAGGGAAAAGTTTCGTCCGGGGTGGTAGACAGTCCCTGAACCCGTTTAGGCGGGTTCAAAGGGAATATTTTTGGCCGAGCCTACGGGATCGGAGTACCCACAATAAACTGGCCTTGTTCCACATACACCCTTTTGCCTGTTAATTCGATTAGATCTATTTCGGCTGTGCTGGTCAAACTCTCTGCCTCCGGGCAGAGAGGATCCCCAGACGAGGTCGAAGGGCAGAGTCTCGTCTCGGGAAACAGTTACCCGACCCTGTTTTATACGGGGTCTATGGAGAATTCTTGGTAGAGCCTACGGTCTCGGATTGGCCCACATTAAACTCGGCTTTATGTCACGTCCTACCGTGTGGGGAATCTGGTAACAGTCGAATAGATTGAACGCTGAGTCAACTTACACACACTCACTAGTCATGTAATACTCTTCTGTTGTACTTACTGTTTAATATATGATAAATCTGCAACACTTGTTTTGCTATTTCTTTTATCATTTACTTGGTCACAATAGATATATTCGTGATTTTAAAAATATCCTACAACAGGAAAATGGAATCAGTATTAATGCTATTAGAATATGAGATACTTAACCAAACTACTATCCCTTTCACTTTGTGAAGCAGTTCGTAAAGTCTCCCTTCGAGATTGTCATCTGCATCGTCACGTTCTCCTTAAGCTCGTCCACGACTTATCGGTGATTTTAAATTTTTGTTGATGGGGGGGGGTCAGAAATCGTAGGAGGTCAAAGTTTAGCTTCTGTTTTTCTTTTCTTTTTTTTTTTTTTTTTTTTGAAGGTAATTTGCTAACATGCCTGGATGACACGATGTTTTGCCATTAAAAACCCAATCGATCAGACACGGTGAACGAAACGGCGTCACATTAAAAAAAAAAAAAGCTTACGTCTAAACACCGACCGACTAACCCAATTCTTGTACACACACGCATACCTACGCCTTCACAGCTAAATGCGACTATCATTTTATATACAAAGCTCTGCCCAGTAGGTGTCTACCGGTCCTTTTAATTCGTCTCGTGTATGACGGTAAACTGTATCCAGCAAGCACGGCCAATGATCGGGAGATTAATCGGTTTTGAGGAACGACCTCTTAATTGCTGTTATTGCCAGGTCCAAACTGATCCGGGGTGGGGGGTAGCACCTGTTAAGGTCCCAGCGAATGGCAAATAGTGAACCTCCAAACAAAAACAAAACTCTATGCAAATATATAAATACAATTTTATAATAAAAATATCAGTTATACACCAAAATAGATTTATAGTAAAATGACCACAAATACTTATTTATAGCAAAATGACCAACAATGCATTTTTATAGCAAAATGACCAACAATACATTTTTATAGTGAAATGACCACAAATACATTTTTATAGTGAAATGACCAACAATACATTTTTATAGTAAAATGATCACAAATACATTTTTATAGTGAAATGACCAACAATACATTTTTATAGTGAAATGACCAACAATACATTTTTATAGTGAAATGAGCAACAATACATTTTTATAGTGAAATAACCACAAATACATTTTTATAGTAAAATGACCACAAATACATTTTTATAGCAAAATGACCAACAATACATTTTTATAGTGAAATAACCACAAATACATTTTTATAGTAAAATGACCAACAATACATTTTTATAGTGAAATGAACAACAATACATTTTTATAGTGAAATGACCAAAAATACATTTTTATAGTGAAATAACCACAAATACATTTTTATAGCAAAATGACCACAAATACATTTTTATAGTAAAATGACCAACAATACATTTTTATAGTGAAATGACCAACAATACATTTTTGTAGTGAAATGACCAACAATACATTTTTATAGTAAAATGACCACAAATACATTTTTATAGCAAAATGACCACAAATACATTTTTATAGTAAAATGACCAAGAATACATTTTATAACAAATTGATCTCCAATACATTTTACTGTAAAATGACCAACAATATATTTTATAGCAAAATGACCAACAATATATTTTTATAGCAAAATGACCAACAATGCATTTTTATAGTAAATTGACCAACAATAGATTTTTATAGTAAAATGACCAACAATACATTTTTATAGTAAAATGACCAAGAATATATTTTTATTGTAAAATGACCAACAATACATTTATAACAAAATGTCCAACAATACATTTTATAGCAAAATGACCAACAATACATTTTATAACAAAATGTTCAACAATACATTTCATAGCAAAATGACCAACAATACATTTTATAACAAAATAACCTACAATATATTTCATAGTGAAATGATCAACAATACATCTTATAGCAAAATGACCAATACATATTTATAGCGAAAGATGGGCACCCCAGCGTAGTGTAATGGTTAGCATGCTTCTCTCGCTCAAACTGTTACGACTGAATAGTGAGTTTGATCCTCGCTGGGTGCTCCACACTTTCAGCCTTGTGCCACATCTAAGCTACACTTAGAAAATCATGACACTTCGACATGGTGTAATGGTAAGCAAGCATGTCTCTCTAGAACCATTACAATTGAGTAGTGAGATCAATGCTTTCGGCCTTGTGCCACATCTAAGCTGGGTCCTCGGCGTGACGTAATGGTTAGCAAGCTTGTCTCGCTAGATCAGTTACGACTGAAAAGTGAATTTGATCCTCACTAGGTGCCCCACACTTTCGGCCTTGTGCCACATCTAAGCTACGCTTAGAAAATAAGTAGTTATAGTAAAAATGACCACAAATACATATTTATAGTGAAAAGGCCACTAATACCTATTTACAGTAAAAATGACCAATACATGCTTGTAGTAAATAGGCTACCAATACATTTTTTATAGTAAAATGACCAACAATACATTTTACACCAATGACATAATTTTACCAGGAAAGTATAAAATTATGTGCAAAATATCTGTAGTTGAACCCATGAAATTTCGTCATGTCGATTTTGGCATTAAATAACCCATAGAGGTGTTGATATGCCGCTAAACAATATCGACCAACGAACAATACAATTTATAGCAAAATTACCAAGAATATATTTGATCTATAGTTGACAGCGTACAATTGCGTTCAAAATATATTTCGTTGAAGCCATAAAATTGTGGTCAGCATATGTCGATTTCGGCATTAAATAACCCATGGAGGTGTTGATATGCCGCTAAACAATATCAACCAACGCATAATACAATTTAAAGCAAAATGACCAACAATATTCGATGTTCGTTTGCTCGGTTTGGTCTTTATTTACATTATTTAGACGCAGACAATTATCCTCATGTTTGTTATTAACATCACAACGTTTCGACCTTTTTGCCTTCATCAGATGCTTGCTGATCTGGATAACCTTCAGATAAGGAACCCTTCATTTAATCTCCGGGAACAGATTGCTCTCGTTCCGTCGACATTGAGGATATTTCGTCTAGTACTGCTTAGTTATTGCTCGCCCCGTTTCGACTGAGTCCAAAGATATACTGACCGGCAAAGGGATTCAAATCATAAATTCAAGTACCAATGCTTTTATCCACTAGGCTATTTTCATGCGGGACAATCCAAAGTGAATTGTTACAATAAAGAGGAGAACAACAGTTCATAAGTAAATAATGATAACTCCTCATCGCAAAAATCAAAACTGAATACATTCAAGATATTATTGCATGTATTTGAAGAGACTCTCCAGTAGGTTTACTCAATCGAGAGTGATATGACACTAAGTGAGCTTGTGTACTGTGTAACTGTTGCATTAACGAACGAATATTTTTAATCGTCAGGTATTATGATTACTTGCATTATTTACGTTATTCGAACTGTTATCCTCCTCTTCATTGAAATATTCACAACGTTTTGGCCTCTATATCTCTGAGATGAGGTATTATGATTACTTGCATTATTTACGTTATTCGAACTGTTATCCTCCTCTTCATTGAAATATTCACAACGTTTCGGCCTCTATATCTCTGAGATGAGGTATTATGATTACTTGCATTATTTCCGTTATTCGAACTGTTATCCTCATCTTCATTGCCATATTCACAACGTTTCGGCCTCTATATCTCTGAGATGAGGTATTATGATTAATTGTATTATTTACATTATTCGAACTGTTATCCTCATCTTCATTGCCATATTCACGACGTTTCGGCCTCTATATCTCTGAGATGAGGTATTATAATTACTTGCTCGGCAGAACTGTTTTCATGAAAATATTTGTGGAAAAGACAGAGTGAAGCTACGTTACATCGGCGAGAACGTGACTCAAGTCGAGACATCTGAGAGAAACGGAAGCCATATTGTTTATCCGGAAGGAGGATGCGGGAAGTAAGATGCTTAACCTATTCTGAGTTGATTAGAGCTTGTAATCTATTGCCAATTATTTTGTAAATTATGTTTGATTTTTAGTTATAGAAACATAGAAACAGTCTCACACATAGAATTCTACAAACTTTGACGAACTTAAAATAAGCTAAAAAAATTTGAAATAATTAATTGTATACTGTATTTAATCTGTCACCCCACTCCACAGGACGAGATGTGACACAAGGTTTATTTTTAGGTGGGAACCTGAGCTCGTACGCCCGGGACAGGTGTAAAAAATTCCCTTAGCTCCTTTTTTGTCAGTTGCGCTGGCCTCGGTACGAGCACTGATGCCTTCCCTCTGGTGCAATGGGAGGGCGCGGTGTCGGGCAGCTGTGCCCCAGGGTTGGGCTCCTCTTCAGTATTATTTTCCTCAGTTTCCCCTCTGTCCTTTGTCAGGTTTTTTGAACACACTCTGCCTAAGGACAGAGACGCAACTGAGAGATGATAACTAGATGTGAAATCACTCCAAAAGAGTAAGTTGCCCACTAATCAATTGCATACGTGCCAGTATTTACATCGGATATAGCATTTGCATACCATAGTCACGTGCAAAATTTTAATTAAATGAATATTCAAATAATCACTATGCAAATACGATAATAAAAAAATGTCATTGGACATTTTTATCCGATATTTGCAATTAGTGATATTGTCTTTTGGTTTTTTGGCATGGATATAAAATAAAAACAAATATTTGATTTAGTGTAGACATACACAAGGCGATATTAATATGATAAACTTTATATAATAACAGCTCATTGTGCCAATGATATATTTTTTACACGAAACTCCTTTCCGTTTTTTTTTGTTTTGTTTTTTGCTTCCCTGCCACTGATAATCTTCAAAATTTTAACTTTTAAAATTGTTTTATTTTTTTTCTGTAGTGTTTACCTTGTACAAGGCCCGGGAGCCACTCAAGGTAGAGGGTTACAGAGTAAGAGATAAAGCTGATGCGGATATGTGTGGAAGATAAAAGTTAACCAAACTCTCTTCCGTTTTTTTTTTTTTTTTTTTTTTGCTTCCCTGCTACTGATAATCTTCAAAATTTTAACTTTTAAAATTGTTTTATTATTTTTTTTTTTTTTTTTGTGGTGCTTATCTTGTACAAGGCCCGGGAGCCACTCAGGGTAGAGGGTTACAGAGTAAAAGATATAGTTGATGGGGATATGTGCGGAAGATAAAGGTTAACCACAGACTTGAATAGGTTAAGATTGTAGTGATCAGGGAAGCAGTCTCTTGGGGGTCGATTCGATAAGGCAACGGTTCGTGGGAAGGATCTGCTTGAGTGGAACTTACATCTCACGGGGGGGGGTATGAAGAGAATGAAGGTGGTTCGCTACAATATGCGTAGTATGGCAGTCCTTAGCCGTGATGGTTAGAACTAGTAGAGCTAAAGACATGCAAGGGACAGGAAATTGTGGAGAGCCATGATCGCAAACGTCTTGGCACATAGAAGAAGAAGAATGAGATTGTGTAAATGAATGGTGGAACAAGGTTTAGGAGAGAGAATAAAATGGAAAAAAAAATTAAAATCTACAAATACAGGAAATTGTGGAGAGCCATGATCGCTGACAGGCCTGAAGGCTCATTACATTAAAGCTCATTATTAAGGTCTTAGACGTAAAGGTTAGGACTTCTGGAACCTAAAGATTGTAGTTCATCTGAACATTCACCATGGAAATAGCGATAGAACAGCGAGAGGCTTTCAAAATCTCGTCTGTGAGAATTTTTGTTTTGTTTTGTTTCTTTTTACAGTAAGTTTCACTCTGTACAAGGCCCGAGGGCCAGTCGAGGTAGAGGGTTACGTTAAGGGGTAGTTTATATCGATAGGAGTGAAAGATAACGGTTGACACTTGATAAGATTGTAGTGATCAGAGAAGCAGCCTCTTGGGGGAACTAAAGATGGATAAATTGTCATCTGAACATTCACCATGGAAATAGCGATAGAACCGCGAGGTGCTTGCGACGTCTCGACTGAGGAAGGGGTTGCAGAGTGGAAAGTAATTCGTCTCCTCCAAGGACTCAGAGACACTTTTAGACGTTATCGAGGTGGGGAAAGTGAATACTTGGCAGCTCCCGCCCATATATGGCAGCAGCCAGAGAAGACGAGAAGAGGGTCTGGCCGGTACTTTGTTCCGAGACCCAAGAGCTAAGAAGGCCTTGATAGCAACTATACAAAATTTTCCATTTTTGTGTAATTTAGGCGACAATTTATCCATCGCACCCTGTATATTTGTTAAAATGAGATGTCAGTGTTATTTTCATTTTGGCGTCATTTAGACGACAATTTATCCATCGCACCCTGTATATCTGTTAAAATGAGACTGTTGGCAATGTGAACAATAAAGATATTAGTCAGTGTTATTTTTTTTTTTTTTTTTTTTTTTTTGCGTAATTTAGACGACAATTTATCCATCGCACCCTGTATATCTGTTAAAATGAGATCAGTGTTATTTTCATTTTGGCGTCATTTAGACGACAATTTATCCATCGCACCCTGTATATCTGTGAAAATGAGATGTCAGTGTTATTTTCATTTTGGCGTCATTTAGACGACAATTTATCCATCGCACCCTGTATATCTGTGAAAATGAGGTCAGTGTTATTTTCATTTTTTTTTTTTTTGTGCGTAATTTATGCGACAATTTATCCATCGCACGCTGTATATCTGTTAAAATGATATGTAAGTGTCATTTTCATTTTGGCGTCATTTAGACGACAATTTATCCATCGCACCCTGTATATCTGTTAAAATGAGATGTCAGTGTTATTTTCATTTTGGCGTCATTTAGGCGACAATTTATCCATCGCATGCTGTACATCTGTTAAAATGAGATGTCAGTGTCGTTTTCATTTTTGCATAATTTAGACGACAATTTATCTATCATACTTCGTATTTTTGCGGCCGCATCACCCCTAACATCTAGCCAACTAGGTCCCCAGACTGCAAACCCTCTTGATTATTATGTGTGGCTCACATTTGAGCCAGAGACCAACAAAACCCCTTGTTACACCAACGACGAACTGAAGGCAGGGATTATGGCAGCATTCACCAACTTAAACAAGGAGACTGTCCAGAAGAGTTGCAGGAGATTCCGAAGTTGTCTGGAGGCCGTCGTTGAAGCCAATGGCAATTTTATGGAATCAATATATTCTTTAGTATTTCAAGATATTTTTATGTAATTTTGGTAAATATATCTCGTAAAATGTTATGCCAGTGTTATTTTCATTTTTGCGTCATTTAGACGACAATTTATCAATCGCCCTCTTTGTGTGTGTGTGTGTGTGTGTGTGTGTATATATATATATATGTGTGTGTGAAAAGTGTATATAAATATAAATAAATATATATATGTATAATTATTTATATATTATATGCGCGGTACTTATTGGAAAGCGCTCAATATCAGAGATAGAGCTAACATATTTGGTTGGATAGATGTGAGTTTTTGACCCTGGGTTTTCAGGGTTTAGCGATCGTCAGACAAACTGACGATCGCTAAAAAGCGTGAAACCTAGGGTCACAAACTCGCATCTATCCAACCAAAATATATATATATATATATATATATATATATATATATATATATATATATATATATGTGTGTATAAATTAAAATAATAAAAAAAGAAAGGTAGGATTTATAATCCGGTATCCTTAGTAATTATTTTATAAACCGTAGAGCAAAATATTAAAATTATTTTTCTTTTAATGATACCAATATTCCTTAGAAATTTATTCCTAACATCGCTTGACAATGGAACGAGACTATGGATTTTAAATTTCATTTTTATAATTAAATTTAAGTTTCAGTTTTGAAACTTGAAATTTTATGTGTCGCGATGGAATCATATTTTAAAAAAAAAAAAATATATATATATATATATATATATATATATATATATATATATATATATATAAGGTTAATGGTCAGAGTTGAATCGGACCAGGAAACAGTAGTATTAAAAAGTGCTGGATAGACGTGCAAAAAAATAAAACAAAAAAGTAAAAATAACGTGTAGAGCTGTCAACTTTAAAAATCAGGAGATCAGTTGAATACGCTACCTTGGTTTCAACCTGACGGTACCCTCAGGCGATTTTTATCAAATGACCTTTTAACGCTTTATTTTTTTTTTAAACTAATGAACGTTATATTATTTTTTAAAAAAAATAAATAAACAAACGAACGACGTTAATAGAAAGGGAGTAGGTGGATGTGAAGAGGAAGAAGGTGGAAGAAGAAGAAGAAGAAGAAGAAGAAGAATAAAATAAATGTGTGAAAATGTGTGTGTGTGTGTGTGTGTGTGTGTGTGTGTGTGTGTGTGTGTGGCGGGTTTAACAGTAAAATTGTCCAAATCGTGTAACAGCATGGGATAATTGTCTGTTCCACAAAATGGTTAATATGTAAAAAAAACCCACTAAACTAATTGAGTTTCTGTTTCTTACAGATTTTTTTCAGATAAGACGGTTAGCCATCTTGAAACCATTTGTCGTAAGAATCACTGAAAAATCCTTTGAGTTATTCAGCTAAAAAGAGAACAGGTTAAAATCGTTTTGTGTCAGCCATACAATGTCTTCCCAACTGAGCAATGGCAAGAGGTAAAAGATTATTCACGCCTTCAGTAATGGTACCAGCATTCATACTCTGGCTTCCATCTTCAACATCCATTCAAGAACATACAAGAGAACGGCGATTAGGTATAAAAAAGAGCAAACAGTCGAGAGGAAAACTGGATTAGGAGTTCACCACAGGAAAAGGGATCATTATTTCAACTTAGAGCTGAATAAATTCTTATTGTTTGAAGTAGGGTCCACATCTTTGTTAAAAGTTATAAAAGTAAGATATCTTTAATCATTTCTAAGATACAACGGTTCAAAACTTAATCTAACAATTGAATAATTTTGCTGTTACACGATTTGGACAATTTTACTGTTACATGATTTGGACAATTTACACACACACACACACACACACACTCTCTCTCTCTCCTCTCTCTATATATATATATATATATATATATATATATATATATATCAATCTTTTATATCTATATTTCTATCTATCATTTTTTCATATCTACATCTATCTATCTTTAAAAATCCATCTAAAATAGTTTTCATATTATCTCATTCTTTCATATCTATTTAGTCTATCTTTTATCTATCTATCTTCAAATTTATATCTATATTTTCTATCTATTTATTTTCATATTTACAATTTATCTTAGTCTTTTCATATCTATCTATCTATCTATCTATCTATCTATCTATCTATCTCAGTCGGCTCACATCTGTCTTTCTATCTTTCTATCTATCTACTTCAATACTTTCATCAATCTATCTATATATCTATTTATTTCAGTCACTTTTTTGAAACTTTCTGTCTGAAGGACTGTGAACACGGTCTCAAATGTTGATAATGATATTTTTATGTTAGACTAATGTTGACCCAATACAAGCCCCAAAAGCCACTCAAGCTAGAGGGTTACCGTGATTTGATGTATCAGCGCCAGAAAAGGGCAGATGTTAATCCTAGACTTGAAGAAGTCAAAATTGTAGTGGCCAGGGAAACATTCTGTCGGGAGTCTGTTCGACAGTGTAGCAGTTCTTGGGAAGAAGCAGTCTGAGTAGAACTTACTTCTTACTTACTAATAGAATACGAAGAGAATTTAGGATTATTCATCCTTGCTTCCCTGCAGGTCCCCGCTGCAATGGCACTTTGTGTGATGTTGATTTTTAATATACTGTGATTTCGCTGACAATAGGTTTCTTAAAATCTCGAAATATTTCGCCGACATATCCGTATCTAACTCTCTCTCTCACTCTCCCTGTTCGTTATTTATTAGTCCTTTTAAATCTATCTATCTATCTATTATCTATCTATTTATCTATCTATCTTATCTATCATTAATATGTTATAATATCTATTTATCTATCTATCTATCTATCTCATAGATTTAATTATCTATCTATTCTATCTATTCATCTATCTATATATCTATCTCAGTCTGTTCATTATCTATCTATCTATCTAAATATCTATCTATCTATCTATCTATCTATCTCATCTGTTCATTATATCTATCTATCTATCTATCTATCTATCTATCTATCTATCTATCTATCTCAGTCTTTTCATATTTATCTATCACATTCTATCCATATATATCTATCTATCTCAGTCTTTTATTTAATCTATTTTTATCATATCATCTATCCTTTTTTATCTATCTATCTATCTATCTAGTCTTTTTTATTTATTATATTCTATCTATCTCATGTTTTCATATCTATCTAATCTATTTAAATATCTATTTATATGTATATATCTATCTATCTATCTATCTATCTCATCTTTTTCATCTATCTATCTATCTATCTACATTATCTATCTATCTATATCTATCTATCTATCTCACGTTTTCATTTCTATCTATCTATCTCTGTTTCTATCTATCTATCTATATGTTTTTTATATCTATTTCAATCTATTATATTATATATCTATCTATCTATCGCAATCTTTTCTTATCTATCTCAATTTTTTCATATTTATCTATCTATTTATCTATCTATCGCAGTCTTTTCATATATATCCCAATCTGTTCATATCTATCTATCTATCTATCTATCTATCTATCTATCTATCTATCTATCTATCTATCTATCTATCTATCTATCTCAATCTGTTCATGTCTATCTATCTAGTGCAGTCTTTTCTTATTTAACTTATTTAACTTTTTCATATCTATTTTTCCATCTGTCTATCGCAGTCTTTTATATCTATCTATCTATCTATCTATCTCAATCTTTTCATATCTAAATTTCTATCTTAGTCTTTTCATATCTATCTCAGTCTTTTCATATATATCTATCTATCTATCTATCTATCTCTTCTTAATACAAACATATATATAACTATGTTATATTTCATCCTCATAATTTCATCATACATTACCAGTTCACTGCTAAACCAAGGCATTTCTCATATCCTCCCATGACGACAGTGACTGTGCTATTTTCTACCCTGCCTTCGCCTCATATCTATATCACGAGCAGAAAGAGGAAACAGAAAATATCATTCAGGGTCTAATATATTTATAATCTATCTCAACTATCCCTCTTCTCTTTGTTTTTTTTTTTTTATAACTACGTTTTTCTAAACATTGGCAACCAATCGAGCGACCTATTGCTCCTTCTGTTATCGTTTCTTCTTACCTACCTCCATTTTTGTCGTTTATCTATTCTTTGATTCATGTTAAACATTTTATGTCTCTTGAAGAATCGATCTTTCAATTGATCGCTGTACGTTTCTGGGTTTTTTTAAGCGTTTTTTTTTCTTTTGACATTAGATATTTCTGTGTTTCGCGTCGTAGTCATATCTTGCTTGAAACATTTATTATATTTTGTTATACTACTGTTCAACTAATACAAGACCCAAGAGCCACTCCTGGTAGAGTGCTACTCTGTTGTGTTGTATGAGCGTAAGAAAATGGCAAGAAGTGAAGTTGACGGGGCTTTGCAAGAAAGATAAGGATTAACCGTAGACCGGAAGAGGTCAAGATTATAGCGAAGAGAATTTAAGATTAATTATTCTTCTGTATGTGGCATGGCAGTTCTCCGCTGTAGAGGCATTTCGTGTTGTTGGATTTTAATACACTGCGATTTTGCGGACAATGAGGCAATCCAGTTTTTTGTAATTCTCATTTCTTGTTATAATTAATAGGTCAGAATTTAAGTCTTTTAATTTTGTTTTAATGTTTTTTTTTTAAATTAAATTTATTTATTTGAGATTTAAATGGATCTTTGGCGTGTCGTGTCCGCTACACATGGCTAATTCTTTAAATTATTTTTGCTGTTAAGAGTTCTACATTCTTCAGAAAATTTTAACTCTTCACAAAAAAAAAAAAATAATAGAAAACTTATTTTTCCTCTTAGACTTTCGAAGAACATTAACGGAGTTTAGCATTTATTTAAAATTATTATTGATTATTATTTGCGATTGCTTGGCTAGGCAGTCAGAAAAAGGAGGAAATATTTTGCTAGTGCACAGGTTATATTTTCTGTGTAAGTAAGCTAGGATTTGTATCTATTCAATTAACTCTATTGTCATATGCAAGAAAGAATTCTGATTTTTAAATCATTAACAGTAAAAATATCCAAAGAGAAGAGTCGGGGAGACTTTATTCGAACGGGCTTTCAAATAGCAAAATATGTCTTCCAAAAACTAAGCAAAGTACTGAAAACAGGAATATAGGCGTCCTGGGTAAGACGATAAACTACATCCGACAGCAAGACCTTTGATCAGGAGGTTTTGAAGTGTGGAAGATATTGGAAGACCACCTCTTAATTCGGGTGTTCCCAATTTCTTTTTCTCGAAAACTTTCGTCTGTCATTAATATGCATGTTTGAGTCCATGGTTCTTAACATCATTTTGCAGAATCACATTTCTTTTGTTTCAAGTCTCTTCTTCATCTGTGAGGAGATTGTCCAGCATTCACTGCCATTTAGGAGGACTGATATTACGTAACAGTTCAGTACTCTTTTCTTTGTTTCTATTGTTTCAAGTCTCTTCTTCATCTGAGGAGATTGTCCAGTATTCACTGCCATATAGGAGGACTGATATTACGTAACAGTTCAGTACTCTTTTCTTTGTTTCTGTTGTTTCAAGTCTCTTCTTCATCTGTGAGGAGATTGTCCAGCATTCACTGCCATATAGGAGGACTGATATTACGTAACAGTTCAGTACTCTTTTCTTTGTTTCTCTTGTTTCAAGTCTCATCTTCATCTGTGAAGAGATTTTCCAGCATTCACTGCCATATAGGAGGACTGATATTACGTAACAGTTCAGTACTCTTTTCTATGTTTCTATTGTTTCAAGTCTCTTCTTCATCTGTGAGGAGATTGTCCAGCATTCACTGCCATATAGGAGGACTAATATTACGTAACAGTTCAGTACTCTTTTTCTTTGTTTCTCTTGTTTCAAGTCTCTTCTTCATCTGTGAGGAGATTGTCCAGTATTCACTGCCATATAGGAGGACTGATATTACGCAACAGTTCAGTATTTTTTCCTTTGTTTCTATTGTTTCAAGTCTCTTCTTCATCTGTGAGTTGTTGTCCAGTATTCACTGCCATATAGGAGGACTGATATTACGTAACAGTTCAGTACTCTTTTTCTTTGTTTCTATTGTTTCAAGTCTCTTCTTCATCTGTGAGGAATTTGTCCAGCATTCACTGCCATATAGGAGGACTGATATTACGTAACAGTTCAGTACTCTTTTCTTTGTTTCTCTTGTTTCAAGTCTCTTCTTCATCTGTGAGGAGATTGTCCAGCATTCACTGCCATATAGGAGGACTGATATTACGTAACAGTTCAGTACTCTTTTCTTTGTTTCTCTTGTTTCAAGTCTCTTCTTCATCTGTGTGGAGATCCAGCTGCCATATAGGAGGACTGATATTACGTAACAGTTCAGTACTCTTTCCTTTGTTTCTCTTGTTTCAAGTCTCATTCATCTGTGAGGAGATTGTCCAGCATTCACTGCCATATAGGAGGACTGATATTACGTAACAGTTCAGTACTCTTTTCTTTTGTTTCTATTGTTTCAAGTCTCTTCTTCATCTGTGAGGAGATTGTCCAGTATTCACTGCCATAGAGGAGGACTGATATTACGTAACAGTTCAGTACTTTTCTTTGTTTTATTGTTTCAAGTCTCTTTCTTCATTGTGAGGAGATTGTCCAGCATTCACTGCCATATAGGAGGACTTGTAACAGTTCAGTACTCTTTTTCTTGTTTCTCTTGTTTCAAGTCTCTTCTTCATCTGTGAGGAGATTGTCCAAATTCACTGCCATATGGGAGGACTGATATTACGTAACAGTTCAATACACTTTTGTTTTGTTTCTCTTGTTTCAAGTCTCTTCTTCATTGAGGAGATTGTCCAGTAACTGCCATATAGGAGGACTGATATTACGTAACAGTTCATACTCTTTCTTTGTTTTCTTGTTTCAAGTCTCTTCTTCATCTGTGAGGAGATTGTCCAGCATTCACTGCCATATAGGAGGACTGATATTAAGTAACAGTTCAGTACTCTTTCCTTTGTTTCTCTTGTTTCAAGTCTCTTCTTCATTTGTGATGAGATTGTCCAGCATTCACTGACAAATATGAGGACTGATATTTTTATAAAAATCTAAAATTAATACCATATGTTTTAGAAACCTATATAATTAACAATTTATACTGCATATTTTTAGAAACTCATAATAACGGACTTTTTTAGAAAATCATAATAGCGAATAATTTTAGAATCTTATAATACCGGATATTTTTAAAAACTCATTATTCCAGACATTTTTAGCAACTCATTATCTCGGCAATTTTTAGAATATCTAAATACAGGATATTTTTTAGAAATTCTTTATAGTGAATATTTTTAGAATCTTATAATACCGAATAGTTTTAAAAATTCTCAAAATACCGAATACTATTAGAAACTCATAATAGCGGACATTTTTCGAAACTCATAATACTGGATATTTTTAGAAACTTATAATATCGAATATTTTTAAAAACTCAAAATACTGGATACTTTTAGAAAATCATAATGCTGGACATTTTTAGAAACTCATAATAGTGAATATTTCAAAAACTCATAATACCGGACATTTTTAGAAACTCATAATAGCGAATATTTTGAGAACTAATAATACCGGATATTTTTTAGAAATTCATAATACCGGACATTTTTACAAACTCATAATACCGGACATTTTTACAAACTCATAATACCGGACATTTTTACAAACTCATGATAGCGAATATTTTTAAAAACTCATAATACCGGATATTTTTAAAATTTCAAAATACCGGATATTCTTAGAAACTCGGAATAACGAATATTATTAGAAACTCATAATACAAGATATTTTTTGATGAGAGAAGATTGATTCGTAACGTTCCTAAGTGTATTTGCGCATAGCTGAATGTTTTATTACTTAAACGTTATTTTTATTGGATACCCATATTTGAATAGACGTCCCGTTTATTTATTAAACTGTATATTTATTTATTTTCGTCTACCGCCCTGGATAATCTATAAATTTTATTAAAGCGAAATATGCGCTCTCCAGTGGGATCTGAACTTGCGCCCCCATTGACAGGAGAAAGCGTCTTTAGATTCGACTTGTTTAAGACCAACTCGGCCACGAAGAACGTCGTCAATCAAGCAAAGTTGAATAGTACCTTTTAAACGCAATTCTTTCTCAGACTCTAGAAACGTTCATATCTGTTCAGTTTCTTAACATACTGTAAAGAACATAATTTCTAAATTAATGGATTTGTGTTCCATTAATCCATTCTGAATATTCGAGAATTTTTGTTGATCAACGGCCCACTCGGTGGCGTGTTGGCCTAGGGGCACGTCGACTTTAACTACTCCAAAGAAGGCGCAGGTTCGAATCTTGTTGGATTATTTTATTTTTTTTTTTCTCTTTAATAAGATTTCTCGATTATTCAGTCCAGTAGAATTAAAATAAAAAAAATAAAAAAATACGCTGTTTAATAAATAAACGGAGCGTCTACTCAAATATGGGTAACCTCTAAAAATAACGTTTAGGTTATAAAATGAAAATATACCATATTTTTTTTATAATTGAATTTACAGCAACTGATTCGAATTTTTATTCGGCTTTCCAAGTTCCGATAACGAGCCATGACACCAACAACGAATTCGTTTAAAAAGTATCATAAAAAAAACAACAAAAAATTATAAAAAGAAACAAACCCCCACCCATCACCAAGCAAATTAAAAAAAATTATATTGATTATAAATTATTGGCTTCTGAACAAACTGGATTATATCATAAATATATGTATTTATTAATTATTATTTTATCGATTATTTTTGTTCTTTCAATGTTCATGCCTTTTTGCTAAAAATAAGAAAGACAAAAAAAAAAGCCCACAATGATCTTACTAATAACCATTCCTGCAGAAAAAGAAGAAGAAGAAGAATACGCTAGAAAGACTCAAAGATAAGCGACATACAATTAATACACGATTCGTAATGGAATGAAGTCGTTAGTGGGACGTTATGTCTAAGAGAAAAAAAAATTAAGTAGATGGAAATTGATGGATTGAGAGGCAAACAAACATGCCCCCAAAATACAGAAGTTTCTTGAAAGAGATTTTAATTGATTGAATTATTCTCTGTAAAAAGGTAAGACCAAGCAATATCCGGTTATAATAGGAAAATGAAACGAAGAATTTGGGGTGGCGGTTTGGAGATAGAAGGGAGAGAGAGAGAGAGAGAGACAGACAGACAGACAAACAAATAAAGAGAGGGAGAGAGAGAGAGAGGAGGGAGAGAGAGAGGGGGGGGAGAAAGAGATGCGCAAGAAAAAGAACAGGGTATGGAAGAGACAGAAAAAGGGAAAACAGGAAGAAAGATGGAGAGAACTGGAATATTGAACGGAGGGGGTGGGAGAGAAGAGATAGATAGATAGATAGATAGATAGATAGATAGATAGATAGATATGAACATACTGAGATAGATAGATAGATAGATAGATAGATAGATAGATAGATAGATAGATATGAACATACTGAGATAGATAGATAGATAGATAGATAGATGATATGAACAGATGAGATAGAGATAGATAGATAGAATCATGAGAGATAGATAGAAGATAGGTAAATAAAAGATAGATAGATAGATAGATAGATATAACATATATAGATAGATAGATAGATAGATAGATAGATAGATAGATAGATAGATAGATAAAATAGATAGATAAATAGATAGATAGATAGATAGATAGATAGAAATATAGATAGATAGATAGATAGATAGATAGATGGATAGATAGATAGATAGATAGATAGATGAATGACATAGATAGATAGATAGATAGATAGATAGATAGATAGATAGATAGATATAGATTTGATTCAGAGACAGATAGATAGATAGATAGATAGATAGATAGATAACAACAGAGATAGATAGATAGATAGATATGAATATACTGAGATAGAGATAGATAGATAGATAGATAGATAGATAGATAGATAGATGTGAACATATTGATAGATAGATGATAGATAGATAGATAGATAGATAGATAGATAGATAGATAGAGATAGATAGATAGATAGATAGATAGATGGATAGATAGATAGATAGATAGACACAGATAGATAGATGGATAGATAGATAGATGGATAGATAGATAGATAGATAGATAGATAGATAGATAGATAGATAGATAGAAAGATAGATAGCTGAAGATAGATAGATAGATAGATAGAATCTCGGATAGATAGGATAGATAGATAGATAGAGATAGATAGATAGATAGATAGATAGATAGATAGATAGAGATAATATGATCGAGAGAGGAATGAAACGTAGCTGAAAATAATTGAGTCATGGAAAAAATCAGGGAAACAAAAGAGGGAGTTGTTGAAAGAAAGAAATAAGAAGATAAAGAGAGTAGAAAAAGTTAAGAGAGTGAGAATGGGAGAGAAGAAAGTGTCAGATAGAAAGCATTGAATGAGACAGACAGGAAGAAAAGAGTAAAGAGAAACGGTAGGAAAAATGAATGTGGCGGGGGGGAGAGACGTGTAAGAGATAAAGGTTTGAGTGAAAGGGAGAAAAAGGTATTTGGAGAGGGTAGGGAAAGTGAAAAGGGTAGATGGAGAGAGAGGCAGGTGTAAAGATAAACTGAGAGAGAGTGAGGGAAGGGTGAAAGTGAACGGGTGGCTAGAGATGTGTAATAACGAAAGGTTGGAGTGAGCGAGAGAGAAACGGGTAGATGGAGAAAGAAAGAGAGTGGGGTAAATAGGGCTTGAGAAAGATAGAGAAAAGGGTAGATGGAGAGATTAGGGAAAGTGAACCGGTGGCTTAAGAAGTGTCATGACAAAGGGGTGGAGTGAGAGACAGAAAAGAGTAGATGGATAGGGTAGAGGAAAAGAAACGGGTAGATGCAGAGGGTAGCGAAACAGAAAGGCGTAGATGAAGTTTACAGATGATTTGAGAAAGAGAGAGAAAAGGGTAGAGGGAGAGAGACGTTTAAAAGAGAAAAGGTAACGTGAGAGAGAGAGGGTGGATAGGGAAAAATAAAGGGGTAGAGAGAGAGAGAGACGTATAAGTGTGGAGTGGGAGAGAGAAAATCTTAGATGTGGAGGGTAGGGAAAGTGAAAAGGGTAGATGGTGAGAGAGAAAGAGAGAGAGAGAGAGAGAGATGTAAAGATGATTTGGGAAAGAGAGAGAAAAGGGTAGATGGTGTGATTAAGGAAAGTGAGCGGGTGGCGAGAGACGTGCAAAAACGAAAGGGTAGCGTGACAGAAAGAAAAGGGTAGATGGGGAGGAGAGGGAAACTTAAGAGGTAGAGAGGGGGCAGTATAAGAGATGAAGAGGAGTGTGTGAGCGCGAATTTTTAGATAGGGTGGGTATAGAAAAGAAACGGGTAGATGATGAGAAAGAAAATTATATTAGAGGAAGGAGTACACGAATAAGAGAAAGAAAGGGAGATAGTAGAGAAAGAGAACAGGTAAAAAGAGAGAGAGGGTGGATTGAAAGAGAGAGAGAAAGAAAGAGAGAGAGAAATGAAAATGGAGAATTTAAGAATAATCAACGAGTAGAGAGAAAACAATGTTAAAAACAAAGCACTAAATAAATCGCAAATATTTTTTTAAATGTTTTCGGTACACGAAACTAGCTAATTTGAGGGTACTGAATCTGAAAATGACCTTTATTTTTTTTCTTTTCTACCGTTTGAGATATTTTTGGAAAAAAAGGCATTTTTTCTTTTCTTTTTTTTTAAATTGACCGACAGCAATATTTCTCAAAGTAAAATCGTAGAAACCTCTCAATTCATATTTATACCAACAAGTTATTGGTCTACTTATTGAGAAATATTATATTATAGTCAGTTCAAATATTTTAATAATTCAGTAAATGTTTATAAGTTTATAAATAAATAAAATTTTTTTTTTTTCAAATATGTGAATCATCTACATAGCAATATATTTTACTTAGCATTTTATAAATAAATATGAAAATAAGATTATTTTTATTCATAATTTTATTAAAAAAAATCATATATATATATTTATATTAAGAAATGGACAAAGTCCGACAGTTTATTTATTAAAGACATTTTTATGTTTAACGTTCTTTTTTATAGAGACAAGTATTTAAGTAAATGTTCTGTTTATAATAAACAGTATTAAATAACATTTACTGGCCTGAATGTCCGAGAAATTTTCATAGAAAATATTCGTCCTTTGACAGGATTCGAACCTGCATCCTATACGGAACCGTCATTTACGCTGACGTGCCTTATCGATCATATTTAAAGGAGCGTTCGGGAGACAAGGTCGAATTTATATAAGATTGAAGTTTATAAGCAGTAAATTGACCTCTGTCTACCGAATTATCATCCGAGTCCAATCGGTACGTATGTAAATGATATTCCGTATAAGATGCACGTCAGCGTAAATGACGAATATTTTTATTATAAACAGAGCATTTATATTTAAATACTTGTATCTATAAAAAAGAACGTTAAACATAAAAATGTCTTTAATATATATATATGAACTACAGAACAAGAAAATTTAAATAAAAATTATTTTTCCAGACTTCATACATTTCGTTGTCAAATAACAGTGGTCAACAAAAATTTTTTTTAAATGGTTTCGAGATACGAAACATATTTTTTAGCTACTTTGAGGACACTGAATCTGAAAATGACCTTATTTATGTATTTATTTTATTTTATTTTATTTTTTTTTTTGTCTAGCTACCGTTTTTGCTGTCCAAGAATGTCTCATTTCTGGAAAAAAGGCATTTTTTTTTTTCATTTTTTTTTAAATTGACCGATGACAATATTTCTCAAAGTAAAATCGTAGAAACCTCTCAATTCATATTTAAACCAACAAGTATTGGTCTACTTTTTGAGAAATATTATATTATAGTCAGTTGACATATTTTAATAATTAAGTAAACGTTTATAAGTTTATAAATAAAAAAAATTGTATTTTTTTTCAAATATGTGAATGAACAGTTATAGCAATATATTTTACTTGACATTTTATAAATAAATATGAAAATAAGATTGTTTTTTTTATAACATAATATATATATATATATATATATATATATATATATATATATATATATATATATATATATATATATTTTTTATAGAACAAGAAACGAATTAGATTTTTTTAAAATTATTTTTCATTTTAGCTAATTTATATGAATTTTGTTTTCGATGAAATAATTTTTTTTTTTTTTTTAAATATTTTCGAGACACGAAACATATTTTTTAGCTAATTTGAGGGCACTGAATCTGAAAATGACATAAAGGAAAAAAGATGAACGCGATTCAAGAAAATAGATGATGGTGATTAACGTTGCATTTAAATTATGTTAATCATTTCACCCCAATCAAGGAATGGATGCCACTAGTACGCAGGGGTTTACAGGGAGTGAAAGTGAGAGAAAAGAGTGAGTATAGGGAGGATTGAGGAAAGGACAAAAGATGAACGGGATTCAAGAAGATAGAAGATGGCGATTGATGTTGCATTTAAATTTTTGAGGATTGTAGCTATCAGGGAAGCAAGAAATCGGAAGGATGTTTTACAGATGGGAAGGGTGAGAGAAAAATCTGTTAGTGTAGAAGTGGCGGATGCATCTAGCTAGTTCAACATTAAAACGGTAAGAGTTGCCAATCTAATAAGCACGCTTAAATTTATGTAGTCGGGTCACCAGGAAAAAAAGCCACGTCAGGTCGGTGAGAAAGTGACTGAAGACGAGATGCCAGGTCAGGATCGATTGTATTGCAGACCCTTAGCCGGTTTTTCTTAAAAATCTCGACATGCACAATAGGAGCACCAGTCCAGATATGGCAACATTATTCAATGGTAGATGTGCAAGATGGATCCTGATGAGATAAAACATGTCTGCCACGACAGCTTGAAACAAATTTCCTAGCAGTAGATGCAGCTATTGATTCGAATCATTTGCTCAGTGGAAAACGTGAATGTAAGAAGGCTTAGAGTGTTGTTCTCCTGGAGTCTGAAGTCTGGAGTTTGCTGATGACAGGTAGGAAACTTTCTCGAAATGTGTACTAATATATATATATGGTATATATAGTATTAATTACACGGACGAATGGTAAATTTATAATTATGCAAGATGGATTCTGTCGAGAAGATTCTCTTGGCACGGCACAGTGAACTGCTGTGTAATATCTTCACTCCCATATGACGGTGAATGTCGGACAATTCCCTCACAGATAAAATATATGACATGAGGCAAAGAAGGTTTGGTTCTACAGAAGGATGCTGAGAATAACACGGACAGATCAGAAGTTTTAAGAAAAATGGAAAAAAAAAGGACAATTCTATTTAAAAATGAAAAGGAGGTAGTTGCAATTCTTGAAACTCTTGGATTTGGAACACACAGGACATTTTGAAAGTCAAAACAGCAGAAGAAAGTAGCGATTAACGTACCTAATGAACATATGCAAATGGATCGCTAAGATAGATTAATTAATTTAATTTTTTACAGTTTATCAGTTTTATAAAAAACAGAAAATATTTTTAGATTGAAGAATTGGGGGGATAATAAGGATTTAACGATACAAGTCTTTTTAATTAACCCATAGATGGGGGAGAAGAGGTTGATTCATACATTTCCCAAGAGTATTTGCATGTAGGTGAATATAATGAACCTGATAGGAATTCGAACTGGTCACCAATTTCTCATTCTGTGCAACTATCAATGAGCCGAAAAAATACTGTTTTTCATGAAGCGATTCACAAACAATAAAAAAGAAACATGTAGAGAATCATGATCGCCTACCTAAAGAAACATAATATTTAATTAAAACAAAGGAAGTTAAATAGCAGGCAGTATAGAATTATGAGTGATTTATTTGTTTTTTACGGTTTATCAATCTTTTTTTAAGTTTATTTAAAGCCAAAACATATTTTGGGATTAGAAGAAAATTTTTTGAGATAGTAATCTTCTGATACAAGTTTTAATATTTAACCCATTGCAGGGAAGAGAAGCGGTGGATTCATACCTTTAACAAGGTTTGGTTTGGTTTGATCTGGTCTGGTTTGGTTTGGTTTGGTTTGGTTTACGGCATATCAACCTCAATTTGTTATGTAATGCCGACATTTTTAGGATATATTCCTATGAATAGAATATATATTCTTTGGTTTAGATTGGTTTGGTTTATTTTGTTTTACGGCATATCAACCTCAATGGGTTATTTACTGCCGACAACATTTTTAGCATAGATTCGTATGAATAGAATATGTATTCTTTGTTTTAGATTGGTTTGGTTTATTTTGTTTAACGGCATATCAACCTCAATGGGTTATTTAATGCTGACAACATTTTTATTGCTGATAATATTTTTTTTCCAAAAATGTATTGCTGGTAATTAATTTTTTTTTTTCATAAATGTATTTTTTCTTCAAAATTAATCCCTGGTAATAATTTTTTACAAAAATACTGTGTTGGTAGTAAAACCTAGTTTTACACTTTCCTAGTGTTTTCACCCAATTTCGGGGTCAACCATGTGTCCGTAGCTGGGAGCCTAACAAGTGCTACCACCCCGGTTCAAGGTGGACCTGGGAACAAAAGCAATTACGAAAACCTCCTGGTCAGAATCCTTGCTGTCGGATGTAGTTTATCATTTTACCCAGGGTGCCTCATTTGGTGGTGGTCTTACACCTCTGCAGAGGTGCAGTCGGTGCATTCTGAAGCCCCAGCCGACAGTGCGCTATTTAACCAAGGGAATTCGAACTCACCTCTCCGATTTCTACTTCCAAACTACCCATTACGCCACCCGCACACCCAAGCTTACAGCACCTAGTATTCTCGAGAGGTCACCCATCTAGGTACTGACCAAGATCAACGTTGCTTAACTTCGGTCAGCGTGATATAGCCGTAAGCCTAATGTTGATCAATTAATGCCGAATGTTTTCTTATAAGGAAAAAGCTAACATTACTATTACCATGAGAGATGAGAAAAACAGATACTACACATTGATCCTAGTCGAATAGCCAAGACGTGAAGAAAAACGTACCTCGAGTACCTGTCAATGAATATCGTATGTTTCCTTATAAGGAAACGGTTAATATTAACATTACCTTTACGTCTGTATGGTGCTATGTTTACCTCTGTTCTGAAGGGACACGGCATTTAAAAAACGTATCTATCTATTATTTTTGTTCTGCTTCCTTGGCCTTGTGTCAGACTAGGATTATTTCTTTTTTTATTTAAAGGTAACAGTCGAGAGACATCCGCTCTGAACGACAAGAAAATGAATTTAAAAATTTTCCATCTTCGAAATTACTTTTCGAACACTAAAATCCATGACCCATATAGTTTTCTGTCAGCCTTGGAAAATATTTGCATTTCGTCGCAGTTCAAATTTTCAAATGGCTTTCAACACTTCAGGCAAAATATTCAATATGCAAATTAGATTTTTAAAAAGTTTAATTTATGCAAATGATTTCTTTCATCTGGGGAGACATTTTCAGATTTAAAACAATACACTTCTCTATTCGTTACCATCAATTAAGAAGCTGAAATATGTCAGGTAGGAAGCTACACCATTGTGACACCCAGTGAGGAACGTACCGGAACGAGTTGGTCAACGAGCCAAGCTTGTGAAACTTGTTTTTTTTTTTGTTTTGTTTTTTGCTACCTCTCCTAATCCCTGTACGTCCTGGGTATGACGATAAACTACATCCGGCAACAAGGCCTCTGATTGGATATTTTGAGGATCGTGGAAGCACCTCTTAATTGCTGTTGTTCGCAGGTTCACCCTGACCCGGTATAACTTGTTAGGGCCCCAACTATGGGCAAATAGTTAAGCCCCAAAATGAGGTAAAAATACTATGAAAGTATAAATATAGTCAATTTTTATAGTAAAAATCCCAGCAAAACATTTCTAGAGAAAAAAAAATACTAGTGTTACATTTGAATCTCGACGAAAACCTTCTTTACGACACTATCCTAAAAATCTTGTTGGCATTAAATAACCAAATTGAGAATGATATGCTATAAAACAAAGTAAACCAAACGAGACTCTCGATAAAAACTCTCTTTACAAAAATACATCAATGAAATCTGATGTACAAACTGATTTCTTATAAAGAATACATTCATACAAATCTATCCTAAAAATGTTGTCGGCATTGAGGTTGATATGCCGTAAAACAAAATAAACCAAACCAATCTAAACCAAAGAATACATATTCTATTCATACGAATCTATCCTAAAAATGTTGCCAGCATTGGATGGCCCATTGAGGCTTGAAAAAAAAAAAATTAAACTAAAAACCAATATTCTATTCATACAAATATATCCTAAAAATGTTGCCAGCATTGGATGGCCCATTGAGGTTGATGTGCCGTAAAACAAAATAAACCAAACCAATCTAAAGAATACATATTCTATTCATACAAATCTATCCTAAAATGTTGTCGGCATTAAATAACCCATTGAGGTTGATATGCCGTAAAACAAAATAAACCAAACCAAAGAATACATATTCTATTCATACAACCCTATCCTAAAAATGTTGTAGGCATTAAATAACCAAATTGAAAATGATATGCCATAAACCAAAGTAAACCAAACGAGACTCTCGATAAAAACTCACTTTACAAAATACATCAGAAATCTGATGTACAAACTGATTTCTTATAAAAAATACATATTCTATTCATACAACCCTATCCTAAAAATCTTGTCGGCATTAAATAACCCATTGAGGTGTTGATATGCCTTAAAAACAAAATAAATGAAACAAACCTAATCCCTGTTCTCCTAACCATTTACCCAAACACGTTAGGTGGGTCAATCGCTGTCCTCCTCTGCTTCTTACCATCAATACGTCCTGTGAGTGCCAGTTTTCCAAGCCCTCTTTCCTCAACAAATTAGTTATTTACATTATTTGCATGCGGGCTGTTACCCACATCTTTGTTGCTGTTATCACAACGTTTCAACCGTTGTTCCCTCCGGCCTTCATCAGGTGAATTATCGATCCGGTTATCTTACATCAAATTTCAAACTGAACCTTTTATTTAATCTAGGTGGGTAGATTGATCACGTTTCACTCCATTCCCCGTGACTAGCGGACGAGATGTTGAGTTTTAGTTTAGTACAGCTTACTTATTGTTCGCCTCGTTTGAGTTCAAGTACACACTGCCAGAAATTAGTTTTCTCAGTTCCGTTTAGTTTTAGGCCAAGGCATGAGGGTACCCAATGAGGATCTATATCACTTTAGTACGAATTTGTGTGCAGATCAAACTCGCTATTAGTGGCTCGGATAGACTATTTACAAAACGTTTTTTTCTTAAATCATTTCACCCCAAGCAAGGCGATAATGCCACTAAGACGCAAGGTGGCTACTGAGAACGAAGGAGAATGAGAAAACTTTAGTGAGGAGGAATGAGCAGAAAGAACAGGGTTCAGGAAGACAGGAGATAGCGATTGACCTTGCTTATAAATTTTTGAAAATTTCAGGGGGCAGGGAAACCAAAAATGGGAAGAGAATTCGACAGGTAAGAAGTGCGAGAAAACATCTGTTACAGAAGAACGTACGCTTACATCAAGCTATTTCAGCAGAAAAGCGATGAGACCTAATAGCCACTGTAGTAGTAAGGTTAAATTCATGCTTTTGAGATACTAAGGGAGAGATCGATATTTATTCGTAAAAATATAAAGTTTGGCACAAGGCCAAAATTGGTGAATGAGGATGAGAACAGTCTTTTTCTGTCTTAACATTAAAATTAGCTAGCCACAAACACTGACCCAAACATATAACAGTATTCCTAAAATCAAAACAACGCATTCTTACTTACCCTTCTTGCTACATTCACCATAATACCTCATTGTCTCTATGAAATTCCAAACTAGTCCCTATGTGTACAATTCATTCTTCTTTTAGGATAAAACAACAATTTGAAAACTAGTCCCAATGAATATTTACAAAAATGAGCAAAACTATTTACAAGAAACAAAACAAAATAATATTAGTAATACCCCCCACCCCAATCCTTAAATGTGGCAGAAACAACAGTTAAATGGACGAAATCAGTGTGGAACTTAATAATATAAAACATTCATTCATTGCAAGCACTCACTCAAATACACACTCATTCAGACACAACAACAAATACGAAAATCACACCCAAAACAAAAGGCATCCCGCATCCACCAGAGAACTGACATCTCTGACCACCTAACGAGGAAAGGGATGGAGAATTAAACCAAAGAAATAAAAGAGGCCAATGAACATACCGAGGAGGAGAGCGATATTTATTCTGTTTTATACACAGAAATGTGGCACAAGGCCGTAGGGGGGGGGATTGGGGAAAGGGGGTCTTCCTCTGTCTTAACTATAACTTAGCTAGCCACAAACGCTGGCCCAATCGCACAAACAATATTCCTTACACCAAAACAACACTTTCATACGTACCTTTCTTACTACAATCACCATAATACCTCTTTGTCTCTATGAAAATACTAACTTGTCCCTATATTTACAATTCATTGCCTGTGGTGTGAGGGGAACAAAACAACAACATACCGAGGAGGAGAGCTCATTAGAACAATTGCCATTAAATTTTTTATAGAAAAGACAGAGGGAAGCCATGCCGTAGATGTGGGGGAAAATGGCTGAAGTAGAGAGACTAGGTCAGGGTCGATAACATTACAGACCCTTCTTCGGATTTTGCTGAGGATAGCAAGATATATAACGGGGACACAAGAATTATTTAGATAATTCCATAAAATTGTTTTTCAACTCCATTGGACTAATTTTTTGTAATGTGAAATATCAGATGTCAGCAATGCTTATTACTACGAACGCTGTGTTTTCTAACTTAAACACTGAATCTTGACAAGGCAGATATACATTATTTATATACAAACGCTATAAAACCTTTATTGACAGAAGTATTGCTTACATATGGGTATTTTTAAAAAATTCAATTTGAAAATAAATAAAACAGAGGAAATATTTTAAAAGTTGTTATGCAAAATAAATGTTACAGCTTATGTTACAAATGCCAATTGTTAGTGATATATATATATATATATAAGATTGTCGCATCATATTACGTTAGCGTTATGGGCTGGGCTGTTCTACTGATGTAAGTTGGGATAGTTTAATCTACAAGGGTTAAAATGTTCTCATTCCACTGCTCATGTCTAGGGATATATCTTTCAATTCTTATATAGTACTGCTCAGTTACTATACTAAGGCCAAGTACACACTGCCCGACCAGGAATCAAACTCACAATTAATAGGGATATCTCGTTCAATTCAATTTAGTACTGCACAGTTATTGCTCGCTTCGTTTTCACTGAGGCCAAGTAGACACTGCCCGGCCCAGGGATTAAACTCATAATCAATATGTCACCAAATTCACAAAATAACACGGTGACCAAAGGAGCTTTTCTAGTTTTCTTTCTGTGTATGTTATCAACTTGGTGTCATCTGCATACCTAATGTTGTTAAGATTGTGACAGCCAATAATGAATCCTGGTAGGACTTCTAATTCTCTCAGAATCGCTTCCGACAGTTGAGTATTCTTTTCATGTTTCACTTGCTTGAAGTCTCTTCTTCCTCTGTGAGGAGATTGTCCAGCATTCACTGCCATTTAGGAGGACTGATATTACGTAACAGTTCAGCACTATTTCCTTTGTTTCTCTTGGACTCAAAAAAGGACAAATCTGTGAGGAGATTGTCCAGCATTACTGCCATATAGGAGGTTTGATAAAGTTTGTTAAAATGTTTCTTTTCTTTGCTTTGACTTGATTCAAGTCTCTTCTTCATTGTGAGGAGATTTTCCAGAATTCACTGCCATATAGGAGGACTGATATTACGTAACAGTTCAGTACTCTTTTCTTTGTTTCTGTTGTTTCAAGTCTCTTCTTCATCTGTGAGGAGATTGTCCAGCATTCACTGCCATATAGGAGGATTTGATATTACGTAACAGTTCAACCCTTTTTCTTTGTTTCTCTTGTTTCAAGTCTCTTCTTCATCTGTGAGAGATTTTTCAATCCCATTCACTGCCATATAGGAGGACTGATATTACGTAACAGTTCTCTTTTCTTTTTGCTGTTGTTTCAATATTTCATCTGTGAGGAGATTGTCCAGCATTCACTGCCATATGGGAGGATTTGTTTAACAGTTTGTACTCTTTAATTTGTTTCTGTTGTTTCAGTCTCTTTCTTCATCTTGAGGAGATTGTCCAGCATTCACTGCCATATAGGAGGACTGATGGAATGTATAACAGTTCAGTACTATTTCTTTCTTTATGTTATTTCAATTCTCTTCTTCATCTTTGAGGAGATTGTTCAGCATTCACTGTCATATAGGAGGACTGATATTACGTAACAGTTCAGTAATCTTTTCTTTGTTTCTGTTATTTCAAGACCTTCCGTTTTTAATATTGTGACTGCCATAAGGAATCCTGGTAGGACTTCTAATTCTCTCAGAATCCATTGAAAAGACACATCATTGTCTTTCGTTCTGTTTCTGTTTTTTATATCTACTGAACTAATTTTCTATCCGTATGTAGGCGGTGTGAATATCAAATATTTGTCTATGGGCTTCCGAAAATATCGCATACAAAGAAAGTTTATAAGAATATTTAAATGAAAGCGAAAAAGCCGCCCTATCGGGCAGCATTTTAAGGTTTTCTTGGAGGACATTGATTGGGACTTGACTAAGGAAGGAGTTTGAGAGTCGATAAGATTTGCATAAACTACGGTATTTAAAAATCTGATTAGCTGCCTTTTGATCTGGGTTTCATTTACAAAAGATAATAAAATTGATCGAACTAACAATTTAAGGATATCTCGTTCAGTTCTTATTTAGTACTAATTAAAAAAAACAATTTTTTCCATTAAAGGCAGAAAAAAACTGCCTGGCCCAGGGATCGAACTCACAATTATTAGGCATATCCCATTCAGTTCTTATTTAGTACTATTTTATTGAATCCATAATGAAACATCATAAAAGAAACATCATAATGTGAAGACATATTAAAGAACTCAAAGATTTTGAAAAGCCTTTTGTTAGGCAACATTTAAGTAAGCTCCTGCGCTGGGCTCTTGATTGGACCTTTGTCTTGTGCAGGTGTTAGAGAATACCTAAGTCTTTGCATATTCTCAACAAGAAGACTTTGATGGCTGATTTTAATCTGAGTTTTTTATTTGCACAGGACTTTCTTTTCCTCACTGGAGTCTTGGCTCTTTTGATTACAGTCTGGTCATCTGTTGGCGGAGATTCCTTTTCGCGAGGTCTACTGTTGCCGTACGCGATAGGCAACAATAAAGTACCTCAAAATTGATCGCTGCGTTTAAACATTGCGTTAATATTGAAGTTTACCTTTTAAAAGTCCAGCGATAATTCTTTTGCCACCACTTAATTTAAAGACAATTTGATGTACGTAGGTCCTTACTTTCCGTATAAACAATTATTTTTATTTCATGGGTGATTCGCAAATAATTTCGATTATTCCCAAGTTTATTTCAAAGTTATAAAAATTGTTATCGTACAATGAATTCGTTGCGAAAAATCACGTAAAAAATTGCCAATAACAATCGTAGTAATGAAAAAACTTGGGAATCCAAAATTTCTGTAATATGAGCTATTGAAAGTTAGAGAGTTGTGTCCCTTTAATTGAAAAACCGTGACACACTGACATTGGCATTTATTATATAGAAGAGTTAAAAAAAAGGTTTAGAAATTCAGAAAATAGGCAAATACCAACGGTGATTTTCTAAGCGTAGCTTAGAGTGGCACACAGGGAGGATCTAACTCACTATTTGCTAACCATTATGCCACGTCGAAGTTCCCAGAATGATTTTCGAATTGTAGTTTAGATGTGGCACAAAACTTAAAAAAAAATTACCCTGTGAGGATCGAACTCACGATTGAAATTGAATGAGATTGTTTTTAATAACCATTATGCCACGTTTGTGCTCAGAATGATATTCTAATTGAAGTTTAGATGTGGCACAAGACCACAAGTATGGGGCACCCAGAACGGATTGAACTCACGATTCCGTCGTAATTGATCTACTGAGATGTGGCACATGACCGAAAATGTAGGGCACACAGTGAGGATCGAACTCACGATTCAGACGTAAATGATCTAGGGAGATTGCTTGCCAACGATTTCACCACATCGAAATGACCAATATGCAGATACCAATGGCATTAGCACAAAGTTGACCGTTGTATATAACAGTTAGATTCAATTACAACAAAATTTCAACAAAACGACATGTGTGAAAATATGGAATATGGTACTTTTATTGTGTTGTTTTCTTAAAACGGTTACAAACAGACAAAGGTGGCACTCGAGTGGAAAGGAACAGCAATACAGGCGTAGATGGAAGAAAAAGAGGTTTATTGTAAAAGAGAATACACTAGTGAATGACAGGTTTTTTTTTTAACACATCCAAAAGCCAGTCAGCCAGATAGACAGACACTAAATCAAGTTCCTAACGTTTTGTAATCATTTGCAATCTACATATATTACTCATATAGTCAATCCACAATAGAAAATAGGGAAAGTGGAACATTCCATTACAAAACAGGTAATGATATATGTATATATATATATATATATATATATATATATAATCATATATATATATAGATATATATATATATGAATATATATAATAAATATAAATTTATTTATATATATCTTTATATATATATATATATATAAAGCAAATTATTTTAAGATGTGCTTATTTGTTGGATAAAATTTTTCAATATCCTGATATAAAAAATATATATATATATATATATATATATATATATATATATATATATATATATGTCCATTTTTGTATAAAGTGTGCACTTTAAAAATTTATAACTTTATTTGTATTTGCGATAGAAATAATTTGTAAAAAAGGATTAGAAAGAAGTAAATCTATAATTTTTAAGGTTTTATTGAAATTTTATTTAAGTTTCCACATGTCCTCCATCATTAACAATACAAAGGGTAATACGATTTTGCAGTTCACGGAAAAAACATTTGCCAACTGATTTACAGTAATGCCGAAAATCACATTAGTTATTTTAGCTATATTTAAAACTAGGTACATTAAACTTTATAACATTTTTTACAGATTATTTTTATCTCAAATACAAATAACGTTATAAATTTTTTATTTATGGAACTATATAAACCTACTTATATATATATATATATATATATATATATATATATATATATATATATATATATATATATATATATATACGTATGTAAAATTTATATATTATATTATATATATGTATGAATATATATTTGTAATCTATATATATATATATAAATTTTTATATATATATGTATGTATGTATGTATAATATATTTACTGATATATTCAGTAAAAAACAATAGGTAATACTTTTATTTGAAAAATTTACATTACAAAAACACACACACACACATATATATATATATATATAGACATTCTATTGGAGATTATATTTCTTTCATATATATATATATATATATATATATGAAATAAAAAATATGTTCTATATTTAAATGCTTTATTCACCCATTTTAAGTCTAGAATTGTTCAATACTTAGAGTCAGGAAATATTTAATAAACAGTGAAAATTAAAAACATAGAACTAAAACTTATATATATAGTATATATAAATATATAAATGGCCATCAAAATATTGAATGGAATATAAAACATATATATATATATATATATATATTTAAAAAATTTATATATATATATAAATATATATATACTGTTAACCATATATATAAGATGTGCTATATTTATAATATATTTATCAGATATCTGAAATGATTATATATATATATATGATGGAATATATATATATATATATATATATATATATATATATATATATATATATTTTGATATGAAATAACACAATAGGTAAAAGGAGAGTTAAACATTCCATTATTTTCCCCACCAGATAATTTTCATTAAATTTTTCTCAATACCTTTTCTTTTTAGGGTCAGGACATTTACTTCTTTCCTTTTCCTAGTACTTTTCCGTCTCACCATCACAAAATATTTTAATATTTTTTGCATCATTCAAACGAGGAATGATTGGAAAAATTTTGATATAAAAAATTGTTTCCAATATAAAGTACTTGATAATTTTTCAAAAAAAAAATTCTTCCTCATCGTCAGAATAAATTTCAATTCTGTTTTTCTCAATATTCAGTATTTTATTATTTTCACATATTTTTGTTCATTACTATTAAATATAAAATTCCGTTATTTTTTTAACCTTTTTTTTGCAATGCAATTTCTTTGTTACGTCTGTCAAAAATGAGGAAAAAGACACTTATAATAACACAAGGAAAACACACCTTTTTTAAAAGTCGACACGTGTTAGTAATAAAAAAAAGCTCTTGAATCTAAGAATATGTTAATTTTATTGTAATAATCTTCATTTCATTCAAAGGAAGAACTATAAAAAAAAATTGTCTAATACGTAGAAGAGGGGATATCTTTTAAAAGTCTTCTTCGGCATCAGAATAAATATCCATTTTTCTCTCTATTTAATAGAGCGTTGTAAATGGCAATTAGATTCAATAACTCTGCAAAATTTGAAGAACTGCATTTTGATAGTAAAAATCATTGGCCAATGCATTTTTATAGTAAAAATCATTTCCAATGCATTTTCATAGTAAAAATCTTTGGCCAATGGATTTTCATAGTAAAAATCATTGGCCAATGTATTTTCACAGTAAAAATCTTTACCCATGCATTTTCATAGTAAAAATCATTGGCCAATGCATTTTCATAGTAAAAATCATTGGCCAATGCATTTTCATATTAAAAGTCATTTCCAATGCATTTTTATAATAAAAATCATTTCCAATGAATTTTCATAGTTAAAATCATTGGCCAATGCATTTTTATAGTAAAAATCATTTCCAATGCATTTTCATAGTTAAAATCATTGGCCAATGCATTTTTATAGTAAAAATCATTTCCAGTGCATTTTCATAGTAAAAATCATTTCCAATGCATTTTTATAGTAAAAAATCATTTCAATGCATTTTCATCAAAAAAATCATTGGCTAATGTATTTTCATAGTAAAAATCATTTCAATGCATTTTTATAGTAAAATCATTTCCAATGCATTTTCATAGATATAAAATCATTTCCAATGCATTTTCATAGTAAAAATCAAACAAAATAATGAATTTATTGAAAAAAATCATTGGCCAATGCAAAAAATAGTAAAAAATCATTTCAATGCAGTCCTTCGTCTAATAAAAGACCCCATCTCCATCTGTTGTGTAAATGCCCGCCAGCGGAAACGACTTGTCGGGGAGCCATCACGTGAGAGATTTAGGAGATGGTTAATGAACAGGGATATCCTTCCACTCGAAGGTGCAGCGCACCAGAGGTCAAGGGTACTATCATAGGAGTCATGTCTTCAAAGAGCTGTACATATGAGATTTTCTCGTTACCCAGGGTTTTTCTTTTGTTTTTGTCAGACAGAAACGTAAATTAGATCTTGCAATACAGATGTCCGTTTCAGTTTCATTCAAATTGTAGGCGTATGTACACTTGCATGGGTTTGTTTGTATTTTAATTCAATTACAGACCTAAAAATATTTCTTATTTAATTAAAAAAAATAATTTTAATTAATGAATATCTGATTTATTTTTTTAGATGAATTTTGATAATTTAATTTTTTGTCAGATTTATGATTTTTTGGGCTCATCCCAGGGTAGGGGTTGTCCATCCATGCTGGATATTCGAAGAATGCGTCTTTCTAAATATCTTATTCAAAACTGAGTCAAAGTGACTGAGTGTGTGTGTGTGTGTGTGTGTGTGTGTGTGTGTGTGTGTGTGTGTGTGTGGGTTATAGATGTAATGTTTTTTGTTCATATATGGGTATAGATCCCATAGTAAACTCGGCCAATGCCACATACAAAATCATGTCTAAAAAGTGGGAATGTTAAATATTAACAGTCCAATAGATTGATAAAACTGGGAAACAAACACAAACTCACTAGTAATACTCTTCTGATCAATTTTACTGTTAATATATGATATAGAGCTGCACTTGTTGCCCGGGGATGTAACAGTAAGAGATAGATCAAGTATCGACCATCATAAAGACTGAAAAATAAAATTGACAAAGATTATTGTTTAAGGTTGACGGACACGCATGTCTTAATTTTTTTTTTTTTGTTTGTTTTTTTTTTTTACGAATTGGTCAAACCCAAACTCAAACAAAAACATTGTTTTCAATCGTTATGAGTCTACCGATTGAATAGAATTTTATTATAAACAATTGTCTTGTATATGGAATTTTTAAAGCATTCTGAATGTAAAAATAAAGAAAAAAGTGTGCAAGACAATAAGAAACACTACCTGACAAAAAAAATGTTAAGTTTTGTTGAAATCGGTTGAAAAATGTAGGAAATCTGATCCCATATATAAACGAATACAGACAGACACACAAACAACTTGGATTTTATAATAAATATAACTCGATATGTGTTGCCCCCCTTTCATTCTCGCGATGCCTCTTAATCGTGTTTTCAAATTGATTTTGTGCAAAAACAATTGTGTTTTTTTCCAATTTTTGGCTCTGTCAGAAGGGAATTTTACGTAGTCCTGTGAAGTTTTGTTGAAATCGGTTGAAAAATGTAGAAAATCCGATCCAATATATAAACGTACGGACACACACACACACACACACACACACACACACACACACACACACACACACACACACACACACACACACACAACCTGGGTTTTATAATAATTATGATATATATATATATATATATATATATATATATATATATATATATATATAGTTATAGGTATAGAAAGATAGAGATGTACTCGTCACTATTTTTATAGACGTTCATTAGAAATGAGAAAAGTTAGACATTTTTATATTCAGAATGATATCACAAAGAGTAATTCAAACGGGTTATTTTCAGGTTAAAAAATGCATTTCTGCGATATTTTCAATTTAAAGTAAATAATATTTGTTTCAAATCAGATTAATTATACTTTAAATCAATTAATATTCCTCAAATATAATTTCAGAGAAGTATATTTTATTTTTGGAAGATTTTTAAGAAAGAGAATAACATTGTGATGATACCTAAAAATGGTTAAAATCAGCGATTTTTAGTGATTAAAAAACACCTCTTACTTATTTTGTAAACAGAATGACCATAAAAGCTTCAGGTTGGAAATCAGTTAAAAATTTTGATAGCAAACCAGGGGATGCAAGATAATCCGGATGTTAGAAAAAAAAAATAAAAAAAATAACAGGTAGTTTCTTAGTAACCCGAGTCAGCCGGAAAAAAAGGTTTGTTGAATTATATTTTTATCTATTAACCTTCCCTAATGAAAATCAAGATTGTGCAAAAGCATTTGATGAAGTCAGTCTCAAAGAACTGCTGGAAATGCTCGTTCACCATGACGTATTTGGGAAGGACATTAGAATAATCCAGAACCTATAGTGGCAGCAAACTGTCCGCATACGAATAGAAAATTAGTTCAGTAAATATACAAAAATATAAAGGGGTGTAAGACAAGGATGTGTCTTATCACCGGACATATTCAACCTATAGGGAGAGAGGACTCTAAGAGAATTAGATGTCGTACCAAGAATCATAATTGGTGTCCATAATCTTAACATCGTAAGCTATTCAGGTAACACGATGTTAATAGCAAACACAGAAATAAAGCAACAAAATCTATTGCAGAAGGACGTGAAGGAAAGAGGGAAGAAAGGACTAAATGTCAGCACCAAGAAGAGCGAATTTATGGTTGTTAGAAAAAGGGACAGCCCAACATGCAAATTACAAATTGGAGACATCGAAATCAAATATTTACAACAAATTAAATATCTGGGAATTTTTTAAACACAAGACAGAGTATTAAGAAACAAAAAAAGCGTTAAAAACAACGAAATGAGTACAGAACAGTTATGTAATATCAGTCCTCTTATATGGCAGTGAATACTGGACAATCTCCTCACAGATGAGGAAGAGACTGGAAACAAGAGAAACAAAGAAAAGAGTACTGAACTGTTACGTAATATCAGTCCTCCTATATGGCAGTGAATGCTGGACAATCTCCTCACAGATGAAGAAGAGACTTGAAACAAGAGAAACAAAGAAAAGAGTACTGAACTGTTATGTAATATCAGTCCTCCTATATGGCAGTGAATGCTGGACAATCTCCTCACAGACAGAGAAACAATGAAGAAGAGAACTTGACAAACAAGAGAAAAACAAAGAAAAAAGAAAAGAGTACTGAACTGTTACGTAATATCAGTCCTCCTATATGGCAGTGAATACTGGACAATCTCCTCACAGATGAAGAAGAGACTTGAAACAACAGAAACAAAGAAAAGAGTACTGAACTGTTACGTAATATCAGTCCTCCTATATGGCAGTGAATGCTGGACAATCTCCTCACAGATGAAGAAGAGACTTGAAACAAGAGAAACAAAAAAAGAGTACTGAACTGTTACGTAATATCAGTCCTCCTATATGGCAGTGAATACTGGACAATCTCCTCACAGATGAAGAAGAGACTTGAAACAAGAGAAACAAAAAAAGAGTACTGAACTGTTACGTAATATCAGTCCTCCTATATGGCAGTGAATTCTGGACAATCTCCTCACAGATGAAGAAGAGACTTGAAACAAGAGAAACAAAGAAAAGAGTACTGAACTGTTACGTAATATCAGTCCTCCTATATGGCAGTGAATGCTGGACAATCTCCTCACAGATGAAGAAGAGACTTGAAACAAGAGAAACAAAGAAAAGAGTACTGAACTGTTACGTAATATCAGTCCTCCTATATGGCAGTGAATGCTGGACAATCTCCTCACAGATGAAGAAGAGACTTGAAACAAGAGAAACAAA
Organism: Acanthosepion pharaonis; assembly: GCA_903632075.3. Taxonomy (NCBI): domain Eukaryota; kingdom Metazoa; phylum Mollusca; class Cephalopoda; order Sepiida; family Sepiidae; genus Acanthosepion; species Acanthosepion pharaonis. The sequence continues at coordinate 255,770 of CAHIKZ030001871.1, forward strand.
AGAAAAGAGTACTGAACTGTTACGTAATATCAGTCCTCCTATATGGCAGTGAATGCTGGACAATCTCCTCACAGATGAAGAAGAGACTTGAAACAAGAGAAACAAAAGAAAAGAGTACTGAACTGTTACGTAATATCAGTCCTCCTATATGGCAGTGAATGCTGGACAATCTCCTCACAGATGAAGAAGAGACTTGAAACAAGAGAAACAAAGAAAAGAGTACTGAACTGTTATGTAATATCAGTCCTCCTATATGGCAGTGAATACTGGACAATCTCCTCACAGATGAAGAAGAGACTTGAAACAAGAGAAACAAAGAAAAGAGTACTGAACTGTTACGTAATATCAGTCCCCCTATATGGCAGTGAATGCTGGACAATCTCCTCACAGATGAAGAAGAGACTTGAAACAAGAGAAACAAAAGAAAAGAGTACTGAACTGTTATGTAATATCAGTCCTCCTATATGGCAGTGAATACTGGACAATCTCCTCACAGATGAAGAAGAGACTTGAAACAAGAGAAACAAAGGAAAGAGTACTGAACTGTTACGTAATATCAGTCCTCCTATATGGCAGTGAATGCTGGACAATCTCCTCACAGATGAAGAAGAGACTTGAAACAAGAGAAACAAAGGAAAGAGTACTGAACTGTTATGTAATATCAGTCCTCCTATATGGCAGTGAATGCTGGACAATCTCCTCACAGATGAAGAAGAGACTTGAAACAAGAGAAACAAAAAGAAGAGTACTGAACTGTTACGTAATATCAGTCCTCCTATATGGCAGTGAATGCTGGACAATCTCCTCACAGATGAAGAAGAGACTTGAAACAAAAGAAACAAAGAAAAGAGTACTGAAACGTAATATCAATTCGCCTATATGGCAGTGAATGCTGGACAATCTCCTCACAGATGAAGAAAAGATTTGAAACCAAGAAAAGAGTACTGAACTGTTACGTAATATCAGTACTCCTATATGGCAGTGAATAATGGACAATATCCTCACAGATGAAGAAGAGACTTGAAACAAAAGAAACAAAGAAAAGAGTACTGAACTGTTACGTAATATCAGTCCTCCTTTATGGCAGTGAATGCTGGACAGTCTCCTCACAGATGAAGAAGAGACTTGAAACAATAGAAACAAAAAAAAGAGTACTGAACTGTTACGTAATATCAGTCCTCCTTTATGGCAGTGAATGCTGGACAGTCTCCTCACAGATGAAGAAGAGACTTGAAACAATAGAAACAAAAAAAAGAGTACTGAACTGTTACATAATATCAGTCCTCCTATATGGCAGTGAATACTGGACAATCTCCTCACAGATGAGGAAGAGACTTGAAACAAGAGAAACAAAGAAAAGAGTACTGAACTGTTACGTAATATCAGTCCTCCTATATGGCAGTGAATGCTGGACAATCTCCTCACAGATGAAGAAGAGACTTGAAGCAACAGAAATAAAGAAAAGAGTACTGAACTGTTACGTAATATCAGTCCTCCTATATGGCAGTGAATGCTGGACAATCTCCTCACAGATGAAGAAGAGACTTGAAGCAAGAGAAACAAAGAAAAGAGTACTGAACTGTTACGTAATATCAGTCCTCCTATATGGCAGTGAATGCTGGACAATCTCCTCACAGATGAAGAAGAGACTTGAAACAAGAGAAACAAAGAAAAGAGTACTGAACTGTTACGTAATATCAGTCCTCCTATATGGCAGTGAATGCTGGACAATCTCCTCACAGATGAAGAAGAGACTTGAAACAAGAGAAACAAAGAAAAGAGTACTGAACTGTTATGTAATATCAGTCCTCCTATATGGCAGTGAATGCTGGACAATCTCCTCACAGATGAAGAAGAGACTTGAAACAAGAGAAACAAAGAAAAGAGTACTGAACTGTTATGTAATATCAGTCCTCCTATATGGCAGTGAATGCTGGACAATCTCCTCACAGATGAAGAAGAGACTTGAAACAAGAGAAACAAAGAAAAGAGTACTGAACTGTTATGTAATATCAGTCCTCCTATATGGCAGTGAATGCTGGACAATCTCCTCACAGATGAAGAAGAGACTTGAAACAACAGAAACAAAGAAAAGAGTACTGAACTGTTACGTAATATCAGTCCTCCTATATGGCAGTGAATGCTGGACAATCTCCTCACAGATGAAGAAGTGACTTGAAACAAGAGAAACAAAGAAAAGAGTACTGAACTGTTACGTAATATCAGTCCTCCTTTATGGCAGTGAATGCTGGACAGTCTCCTCACAGATGAAGAAGAGACTTGAAACAAGAGAAACAAAGAAAAGAGTACTGAACTGTTACGTAATATCAGTCCTCCTATATGGCATTGAATGCTGGACAATCTCCTCACAGATGAAGAAGAGACTTGAAACAAGAGAAACAAAAGAAAAAGAGTACTGAACTGTTACGTAATATCAGTCCTCCTATATGGCAGTGAAAGCAGGACAATCTCCTCACAGATGAAGAAGAGATTTGAAACAAGAGAAACAAAGAAAAGAGTACTGAACTGTTACGTAATATCAGTCCTACTATATGGCAGTGAATGCTAGACAATCTCCTCACAGATGAAGAAGAGACTTGAAACAAGAGAACAAAAAAAAGAGTACTGAACTGTTACGTAATATCAGTCCTCCTATATAGCAGTGAATGCTGGACAATCTCCTCACAGATGAAGAAGAGACTTGAAACAAGAGAAACAAAGAAAAGAGTACTGAACTGTTACGTAATATCAGTCCTCCTATATGGCAGTGAATGCTGGACAATCTCCTCACAGATGAAGAAGAGACTTGAAACAAGAGAAACAAAGAAAAGAGTACTGAACTGTTATGTAATATCAGTCCTCCTATATGGCAGTGAATGCTGGACAATCTCCTCACAGATGAAGAAGAGACTTGAAACAAGAGAAACAAAAGAAAAGAGTACTGAACTGTTACGTAATATCAGTCCTCCTATATGGCAGTGAATGCTGGACAATCTCCTCACAGATGAAGAAGAGACTTGAAACAAGAGAAACAAAGAAAAGAGTACTGAACTGTTACGTAATATCAGTCCTCCTATATGGCAGTGAATACTGGACAATCTCCTCACAGATGAAGAAGAGACTTGAAACAAGAGAAACAAAGAAAAGAGTACTGAACTGTTACGTAATATCAGTCCTCCTATATGGCAGTGAATGCTGGACAATCTCCTCACAGATGAAGAAGAGACTTGAAACAAGAGAAACAAAGAAAAGAGTACTGAACTGTTACGTAATATCAGTCCTCCTATATGGCAGTGAATACTGGACAATCTCCTCACAGATGAAGAAGAGACTTGAAACAAGAGAAACAAAGAAAAGAGTACTGAACTGTTACGTAATATCAGTCCTCCTATATGGCAGTGAATGCTGGACAATCTCCTCACAGATGAAGAAGAGACTTGAAACAAGAGAAACAAAGAAAAGAGTACTGAACTGTTATGTAATATCAGTCCTCCTATATGGCAGTGAATGCTGGACAATCTCCTCACAGATGAAGAAGAGACTTGAAACAAGAGAAACAAAAGAAAAGAGTACTGAACTGTTATGTAATATCAGTCCTCCTATATGGCAGTGAATACTGGACAATCTCCTCACAGATGAAGAAGAGACTTGAAACAAGAGAAACAAAAGAAAAAGAGTACTGAACTGTTACGTAATATCAGTCCTCCTATATGGCAGTGAATGCTGGACAATCTCCTCACAGATGAAGAAGAGACTTGAAACAAGAGAAACAAAGAAAAGAGTACTGAACTGTTACGTAATATCAGTCCTCCTATATGGCAGTGAATACTGGACAATCTCCTCACAGATGAAGAAGAGACTTGAAACAAGAGAAACAAAGAAAAGAGTACTGAACTGTTATGTAATATCAGTCCTCCTATATGGCAGTGAATACTGGACAATCTCCTCACAGATGAAAAGAGACTTTGAACACAAGAGAAACAAACAAAAGAGTACTGAACTGTTACGTAATATCAGTCCTCCTATATGGCAGTGAATGCTGGACAATCTCCTCACAGATGAAGAAGAGACTTGAAACAACAGAAACAAAAGAAAAGAGTACTGAACTGTTACGTAATATCAGTCCTCCTATATGGCAGTGAATGCTGGACAATCTCCTCACAGATGAAGAAGAGACTTGAAACAAGAGAAACAAAGAAAAGAGTACTGAACTGTTACGTAATATCAGTCCTCCTATATGGCAGTGAATGCTGGACAATCTCCTCACAGATGAAGAAGAGACTTGAAACAAGAGAAACAAAGAAAAGAGTACTGAACTGTTACGTAATATCAGTCCTCCTATATGGCATTGAATGCTGGACAATCTCCTCACAGATGAAGAAGAGACTTGAAACAAGAGAAACAAAGAAAAGAGTACTGAACTGTTACGTAATATCAGTCCTCCTATATGGCAGTGAATGCTGGACAATATCCTCACAGATGAAGAAGAGACTTGAAACAAGAGAAACAAAGAAAAGAGTACTGAACTGTTACGTAATATCAGTCCTCCTATATGGCAGTGAATACTGGACAATCTCCTCACAGATGAAGAAGAGACTTGAAACAAGAGAAACAAAGAAAAGAGTACTGAACTGTTATGTAATATCAGTCCTCCTATATGGCAGTGAATACTGGACAATCTCCTCACAGATGAAGAAGAGACTTGAAACAAGAGAAACAAAAAAAAAGAGTACTGAACTGTTATGTAATATCAGTCCTCCTATATGGCAGTGAATGCTGGACAATCTCCTCACAGATGAAGAAGAGACTTGAAACAAGAGAAACAAAGAAAAAGAGTACTGAACTGTTACGTAATATCAGTCCTCCTATATGGCAGTGAATGCTGGACAATCTCCTCACAGATGAAGAAGAGACTTGAAACAAGAGAAACAAAAGAAAAGAGTACTGAACTGTTACGTAATATCAGTCCTCCTATATGGCAGTGAATACTGGACAGATGAAGAAGAGACTTGAAACAAGAGAAACAAAAGAAAAGAGTACTGAACTGTTATGTAATATCAGTCCTCCTATATGGCAGTGAATACTGGACAATCTCCTCACAGATGAAGAAGAGACTTGAAACAAGAGAAACAAAGAAAAGAGTACTGAACTGTTACGTAATATCAGTCCTCCTATATGGCAGTGAATACTGGACAATCTCCTCACAGATGAAGAAGAGACTTGAAACAAGAGAAACAAAGAAAAAGAGTACTGAACTGTTATGTAATATCAGTCCTCCTATATGGCAGTGAATGCTGGACAATCTCCTCACAGATGAAGAAGAGACTTGAAACAAGAGAAACAAAAGAAAAGAGTACTGAACTGTTATGTAATATCAGTCCTCCTATATGGCAGTGAATGCTGGACAATCTCCTCACAGATGAAGAAGAGACTTGAAACAAGAGAAACAAAGAAAAAGAGTACTGAACTGTTATGTAATATCAGTCCTCCTATATGGCAGTGAATACTGGACAATCTCCACACAGATGAAGAAGAGACTTGAACCAACAGAAACAAAGAAAAGAGTACTGAACTGTTACGTAATATCAGTCCTCCTATATGGCAGTGAATGCTGGACAATCTCCTCACAGATGAAGAAGAGACTTGAAACAAGAGAAACAAAGAAAAGAGTACTGAACTGTTACGTAATATCAGTCCCCCTATATGGCAGTGAATACTGGACAATCTCCTCACAGATGAAGAAGTGACTTGAAACAAGAGAAACAAAGAAAAGAGTACTGAACTGTTACGTAATATCAGTCCTCCTATATGGCAGTGAATGCTGGACAATCTCCTCACAGATGAAGAAGAGACTTGAAACAAGAGAAACAAAGAAAAGAGTACTGAACTGTTATGTAATATCAGTCCTCCTATATGGCAGTGAATACTGGACAATCTCCTCACAGATGAAGAAGAGACTTGAAACAAGAGAAACAAAGAAAAGAGTACTGAACTGTTACGTAATATCAGTCCTCCTATATGGCAGTGAATACTGGACAATCTCCTCACAGATGAAGAAGAGACTTGAAACAAGAGAAACAAAGAAAAGAGTACTGAACTGTTACGTAATATCAGTCCTCCTATATGGCAGTGAATACTGGACAATCTCCTCACAGATGAAGAAAGACTTGAAACAAGAGAAACAAAGAAAAGAGTACTGAACTGTTATGTAATATCAGTCCTCCTATATGGCAGTGAATGCTGGACAATCTCCTCACAGATGAAGAAGAGACTTGAAACAAGAGAAACAAAAGAAAAGAGTACTGAACTGTTACGTAATATCAGTCCTCCTATATGGCAGTGAATACTGGACAATCTCCTCACAGATGAAGAAGTGACTTGAAACAAGAGAAACAAAGAAAAGAGTACTGAACTGTTATGTAATATCAGTCCTCCTATATGGCAGTGAATGCTGGACAATCTCCTCACAGATGAAGAAGAGACTTGAAACAAGAGAAACAAAGAAAAGAGTACTGAACTGTTATGTAATATCAGTCCTCCTATATGGCAGTGAATGCTGGACAATCTCCTCACAGATGAAGAAGAGACTTGAAACAAGAGAAACAAAGAAAAGAGTACTGAACTGTTACGTAATATCAGTCCTCCTATATGGCAGTGAATGCTGGACAATCTCCTCACAGATGAAGAAGAGACTTGAAACAAGAGAAACAAAGAAAAGAGTACTGAACTGTTACGTAATATCAGTCCTCCTATATGGCAGTGAATACTGGACAATCTCCTCACAGATGAAGAAGAGACTTGAAACAAGAGAAACAAAAAGAAAAGAGTACTGAACTGTTATGTAATATCAGTCCTCCTATATGGCAGTGAATGCTGGACAATCTCCTCACAGATGAAGAAGAGACTTGAAACAAGAGAAACAAAGAAAAGAGTACTGAACTGTTATGTAATATCAGTCCTCCTATATGGCAGTGAATACTGGACAATCTCCTCACAGATGAAGAAGAGACTTGAAACAAGAGAAACAAAAGAAAAGAGTACTGAACTGTTACGTAATATCAGTCCTCCTATATGGCAGTGAATGCTGGACAATCTCCTCACAGATGAAGAAGAGACTTGAAACAAAGAAACAAAGAAAAAGAGTACTGAACTGTTACGTAATATCAGTCCTCCTATATGGCAGTGAATACTGGACAATCTCCTCACAGATGAAGAAGAGACTTGAAACAAGAGAAACAAAGAAAAGAGTACTGAACTGTTACGTAATATCAGTCCTCCTATATGGCAGTGAATGCTGGACAATCTCCTCACAGATGAAGAAGAGACTTGAAATAACAGAAACAAAAAAAAGAGTACTGAACTGTTACGTAATATCAGTCCTCCTTTATGGCAGTGAATGCTGGACAGTCTCCTCACAGATGAAGAAGAGACTTGAAACAAGAGAAACAAAGAAAAGAGTACTGAACTGTTACGTAATATCAGTCCTCCTATATGGCATTGAATGCTGGACAATCTCCTCACAGATGAAGAAGAGACTTGAAACAAGAGAAACAAAGAAAAGAGTACTGAACTGTTACGTAATATCAGTCCTCCTATATGGCAGTGAATGCTGGACAATCTCCTCACAGATGAAGAAGAGACTTGAAACAAGAGAAACAAAGAAAAGAGTACTGAACTGTTACGTAATATCAGTCCTCCTATATGGCAGTGAATGCTGGACAATCTCCTCACAGATGAAGAAGAGACTTGAAACAAGAGAAACAAAGAAAAGAGTACTGAACTGTTACGTAATATCAGTCCTCCTATATGGCAGTGAATGCTGGACAATCTCCTCACAGATGAAGAAGAGACTTGAAACAAGAGAAACAAAGAAAAGAGTACTGAACTGTTACGTAATATCAGTCCTCCTATATGGCAGTGAATGCTGGACAATCTCCTCACAGATGAAGAAGAGACTTGAAACAAGAGAAACAAAGAAAAAGAGTACTGAACTGTTACGTAATATCAGTCCTCCTATATGGCAGTGAATGCTGGACAATCTCCTCACAGATGAAGAAGAGACTTGAAACAAAGAAACAAAGAAAAGAGTACTGAACTGTTACGTAATATCAGTCCTCCTTTATGGCAGTGAATGCTGGACAATCTCCTCACAGATGAAGAAGAGACTTGAAACAACAGAAACAAAGAAAAGAGTACTGAACTGTTACGTAATATCAGTCCTCCTATATGGCAGTGAATGCTGGACAATCTCCTCACAGATGAAGAAGAGACTTGAAACAACAGAAACAAAGAAAAGAGTACTGAACTGTTACGTAATATCAGTCCTCCTATATGGCAGTGAATGCTGGACAATCTCCTCACAGATGAAGAAGAGACTTGAAACAACAGAAACAAAGAAAAAGAGTACTGAACTGTTACGTAATATCAGTCCTCCTATATGGCAGTGAATGCTGGACAATCTCCTCACAGATGAAGAAGAGACTTGAAACAAGAGAAACAAAGAAAAGAGTACTGAACTGTTACGTAATATCAGTCCTCCTATATGGCAGTGAATGCTGGACAATCTCCTCACAGATGAAGAAGAGACTTGAAACAACAGAAACAAAGAAAAGAGTACTGAACTGTTACGTAATATCAGTCCTCCTATATGGCAGTGAATGCTGGACAATCTCCTCACAGATGAAGAAGAGACTTGAAACAAGAGAAACAAAGAAATGTGTACTGAACTTTTACGTAATATCAGTCCTCCTATATGGCAGTGAATGCTGGACAATCTCCTCATAGATGAAGAAGAGACTTGAAACAAGAGAATCAAAGAAATGTGTACTGAACTGTTACGTAATATCAGTCCTCCTATCTGGCAGTGAATGCTGGACAATCTCCTCATAGATGAAGAAGAGACTTGAAACAAGAGAAACAAAGAAAAGAGTACTGAACTGTTACGTAATATCAGTCCTCCTATATGGCAGTGATTGCTGGACAATATCCTCACAGATGAAGAAGAGACTTGAAACAAGAGAAACAAAGAAAAGAGTACTGAACTGTTACGTAATATCAGTCCTCCTATATGGCAGTGAATGCTGGACAATCTCCTCACAGATGAAGAAGAGACTTGAAACAAAAGAAACAAAGAAAAGAGTACTGAACTGTTACGTAAGAAGTCCTCCTATATGGCAGTGAATGCAATGCATTTCACAGATGAAGAAAGACTGGAAACAACAGAAACAAAGTAAAAGAGTACTGAACCAATGTAATATCAACTCCTATAAAAATCATTCCAATGCATTTTCAGATGAAGAAAAATCTTTTCAATGAAATTTTCATAGTAAAAACTGTTGAAATCAATCCATTTTCATAGTAAAATCTGGACAATGCATTTTCATAGTAAAAATCATTGACAATTTTTTTCATAATAAAATCATTTCAATGCATTTGAATAGAAAAAGAGCACAATGAATTTTCATAGTAAAAATCATTTCAATGCTGAACTTTTCATATCAAAATCTTTAATGGCAGTGAAATGACATTTTCATAGATGAAAAATCATTTGAAACAATGAAAAAAAATTTTACGTAATATCAGTTCCTATAAAAATCAATTTCAATGAGATTTTCATAGTAAAAATCATTTACGTAATATCAGTTTTTCATATGGCAGTGAATGCTGGACAATCATTGGCCAATGTTGAAGTAAAAAAATCATTTCCAATGTATTTTCATAGTAAAAAACAAAACAATGAGATTATCATAAAAATCATTTCCAATGAACTTTTCATAATATCAAAAATCATATGGCAGTGAATGCATTTTCATAGATGAAAAATCATTGTCCAATTTTTTTCATATAAAATCATTAGTAATGTAGTTTTCATATAGTGAAAAATCATTTCCAATGAAAAGATAGTAAAAAAACAAAGAAAGAATTCTTCTTTAATTATCAAAATCCTATATAAAAATGAATGGACAATCTCCTCATAGATGAAAAAATCATGAAACAACAATGCAATTTTTATAGTAAAAAATTTATTCGTAATATCAGTCCTCCATTGGCAGTGAAAAATGACAAACTCCTCACAATGAATTTCCAATGAAAAAATCATTGGTTCCCAATGCATTTTCATAGTAAAAATCAATTGAATAAATGAATGTTTGAAAATTGTAAAAATAATTGAATTTAATGTTTATCAGTCCTTTTCAGTGAAAAATCAAAAATGTATTTTGAAACAAGATTCAAAGAATTTTACTGAACTTATTAATTTCATAGTAAAATCATTTCCATTGACAATTTTCATATTTTAAAACTTGGCCAAGAAAAACAAAGAAAAAAGTAAAGATATCAGTCCTTTAATGCATTTTCATAGCCCTTAAAAATCATTGCCAATGCAAAAAAATAATAAAAATCATTAACTGAAAGGTAATTTAAAAATAACATTATGCATTGAATCATATTAATAATTCCAATGTATTTTCATTATAAATAAAAATAGAGAAACAAATTGCCATTTTCAAAAAAAATCATTTCCATTGCAGTTTTTCATAGTAAAATGGAAACTTGAAAAAAATGCATTCAAATAGTAAAAATCACTGGCCAATGCATTTTCATAGTAAAAAATCATTGGCCAATGCATTTCTTCATAAAAATCATTTTCAATGCGACAATGCATTTTCATAGTAAAAAATCATTTCCAATGCATTTTCATAGTAAAAATCATTTCAATGCATTTTCATAAGTAAAAATCATCTCCAATGCATTTTCATAGTAAAAATCATTGGTTCAATGCATTTTCATAGTAAAAATCATTTCCAATGCATTTTCATAGTAAAAATCATTGGCCAATGCATTTTCATAGTAAAAATCATTTTGTAAAATGCATTTTCATAAAAAAAATCATTGGCCAATGCATTTTCATAATAAAAAATCATTTCCATGCATTTTCAATTTAAAAAATCATTTCCAATGTATTTTCATAGTAAAAATCATTTCCAAATGCATTTTCATAGTAAAAATCATTTCCAATGCATTTTCATATCATAAAAAAATCATTTCCAATTCATTTTCATAGTAAAAAATCATTTCCAATGCATTATCATAGTAAAAATCATTTCCAATTCATTTTCATAGTAAAAAATCATATCCAATGCATTTTCATAGTAAAATCATTTATTTTCAATGCATTTATCATAGTAAAAAAACTTTTCCAATTCATTTTCATAGTAAAATCATTGGCCAATGTATTTTCATAGTAAAAATCATTTCCAATGCAATTTTATAGTAAAACAATTGGCCAATACATGGAAAATATTCTTAGTAAATTAAAATAAAATTGGCCAATGAATTTCCATTGTAAAAATCATTGGCCAATGCATTTTCATAGTAAAAATCATTGGCCAATGAATTTCCATTGTAAAAATCATTGGCCAATGCATTTTCATAGTAAAAATCACTGGCCAATGTATTTTCATTGTAAAAATCATTGGCCAATGTATTTTCATAGTAAAAATCATTTCCATGGCATTTTCATAGTAAAAATCACTGGCCAATGCATTTTCATAGTAAAAATCATTGTCCAATGCATTTTCATATTAAAAATCCTTTCCAATTCATTTTCAGAGTAAAAATCATTGGCCAATGTATTTTCATAGTAAAAATCATTTCTAATGCATTTTCATAGTAAAAAAACGTTGGCCAATGCATTTTCATAGTAAAAATCATTTCCAATGAATTTCCATTGCAAAAATCATTGGCCAATGCATTTTCAGAGTAAAAATCATTTCCAATGCATTTTCATAGTAAAAATCTTTGGCCCATGCATTTTCATATTAAAAATCATTGTCCAATGAATTTCCATTGTAAAAATCATTGGCCAATGCATTTTCATATTAAAAATCATTGTCCAATGAATTTCCATTGTAAAAATCATTGGCCAATGCATTTTCATAGTAAAAGTCATTGGCCAATGCATTTTCATAGTCAAAATCATTGTCCAATGCATTTTCATAGTAAAAATCATTGGGCAATGAATTTCCATTGTAAAAATCATTGGCCAATGCATTTTCATAGTAAAAATCATTTCCAATGCAGTCCTTCGTCTAATAGTGCTCCCTACCCCATCTCCATCTCGTGTGTTTCGCCCGCCAGCGGAAACGACTTGTCGGGGAGCCATCACGTGAGAGATTTAGGAGATGGTTAATGAACAGGGATATCCTTCCACACGAAGGTGCAATGGACCAGAGGTCAAGGGTACTATCATAGGAGTCATGGCTTCAAAGAGCTGTACATATGAGATTTTCTCGTTATCCAGGGTTTTTCTTTTGTTTTTGTCAAACAGAAACGTAAATTAGATCTTGCAATATAGATGTCCGTTTCAGTTTCATTCAAATTGTAGGCGTATGTACACTTGAATGTTTTTTTTTTTTGTATTTTAATTCAATTACAGACCTAAAAAATATTTCTTATTTAATTAAAAAAAATAATTTTAATTACTGAATATCTGATTTATTTTTTTAGATAAATTTTGATAATTTAATTTTTTGTCAGATTTATATTATTCTGTGTGTGTGTTTGTGTGTGTGTATGTATGTGTGGTGTGTGTGTGTGTGTATGTATGTGTGTGTGTGTGTGTGTGTGTGTATGTGTGTGTGTTTGTGTGTGTGTGTATGTATGTGTGTGTGTGTGTGTATGTGTATGTATCATGTGTAAATTTGTGTGTGTGTGTGTGTGTAATTATGTATGTGTGTGTGTGTGTGTGTAAATCCTTTTTTTTCATCTTCAATATGTAAAAATTATATTAATATATTGTCCTATATGTGTCAAATGAATGTGTTGTGTCTGTTTCTGTATTATTTGTTTGTGTGTATGATGTATTATATTTGGACTCAATGTTTGGTTGTTTTGTAGACCCATGTGTCATAAATCTATAACAAAAAACAGTGGTGGCCATTTGTTGTGTTTATGTAAAAAAACGACAATTTGTTCCGTATGAAAAAAAGACTTTTATCTAAAGAAATAGTAAATAAAATTAAATAAAAACAATTACAATCCATTAATTTAAAGAATTACAAAAAATTTTTTTAAAGATTTTATATAGAAAAACATTTTCTAAATTGTTTCATTGAGTTTTGTGTCGGCATTCGTGATAGACACGAGTGTGCAAGAGTAGAAAAAATCAAGAGAGAAAATTACATCCATGAAAATGAATATTTCCCCAGTGAGGGGACATTTTTTCCCCACGTGTGACTACATCTTATCGCCAGAGTTGTGAAACTGTAAAAGGTATTTTTTCTTTTCTTTTTTAGCATGCCCATATCTCTACTGAATGTGACATAAGATTGAGATTTAAAATGGGTTTTATGTCAGTACCATGAAAAAATTGCCCTAATCCCTTAAACACTTCCACTTTTGGGAATGCCTCAGCTGCTGGACAATAATCCCAGTCCCTTTTCGAAGGAGACATACTGCCTAGATTGAGTGAGAATATCATTCCCTATTAATAGGCTTAAGGAGCACCCGCTAGTGAGTGTTTAGGGAAAGTGTTATGGGACCTTACCCATAATAACATAATGGACTATTCCATACATAATAAATACTGCGCCTCAAGAGGAAACAGGGAGTTCATTCCGAAGTCGGGCGACCGGCTGACTGGCTGATTGGTTGAACTCTCTGCCTTCGGCGGGGGGGGGGACCCGAAGGAGGCTACGCCTAAGTGCGGAGTCTCTTTCGGGGTGGTAAACAGAGCCTGAACCCGTTTATACGGGTTCAATGGGCATATTTTTGGCCGGGTCCACAGGCTCGGGAATCCCACGTTAAAAAGGCTTTGTGCCACATGACGCCCTCGTGGGAGGGTGACTGAATATCGTTCAGTCTGAGGTCGGGCGACCGGCTGACCGGCTGATTGGTTGAACTCTCTGCCTTCGGGCGGGGAGGAACCCGAACGAGGATACGCCTAAGGGCGAAGTCTCTTTCGGGGAGGTAAACGTACCCTGAACCCGTTTATACAGGTTCAATGGGCATATTTTTGGCCGAGCCCACGGGCTCGGAGATCCCACGTTAAACCGGCCTTGTGCCACATGATGCTCTCGTGGGGGTGGGTGACTAAATACTGTTCAGTCTGAAGTCTGGAGTGAAGCCCGTCGTGAGTCTGTCAGTCAGTCAGAGCGAGCGAGTCAGTCAGTCGAGTCAGAGGCAGTCCGAAACAGAGTCGCGTTCAGACAATTACTACTAAACCTGATTGTTTGTACTAACACTTTCTACTTCTCTGTATATATTCCTGTTTGTAATATATCTGTGTTATCCCATATCCGTGTTCGAGTTCTTCTTTATTGGTTCTACCTTGGATTATCACCGTGGTACAAGGAACCGGACCATAACAGAAAGTCACGTTGGGTAAGCCACATATTTAAACAGGGGAGGAGATGGGATATATTTCTTGACTTTTAAGTGAAAGACATATGTGTTAAAGAGTAGAAAAAGAAACAAGAAAAAAAGCACAACCATGAAAATAGTGTTCCCATAATACTAAAGCCACCATTTTTTTCCCCATCTTAAAGCCAGATTTGTAAAAGAGGATAGAGAATGAGTGAGTTATCATTATCGATTTATAGGATTAAAATAGGGCCCCTACAATTAAAAATCTTTTTTTTTTTGAAAAATAAAAAATAATCCGATGATGAGCTTAAATGAAATGGATGGTGGAAACAAGGTAAAGGAGAGATAACAATTTTTTTTATAAAAAAAGAGCCTTTGAGAACAAAGGACAAAAGGAAATTTGGAGAGCAAATGATGATTCTAACGTCCTGAAGAGACACGGTACATAGAAGAACAAAAAAACAAAATTTGAGTAAATGGAAAAAAATTATTATTTTTTCTAACTTTTTTTAGCAGATTTTTTAAATTTGTTAATGGAATGTGATTTTAGTATCAGGGTTTAAAATGGGTTTAATGGCAATGCCATAGAAAAATTGCCCTAGCCCCCTCAAAATTTCCCCTCTTAACATTGTGTTTCAAAGTGAAGTGAAAAAATCCATCCCCTTCCGAAGGAGAGGTACTGCCTAGAATGAGCGAGAATAACATTTATAGGCTTAAGGAGCACCTGCTAGTAATAGTTTGTTTAGGAAAAGTCAACTGGTGTAAGCCACATATTTAAACAGGGGAGAAGATGGGACATATTTCTTGACTTTTAAGAGACAACAGTTTTGCTTGTCAATAAAATAGCTCATAAAAATATGAAAAATATTACGACAAGGTGTTATGTCTTCATTGCATTGAATGAAGATAATACAATCAAGCAGTAATGTGTCGCTTGCAGTCGACGTAATCTTGCTGAAATGGGCATTAAGCAGATACGCTAGATCTCTAACTCTCTACTTGTTTACTCCTTCTGGTGACGATATTTGGTGTCAGTCTGTATTTGGACGAGTCCTCATTCTCTTCTCGATCTCTTGTGTTGTTTATTCACCCAAATTAAAAGAATTTGTTTAAAGATCATACGATAATCATAGGATCTAAAAAACTTTATTCCTTTTTTCTTTCTTTTTCCTTCAGTTCTCCAACCACAAGAACCTAGAAATGGATTCAATATAACTGCTCCACTTCATGTTAAAGCACCTAGACTAAAAAGTAGCAATGGATTGCTTTCCTGGCACTAGCATCAATGGTGTTGATGGTTCTCTATCATGATTAAAGGATACATTTCATTTAGGAGGCATTAAAAGTTACAAGCCATTTCTTGCTCCAGTTAACAACTGGTCTAAAAGTATTTTCAAGAGCAGCTGTAAAATGGTGATACCAAGTTGCCAATCTAGTATATGCTTAAATCTATGTGGTCAAGGTAGGAAGGAAGATTAGAAGGACTGTTATGAAAAGGGAAGAGGGAAGACATGTCACAGTAGTTGCAAAGTGACTGCAAAGTGATTGTCTTACTTTGGTTGAAATGATAAAAAAAGAAAGAAACTGTAATTGGAGTTCACTTATGTGGGAATCAATTTCACCGTCTTTCTCATCAATTCTTTAATATTCATTTTGGCAAAAATAAATCTTTTCTTCTTTCATCTTCTTCTTCTTCTTTTCTCGATCTCTTACCATTCATCCACCACAGAAAACCCACACGTGACCATAACATATGGGGACTAACTAGGACTTCATAGAGTCTCTGAGGTATTATAGTGGTTCTGTAAGAATGCAGTGTTTTGGTGCAAGGATTATTGTAGCATGTCTCGGACAGTAATTGTGGCTAGCTAAGTTTTATTATAAGACAGATGATGACCATCCTTCTCCATTCTGCATTATTGGCCTTGTACCCTATTTGTACTCATGTTCAATAAATATTAATATTTTCCTATTGCCTGGTGAAGTGCTGTCAGTCAGTTTATTGACTAAGATCCTGTTTATCAGTTTACATATGAACATGCACATTCACCTGAAATCTATTCATGCCAATAGAATGCAAACATGAGTGAGAATATCAATTCCTATTAATAGGCTTAAGAAGCACCCGCTAGTGAGAGTTTAGAGAAAGTCAAGTAAAATCAAGTGGCATATTTAAACAGGGGAGGAGATGGGATATATTTCTTGACTTTTAAGTGAAAGACATATGTGTTAAAGAGTAGAAAAATTCACAAGAGAAAAGCACAACCATGAAAATAAGTGTTCCCAGTGGGGAGGGGGCACTTTTTTTCCCCATCTTATAGCCAGAGTTGTAAAAGAGGATAGAGAATGAGTGTGAGTATCATTATCGATTTATCGGCTTAAGTATAGCGCCCCCTAGTAACGCCTTTTTTTTTCTTGGAAAATAAAGCGATGATGAGCTTAAGTAAACGGATGGTGGAACAAGGTATAGGAGAGATAACAAAAAAAAAATATTAAGAGCTACAAAGGACAGGAAATTGTGGAGAGCCATGATCGCTAACGTCCTGAAGAGACACGGTACATAGAAGAAGAAGAAGAAGAAGAAGAAAAGCGAACTTCAGTAAATGGATGGCAGATCAATGTTTACGACAGATAACAAAAAGGTGACATTTATTAAGAGCTACAAAGGACAGGAATTTGTGGAGAGCTATGATCGCCAACGTCCTGAAGGGACACGGTACATAAAAGAGGAAAAAAAACGAGCTTGAGTCAATGAATGGCGGAAAAGGTTTAGGAGATCTGTCAAAACGACAAAATTTATTAAGAGCTACAGAGGACAGGAAATTGTGGAGAGCCATGATCGCCAACGTCCTGGAGGGTCAAGGCGCATAAAAGAAAAATAAGGTTGAGTCAATGGATGATGAAGCAAAGTTTAGAAGAGCTAACAAAAATAGAAAACTATTAAGTGCTACAAAGGACAGGAAATTGTAGAGAGCCATGATTGCCAATGTCCTGAAGAGACACAGCACATTGAAGAAGAAAAGTAAACTTGAGTAAATGGATGGCAGAACAAGGTTTAGGACAGATAACAAAAAGGCAACATTTATTAAGATCTACAAAAGACAGGAAATTGAGGAGAGCCATGATCGCCGACGTCCTGAAGGGTCAAAGCGCATAGAAGAAGAATCAGCTTAAGTAAATGGATGATGAAGCAAGGTTTAGGAGAGCTAACAAAAAAAGAAAATTATTAAGTGCTACAAAAGACAGGACACTGTGGAGAGCCATGATCGCTAATGGTCTGAAAAGACACAGCACGTTAAAGAAGATAAGTAAACTTGAGTAAATGGATGGAGGAACAAGGTTTAGGAGAGCTAACAAAAAAGAGAAACTTTATTAAGAGCTACAAAAAACAGGAAATTGTGGAGAGCCATGATCGCCAACGTCCTATGGGAACGCGGCACATAGTAGATGAAGAACCCAAAAAGTATCCTTTTTCGATCCAGAGACAAGAAATACAAGTTTCGTGAATTAATTTTCTTTATTTTAAGCCTCCGTACTTTAAAATTACGGCCATTAGATTTTATTGAGATGTAGAGCCAACGTAAAACGACCATTTTATTTAGAGACTTTTTATTTATCAGTTCATTTTTCTGAATAGATATTATTATTGGGTTAATGTCAACTGAAACAGAGGAATAATTCCGAATTTAAACCTCCGCTTCCTTGCGGTCATACCCGATCATGGGAAAGGCTTCGAGGATAAAATTCTGAGGACAAAATCCGGAGCTGGGGTCATTGAGACAGTCCGATGTTCAACTTCGTTCTCACAATTCCTGCGACGACGCAGTTAAAATGTATTGGCCTCTGCCAAATAATGTTGGACAACATCGATGGCGTGGAGATATTAAAAAAACGTGCTGCATGGACCGATTCCAAAAATATTTGCGTCCTGGAGAGGACCCTCCAGCTTTGCCTCGATGTCAAATGGAGAAATATTCCTCGCCATACGAGCTGTTATGCGGTGGTTAACTTTCTGTGGATATTTCTAATTTGAAATGCTTTTCCACCAACAAACAGTTAATCTCTATCTATAAAAGGCAGGATGTGTGTGTGTGTGTGTGTGTGTGTGTGTGTGTGTGTGTGTGTGTAACGAATGCACTTTTCGCAATTTTCGACGGATTTGCACCAAAATTTACATGCACATGCTCCAAGTTAGCGGGAAAGGCCAAGACCGACTTTGCATTTCCCAACTCCCATCGATAGTGAAAATAATCGATTTTTTCATGCTTCTACGGCAGTTTTCATGTAGTTTGCGGCCATTTTCTACTGGCCAGAGTGAGAGCCTATAGCTGGCTGTCACGAATAAGCAGGAAGATTCTATTGGCCAGCGTGAGAGCCAACAGCTGACTGACACGAATGTTAACTAGCATGCTAGCATACAAAAAAATCGATAGCTCCATTCGTCACAAGTGGGAAAAATTTAAATCTGCATGGCACTTTACTCCAATTGACTCATTCGCTTGCTTAAACTCAACATTGATTCTGATTCCGCAGAACTGGGTTGGGTATGAAAAAGTATTTGTTGTTAACATTCTTTTTTCATTCGGTTTTTCCAGTTACGAGTCCTTTTTTTAAAGCTGATCGTTTTGTGTTCATTTTGTTTAGTTCTTTTTTCGTAACAGATTTAATGTTTAGTATAGAGCTTAGAAAAAATTGGCAGTGTGAGAAGTAAGGCATGTAGCAACATCAGCATGGCAAAGGGCACTCCTTTAAAGGCAAGGAAGGGCAAAAATATTTTAAGTCAAGAGATAGCGATTGCTGTATGAGTCGTACGATTTTTGAATCAAGCACCGGCAACGCCGGGCCATGCTGCTAGTGGATATATAACGAGTCCGATTTTTTTTATAAAGACGCCTCAGTTGGTGGAATTTTTGGCGTGAAAAGACTTCCGAATATATTAAAAGAACGTGCCATAAATTACTCGCCTACAAAGTCGGTTTTAATGTATCCTTAATTCTTGAGCTACCCATCATTAGATATCAGGTCGATGAATGGGGATCATTTTGGTAATTAATCTTAATCCCCCCCACCCGTTAACTGTATTCAGCAGAGAAATTGTAAACAGTATACCCGTTTGATTCCCGCCATTTCCTGAGTAATTAATAATAATTGCGACATCCAAAAACCACAGATATCTGAAGTCCGTAGTTTGCAGAAATTCTTCATCCTACAAACTTCAAAAAATATGCACAAACAAAACAGATGGCCGCCATTTTCCCAACTTTTTTTAGATAACAGTTTGTACTCTGAGTGCTCTATTTTGCTAGGGAATTTTGGGAGCTTTTTCTGTTAATTCCCACAAATAATGCAAAGTTACTCTTTGCAAATATTTATTCACCCCCAAGAAATTATAAATTTTAAATCAAAGTTTTTTTTTTTTGTTTGTTTTTTTTTTTTTAATTTTTGGCACTCTTTTGAAATTATAAATTTTAAATCAAAATTTATTTTGCCTGCCATGAAGTTCCTGGAGTTAATACAAAAATGCAATGACAAGAAGATTCATGTTCTCTTCTTAAATAAAGTATTACAAAAACACTGCCATCCAGTATAAATGCATTTTGGGACGAATTTTAAAGACCATTTCTGAATTTTGGTGTGAATTTTAGTAAATATAAATTCTTTTTATTTTGGGTTTAATTAAAAGGTCCTCATATCCGAACTTCTCAGTGTTGCCATTTAGATGTTGTAGGAATATCTAGTTCCTTTTTTATAAAATCTACTAACTGCACCAGGGTTTCAGTCTTTGCTTACCCAGTTCTTACCATTTGCCATCCATTGCCACTAAGCCGACAGGGAAATCGTCCCAGCCTTACTGCTATGGCATCATTCTGGAAGTGTCTTCCCATGAAAAAATTGACTTTCCCTGACACCATAACTCAGGAGTCAGGGTTGAACATTGGAGATTTGGGCTTTCCAACCAACCATAGGAAAGTCGAAGGATGCTTTTTCTGATGATGATGATGTTAAATATTCTTCCTTCATAGATAAAAGAGCTTCCACATTATTGGTCACAATCTGAAGCTGTATTTTACCTTGGACTACAATTATGTTGGATTATTAGAAAGGATATATATTTTTGAAGGATGATCCTAATTCTATTCCTCTGATTGTAAATCATAGTATGAATTTTGTTGACCCAGAAATGTCAGCTAACACCCAAACAATCGAAAGTACCTCTTGGAAAGCCAAAATGAAGACTAAGTCAATGTTCTGAACTCATCGTAGCATAAGAGCAATCTTCTTATTTATGTGAGTTCCTTTGGAGACGTAAGGCAAAAAATAACAATGAATGCATTTTGGGAAAAATTTTAAAGATCATTTCTGAATTTTGGTGTGTATTTTAGTAAATATAAAATCTTTTTATTTTGGGTTTAATTAAAGGTCCTCATATCCGAACTTCTCAATGTTGCCATTTAGTTGCTGTAGGAATATCTAGTTCCTTTTTCACAAAATGAAGATGAATGCATTTTTGGACAAATTCTAAAGGACACTTCCGAATTTTGGTGTGAATTTTAGTAAATATAAATTCTTTTGGGGTGAATTTTTGGCATCAGTATATATTAAATCATATCAGCCACCTGATGATTGCGTTTAAGTATGAAAGAGTCGGTCGCCTCTGAGTGTCGACTTCAATGTTCACATTTTTATTTACATATGCTCTATCTTTGATATTGAGCACTTTATCCCATAAATATAGCATAACTTAAAACGATATATATATATATATATATATATATATATATATATATATATATATATGTTTTTTAACATTTTATTAAAGCATTAAAACCAGACATATTCAAAAGCTATACATAATAAAAACACGGATGACCTAACACGTACGAGTTAATATTAGTAAAGGAAAGGTGGCAAATTTATATATATATATATATATATCTGACGACAAAATACCCAAGGACCTCAACTATAGCCAGCTTCACAGTGTTGGACGTCTCAGGTATAAAGACAAGAGAAAATAACTTCGGGGGAGCTGTTGTGGATAGAATTAACTGGAGATATTTATGCCAGAGTGGTATCTTTTTTTTATGTGCCGTGTCCTTTCAGGATGTAGGCGATCATGATTCTCCACGTCTCTCTATTCCTTGCATCTCTCAATAATTCCGACCTCTGCCACCACCCACAGACCGCATTCTGTCATCCACTTGCTTATATCATGCATTGTTTTCCCTTAGCCCTATTTCCTCCTATTCGACCTGTGAGTATCAGATTCTCCACGCCCTCCTTCCTCATTAGGCGTCCCAGAAACTTCAACTGTTTTTCTGGTGTTAAGTATAAGCCTCCTTATTAGAAAGTTAAAAATCAGACGTATTGACCGGCTAAGAGACGGAAGACAATAGCGAAAAGAGTCAGAAAATATTCCTGTGGCTGTACCCTGAGTTACATTGCTAACTGAACTCCTTTGTGGCCAAATCGGTTAAAGGCACGTCAGGTTATATGACGGTTCCGTATAGGATGCATGTTCGATTCCTGTCAGAAGACGCATATTTTTTATGAAAATTTCTCGGATATCCAGGCCGGTAAATGTTGTTTAATACTGTTTATTATCAACAGAGCATTTACTTAAATATTTGCATCTATAAAAAAAATGTGTAAACATAAAATGTCTTAATATATATATATATATATATATATATATTATGGATCGTATTGGTTTATAGATGTATAAATGAAAAATTGCTATCAAAAAATATATATAATTAACATATATATATATATATATATATATATATATATATATATATATATATATATATCGTCATCATCCTCATTTAGCGAATTTTCCTTTTGCCTCAGTGATGTTGAGGTTATCCCGTCCCTCCTCACAGAAATTAGAGCGACGGACCTACAAAGCGGTATGTGGTTTGAATTCAAAGTTTTCCTTCTCCTAGACTGGTTGCTAACCAAGGATTTAGTCTGTTTTGGTATTTTTTTCCCATGATTGTGGGGTTGTGGTGGATTCAGCGCAATGTATTCGATTCGAATTGAAGGAATATATATATATATATATATATATATATATATATATGTGTGTGTGTGTGTGTGTGTGTGTGTGGGAGTGTGTGTGTATATATATATATATATATATATATATATATATATATATACAAAGGGTTGGGTGTAACGGCAAAAATTTTTTATTTTAAAATTTGAACCCGTGTATCTTAGAAATGATTAAAGATATCTTACTGGAATTCTATTAGGTTTTTATAACACTATTGGATTCTACTTTGAGCAATGAGATTGCGTAATCACTCTCCAAGCTTAACAGAAGAATCGTGATGAAATCGATCATCAACGAAAAATGCCATGTTCATCAATATTAATTCATCATAGCTTAGGATCGGAGACTCATGAAGGATTAAAATAAAGTTTACATATATATATATCCATGGTCATTTTCCAACTCTAACTTTCTGTCCTGGAGTAACAAGGTGCTTCACACATTTCCCGTGTGATTTCGTTTTTATGTCTTTTTTTCACTGCTCTTTGGACTGTCATAGTTAAAACTCCTCTCAAACATATTATGGACTGAGTTGGATCTTTTCTAATTGATCTCTTTAGATCTAATTTAAAATGATGATCCCTCTTCCTGTCGTGACCTCCTGATCCAGTTTTCCTCTCTACTGTTCCCTCTTTTTGAAACTTATTCACCGTTGATCGTTCTTGAATGGACTTTGAAGATGGAAGCCAGAGTTTGAATGTTAGTAACATTAGTGAAAGCATGAATGATCTTTTTCCTCTCAGCATTGCTCATTTGGGAAGACAGTGAGGTGTGACACAAAACAATTTTAATATGTTCTCTTTCTAAAAGCTTGTTTTATCCAGTGATTCTTACGACAAATGGACTCAATGTGTCTATAATTCTTATCTGAAAACCTGGAAAAAAAAACTCAATTAGTTTAGTAGATTTTTATATGGTAGACTTTTCATGGGATGGACCATTATGCTGTAACACGATTTTGCCAATTTTAGTGTTACACTCGGTATTATATATATATATATATATATATATATATATATATATATATAATATCGCACATTGAGCACTATTGTTAATAAAATAGTGCTCGATGAAATATAGCAGAGCTATAAACTATATATTAATAAATATACTTATCTTCCCTCAGTGATAGCACGACTTATTCGAGGTCCATACCCAACGCAAATTTCGGAATGCAGCACTTGAGTATTGCGTTGTGCTATCTGTGGGGAAATATATATATATATATATATATATATATATTTCGATTACAGGTGCAGTTTAATTTATAATTACATTTGTTTTGTATGAATGATTCATGTAATTATATATATATATATATATATATATACAGAGAGAGAGAGAGAGAGAGAGAGAGAGAGAGAGAGAGAGAGAGAGAGACATCCACAGACAGACTGTTTCGATATTTCACAGTTCGTGGCTAGACGTTCGGTTGCCTCTAGCTAGGATCGAAACATCCACTAGGCCGTTGGCGCAAGGCAGAGATGAAGGTGAATTTAAGCCTATTTATTTTTAGATAAACACATAGTGACTGAGAGAACTCGATTCGATTTACCGAAGAGTCTTGCATTATTAGCCGTAATAGTCACTGTTTACAAACCCACACTTCCTTCCCAGAGAGCTCAACCGAAAAAAGATTTTCAGGAGCATACATATATATATATATATATATATACGTCTGATTTTTTCCACTTTTTTTCTCTTTTTTCCTTTTACTTTATTTCCTTTCCTCACTATTCCTATATATCACTTCCTTTTTCTTTAACCACATAAATAGGTCATGGTTAGGTCACTCCTCCTCCCCCAATTTAAAGCTTATTTAAGAGAGATATAAATTTAACCCTCCCTATATTTTTGTATTGTCACTTTAACTGCCACCTTCACCCTCCCTGTTTAATTACAAAATTACACTACCCATCAATTTCTAATCACATTTTTCCTTTCATTTCATTGTTGAAAAAATGTTAAATTTTGATGAAATAAAATCTGCAATGGTTCAAAAAGGATTTTGTTGAAATAAATTATTGTAATATTTCCTTATATATATATATATTTATATATATATATATATATATATATATATATATATATATATATATATATGTTTCTTGAGTCAAAGGATATATATATATATATATATATATATATATATATATATATATATATATATATATATATATATATGTCTTATGATGTGTGTCCTGTTTACTCATGAGATACATATGACCTATTTTAAATTAAAACTATTGAATAATGCTTTTGAACGTCGCACACATTTTACATTGGAATTAATTATAATTTTATTCAAAATCCATTAATAATTTGTAATATCAGTTAAAAACTACAGAAAATAAAATTAAAAAGAAAAAGAATTCAACCGCCATTTTTGCAATGGCATCCAGTCATAAAGTCGAGAATATTTTTAATCACGAATTACTGTATTTAAAATAAAATTATAAATTTCGTCTGATCGAAGCTCTAGAACAGTTCCTAAATTACAAATTAGTTATATAGGCTCGATATATATATATTAATATATATATATATATATATATATATATATATATATATATATATATATATATATATGTATGTATGTATGTATTTTTGTGGTTCAAAATTTAACGATAGCTAGGAATCTAAAATTTATATGGCATTTTAAAAGCTAAAAAAAAAACCGGTTTCGTTCCAGCCTTAAGTTTATTTTCTGGGATATAAAAATATATAAGCGTGTAAATTAAATGAATATAATGAATAGAAGGTAGAAAAAAATGAATTTCGAGAAAGTAGAGTCCAATAACATTCAGACCCGGTAAGCATTCCCTCTGTTTACAAAGGAAAGGCCTACGGTATCTGATATACAATGATTCTAGAAACTTGAGGTGACATGAGGAGTGAGACCTAGATAAAACCAAAAAACGATCACCACTAAAATCAAAGACACAATTCCTACTATTTATAACAGGCTCAGCAATAGAAGAGCCAGAAGTATTTGTTAGTTGGCTTTTCCTGGCAGACGGATTCAAAATCCTGGTGGAGGTTAAGTGTTAAGCTTTAAGCTTTATTCTCAGATCCAAACGTTGGGGCGTCCTCCCTATGTAGTCGAGTCCAAAACTATACTTATATTGTGAAGAAAAGGAAAGAGGAAGAGAGAAGGGGTTACTTACGGACGGGTTGCTTCAGCCTCGGGGGAATTGTGTCCAGCTAAACTGGAACCAAATGACCAACTGATATTTATGGTCTTGGTCGGAGGAGGATTGTGGGAAGCAGTTAGCCTCCTTATAAAAACCCTCCTCTGTATTCTGATTAGACCTATTTTCTCTATCAGCCGACACGTGACTGGTTATTTGGCGTGCTGAAGGATTATATCTTCTTTTTTCTTCTCTGTTACTCGACCTAGTTGGAGCAGGTCGCAAGAGGAGGATTCCTTTTGCAACCCTTACCAGGCTGTCGCTGCTCTCTTCTGGGTTTTCCCTACTTTACTGTGTCGAAAGTTTTTTTTTCGACAATATTTATAAATCACTGAATTAACATGATGGGGAAGGAGGACATCCTTATGAATGGAAGAGAAAACGGGACAGGGTAACAAATATTAACCGAACATTAGCCGAAAAATAACAGCTATTAATATATATATGTGTGTGTGTGAGTGTGTGTGTGTATATATATATATATATATATATATATATGAATAAATATATATATAAATTTATTATATATATATATATATATATATATATATATATATATATAGGGGGCGGGGTGGAGGGTGCACGATCCAATAAAGTTAATACAATAGTGAACTTGTAAAATAGACATGGAACCAAAGAAAATCTTTTATCTATGTCTGATCAGTCCGATAAGTTCAAAATGCCATCCAATATCCAAAAAGGATCTCAAGTCCGTTGTTAACCGGGGCAGAAGATGGCTTGTTAATTTTAATGCCTCCAAAACTAATCTTCTCTCCATTAATCATCTGAGAGACTACTTTGCACCTTCCATCGGCATGGCTGATGCTAACCCCCCGGGAAACTGATTCGTTACCTATGGTTTTCTGTTGGCATGAAATGGAATCCATTGCTAGATCCTCTGATAAGAAAGACGCTTCACTGTGTCGTTCAAGACCATTCTTTTTTCCAGAATCTATCTTGCGTATCTATAAGTCTAGCATTCGTCCATGTTTAGAATATTGCTGCCATATATGGTCCGGTGCCCCTGCTGTTTATCTTGAGCCACGGTCTATCGTTAACTGGGGCAAAGGACGGTCTGTTAATTCCAACGGCTCAAAAACTAGACTTCTCTCCATTAACCATCTGAGAAAATCCTTCTCTACCTTCGATGGCTGATGCTAACCTCCAGTAAAGTGATTGTTTGTGCCTTCTCCAGCTAATGTTTTCAGCTGACATGACGTACAAAAAACTACACTGACTCAATCACTAGATCAGCTGCCAAGAAAGTTGGTTCACTGTATCGTGAGAGACAACGTTTCTCTCCAGATTCAGTGTTGCACATGTATAAGTCTAACATTCAATCATACTTAGAATATTGCTGCCACATATGGTGCCCTGCTGTTTATCTTGAGCTCCTTCATAAAAAAATCCGAAAAAGAATAAGCAATATTCGCCGACCTGATCTGGCGGCTCGGCTTCAGTCACATTCCCACCGACGTAATGTTGCCTCTCTGTCTTTTCTACAAATACTTTCATGTTAATTATCCAGATGAGCTCTTCGCTATAGTACCTAGAATTTTATGTTTTTTTATTTAAACGTAGTACTAAATTGGGGTTTAGAGATCGTCAATTTACACTTCAGCTGGCTAGATGCAGCCGTAAGGTCTATGCTAACAGTATCTTTTCTCACACTTCTTGCTTGTGTAACTCTCGACTGGCTCCATGTTTCCAGCTAACTTTAAACTATAAAAATTTAAACGCAATATCATTCGCTATCTTCTGTCCTCCTGATTACTCTTTTTTTTTCTCCATCCATACTAATGTTTAAGTTTCGAATTTTTTTCTACGCCCAGCAAACCCTTTGTCTTAATTTTTTTATTACTTTGCTTGGGGTGAATTTGATCACACACACACACACACACACACACACACACACACACACACACACACATATATATGTGACTTTTTTGTATTTTAGAAGAATATTACATCAAAATGTATATAAACGCTATTACATTAATAAGTCTTGTTTCGATGCGAGTCAACGCATCGAAACAAGATTAACAATTGTGACAAAAAAGTTTTTTCCAATATGTTTTTGGTGTAATATTCTAAAATAAAGAATATTGCTCAACTTTCCATTGAGCCCTCTTTTAAATTGAACGTTGAAATTGTACCCTATTCGTTCTCATTTTACATGAATATATATATATATATATATATATATATATATATATATTACCGAAAGCACTCGAAATTATAGAACATTTGTGCAGTTTCTATACACTCTATGTCCCAAAAAAGAAAACATTTGTTCGAACACAAGAAAAATAAAAAGCTTAATCGTAGTACCTTGTTTATCATTTTTAATGAATCATGTATCAATGAAGGATTGCTGCCTATATACACAATATATATATAGATTAAGCATTCCTGATTAAAATTGAAAAACAAATTAAATTGTAAAATTTTTTTAAAGTTAATATGGCGATCCATTTGCCATGTAAATGTATTGTAAATTGCACCCCCCCCCCACTGCGGAAGGCAAAACATGATTTCTTAAAAGTGTTAATATATAACAATAAAAGTGTTCTTTTGCCATTTATTATTATTATCGATTAATCCCTGTTTATAAATACTTATTGCAAAATCAGAGTATGAAACGCATTGGCTAAGATAAGTCTTCCTTTTGTCTTTATTCATATATATATATATATATGTATATATATATATATTTGTGTTTTATTAAGGCGGATCAAAGTCAGCAGTAAATAAATCAGTGTTATTGGTGAAAATTTATTTATTCCTCTATTGGATCATGTTATTTAAGTCATGGCAATTATGTGTGAAAAATAATATCGCCCAAATATCCGCCATTTCTACGGCGGCACATCTCCACTCGATGGTCAAAATTTTTGATGACGTCTCTGCATAGTTGCTCCTCGATCTCACCAATATGCCTTATTATTTCATCTTTCAGCTGTTTAATTGTTGTTGGTATAGACCATATTTTTGAGATGACCCCAAAGGAAGAAATCTAAAGGCGTCAAGTCGCACGATCGTGATGGCCAATTGACTTCGCTGTTTCGAGAGATGATGAGACCAGGGATCTTATTGCATTTCTGTTTGAACGTCCATTTTCGTAATAGGTTTCGATAATTTTAACACGTTGTTTGATTGTTAATCTTTCCATGGTTGAAATTGCCAAAGACTTAAGTTGTTAAATCTGAAAGAAAAAGAAAAAAATCATTAGACGCTTAAAATTAATTTACATTTAAAATGGGTCGAAGGATTAAATATTTTAACTGTTAAATAAGAAATAGTTTGTTAAATAGTTTGTAAAACGGCTAAATGTATAGCCGAAAGCGCTCGGATAAAACAAAATACATGCATTGATTTATCAAGTTTTAGCTATAACAGAACATTTGATTAGAAATCAACTGTTTGCCTAGTCTTATAGCCTGATTATGTTATCATTGCTGAATGAGGCTAATAGTGATTATCACTTGAAAACTTTGGCATCAGTGTACATTAAATCCTATCAGCCTCCTGATGGTTGTATTTAAGCATGAAACAGTATGTTGATTCTGAGTTTTGACTTCAATGTTCACTTCTATATTTACATATGCTCTATCTTTGATATTGAGCACTTTATTCCATAAATATAGCATCACTTAAAACTATATATATATATATATATATATATATATATATATATATATGATTTTTCTCATTTTTGCTCATTCATATATAATTTGTATGAGGAACTCAAATTATTTGTTGCTATATTCATAGTTGACTTGATTTATTTTGGGCTTTAATTCTCTTATATAAAGGGCTTCAAGGATTTAATTTTTACTTATTATTGTTTTTATGTAATATAGATGAATTTTCAACGAATATCTGTGAGTATAGGCATAAGTGTTCCGTTAAATGCTGAGATATTGAACTATGTTAGCCACGTCGTAGTAAAGCCAACTTACGTATTGACATTTTTATCAGACAGTCAATCTTCTGAATAATGCGTGTAAATTATTTAACCAAACCTGCTTGAATGAAAATATGCTGCCTAAATCAGGCATATTCAAAAGCAATTCATAATAAAAACACAGATCACCCAACACTTACGAGTGTAGGAAAGGTGCCCAATTTAAATAGGTGCGTTGATTTATCAAGTTTAGCTATAGCAGAACATTTGAAGTCAACCGTTTGCCCAGTCTTATAGCCTGTATATGTTATCATTGCTGAATAAGGCTAATACTGATTATAACTTGAAAACTGTGGCGTCAGTGTAAATTAAGTCCTACCAGCCATCTCTCTGTAGGTAGAAAGGGTGGTTATAGGAAGCTTGTTCACTGATTTTTTTTTTTTATTCAAACCCAGCTGACTGGTATCTGGCACAGATTCGGATGCTGGTTGATCCTTAGCAGAGGATCGTCGTGAATGAGGGACTTTATTTTGAAGAATAAATGTTGGTGTAGCTCCATAAAATTGTTGTTTTATTTCCGCTTCCTTAGTAAGTCAGGAGTTTCTGACCAAATTATATTTCCACTATTTACATTCTTCGGACTGATGTCCTCATGTTTATTGCCATATTCACGATATTTCGGCCGTTGTACGCTCCGGTCTTTTTGTCTTCAGGTGATATTTGTAATAAAGAAAAGCACAACAGTTCGAACAATGTAAAAAGTGTATATATATATATATATATATATATATATATATATATATATATATATATATACACTATTTCCAAATATATATATATATGTGTGTGTGTGTGTGTATTTGGGCAGCAAATATTCTTTCAAACATGTTTCATTGAATAATATAGTCATATTATGTCTACTTATTTTTATACTGATCCTTTCCAGTTCTTTAATCAGTTTCTTTATGTTAAGATGAAATTCATCAAGGAAGGCGCCGTAGTTAATTTTAATCCAAGTGCTTTCGACCTTTTCTAAGATCATCTTCAGGAATAAATTGCAAAGACAAACTTATTGTAAGAGCGATAATATATATATATATATATATATATATATATATATATATATAGTATTTATTCAAATTTATAACATATACATTTGTTTCGACACTGCTGGTGCCTTATCAAGTGATGATGCTGAATGGAATATATATATATATATATATATATTAAATAAATTTAGATAAAAACAGACCACTTTAAGGTTCCATGTAATAAATTATTTCACCACCGTCCTTTTAAAGGACTGCGGATCATCCGACTTTACTTCCAAATGTTGAAACAAAAAATGTAAAGAAATGTACACATTTTTGACGGGCCGTATTAAACATATGTAAATTAACGAAGTGAGGAAGTGAGGGGGAGAGAGAAGACATGAGTGAGTTAGCAGACATTGACACATTTAAACGGTTAACTTAACGGAAGTTATATATTGATATCGAAGGGGTAGAGAAGAAAAAACCAATAGAGAGAAAAAGAGAGAAGGAAACCATGAGAGAATGTGTCACTTTTTTCTTTGGAAAAAAAACAGGCAAGAAACAGACGCTGTTATTTTGTTTTACTTTGAAAGTGTTATTTTGGGGGTTCATAAAGATTATAATGTTTCATATAAATTTGAATGTCTAAACTGTCTACAAAGAATTTAATTTGATGTTTGTTAGTGATTTAAATTTTTTTTTAAATTTTGGGGATTTTCTATGAAATAGTCGATTAAAAAAATATTTATAGAAAGTACATTAAAAGAATAAAATTTTATTTTAAAATATAAGTTTACTTCTAGTAATCTTTTTATCTTTTAAAAAAAAAATTATTATTGATTATTAAGTTGACATCTCTACCCGTTTGAATTTTGTTCATAAATTTAACTTGTGACTGTTTCTAGATAGGTAATCTCTTTTACTTAAATTTTAGTTAAGTTAATATGGGGTAATATTTGAAGGTAATATTAAAGATCTTGCTCTGTCATATACTGTATACACACCCATGCAAATCTCACATATACATACGTTCCTTTACCTGTGCAATCACTCATACATATATGCCTGATTGAATAAATTACAAACTACAAACATTATATATGCTTAATTTTATCATAATCCTTTCATATTCACGAATATTTTTCCTTATATTACAATTAAATAAGGCAAGAA
>CAHIKZ030001871.1:292500-310000 GCA_903632075.3 Acanthosepion pharaonis
TTACATAAAATAGACAATACCTGTCTATATTATTTAATGAAAACATGTATGAATATATATATATATATATATACACACACACATATCCATATATATATATATATATATATATATATATATATATATATATAGGCATATATATTATAAATTAACTGATTTAAAATATTTTTCGCTACACAGTTCTAACCATGTTTAAAAAATAGAAGCTAAAAGCTTTGAATTTAATTTTGTAATTAAATTAAAGACATTAGTTCCATTTCATCCTCAAGCGAATTTTAGAGTAACTTATTTTTCATTTTACTGGGTTTAAAGGCACGGCAAAATCATAATATATATATATATATATATATATATATATATATATATATATATATATAATTATTTTGGAATCATATTTTAAATAAATAATTATATTTATGCTCTATTTTTGTATCGAGCACAATTTTAAAAAATAATAATAAAAATACTAAGGAACTTTGGATTATTTACCTAACCAGTTCTTTCCTATTTTCTATATATTTTCATATATATATATATATATATATATATATATATGTCTGTGTGTATATATATATAATTTTTTAATTGTCTTAATTGTATATATATATATATATATATATATATATATATATATATATATATATATATATATATATATATTCTTTCGTTCTTAAAAGAACGAAGTTTGTATGCATTGAACAATGTGGTTATTTACGGATCCCATGCATTTGTCTGCAATGAGACTGAAAGTGCAAGAAACAAGCACGAAAAAATATTATTGAGAAATCCACGCTTGAAATCCTTTTTAGCGACTGCTTAGAAACAATTAAATTACAAATGAGTGAAATTCTTCACCGACACTCTATTTCGTTTCGAACGCAAGAAATAGTTGCCTTATCGAGCTGGAAAGTTAGGATTAAACAATAAAAGATTAGAGGGTATTTCGGATAAAGAAAAGTGAGATATGAAAAATTAATGTCATTTATTACACTTATCTCGTCCCAACATTTCTGAGTGTAGTGACTGCAATGATTCCATGGCTCTTGTAAACGTTGCGTCTGTATGATACACCCGCTTTTCTGAGTCTGCATTAGACCCTGGCTCTTCTGCGTGTACGATTCGTAATATTGCATCATTCTGTGTCTCTTCTAGGCGTGGAATTATTATCAACCGCCACCTATTCTGGGTGTAGCATCTGCACTATCCCAGGCAATTCTGAGAGATGCGTGTGAAGGATCTGCCCGCCTTTCTGAGTTTAGCGTCTGCATCATCCCTAGGCCATTCTTCGAGTACTATTCGTAGTATTGCATCTCTTCTGGGCGTAGAATCTCCATCAACCCACAACTATTCTGAGTGTAGAGACTGCATGATCCCAGGCACTTCTGAGATTTGCTTCTGCATGATCGGCCAGTCTTTCTAAGTGTAACAACAGCATCGCCCCCGGTTCTTCTGCGTCTACGATGAGTAGAATTGCATCATTCCCTCGCACTTCCGTGTAAAGAATCTGCATCAACCCCCACCTCTTCCGAGTGTAGCGTCTGCATGATCACATGCAGATCTGAGAATTGAGCCTGCAGGTTCCGCTCTCCTTTCTGAGTTTAGCGTCTGCATCATCCCTAGGCCATTCTTCTGGTACTATTCGTAGCAGTAACTTGGCTAACAGTCTAACTCTCTGCTTTCGGGCGGAAAGGAACCCAGACGAGGCTCCGCCGAAGGGCAGAGTCTCGTTCGGGGTGGTTGACTGCCCCTGAACCCGTTTATGAGGGTTCAAAGAGGGAATATTTTTGGTCGAGCGTGCGGGCTAGGAGATCCCACTTTAAACCCGGCCTTGTGCCACATGTAACCCTCGTGGGGTGGGGGGGTAGCTAAATTTTACTATTCGTAGCATTGCATCGTTCCCTATCGCTTCTGGGCGTAGAATCTCCATCAACCCCCAACTATTCTGAGGGTAGAGACTGCATGATCCCAGGCACTTCTGAGAGATGCGTCTGCATGATCCGCAAGTCTTTCTGAGTGTAACAACAGCATTACCCCCGGCTTTTCTGCTTCTACGATTAATAGAACTAGCCATTAATTAATCAAAACGATTAGAAGCTCATGTAGTTCATATATATATATATATATATATATATATATATATATATATATATATATTATTCCAGGATCATTTTCCAACTTATCCAAGATGATTTTTCGCCCTATCTAACCTTCTAACTTTCTGTCTTGGAGTAACAAGATATAGAAAAACGTCACAAGTACGATTTCATTTTCAAGTTTTTTTTTTCGCTGCTCTTTAGATTGTCATAGCTGAAACTCCTCTTTCGGATGCCAAACGTTTTATGAATTGAGTTGGATCTTTTCTAATTGATCCCTCTTCCGGCTGTGACCTCCTGATCCAGTTTTCCTATCTACTCTTCCCTCTTTTTAAAACTTATTCACCGTTCTCTTTATGGATCTTGAATGGACTTTGAAGATGGAAGCCAGAGTCTGAATGTTAGTACTATTACTGAAGGCCTGAATGATCTTTTTCCTCTCACCATTGCTCATTTGGGAAGACAACGTGGAGCTAACACAAAACAATTTTAACCTGTTCTCTTTCTAGCTGGGTTTTTAAGTTTCTTCGACCAAATGTTGTCACGATGACTAAAAGTCTTATCTCAAAATCTGGAAAAAAATAACTCAATTACATTATTCGGACTATTATCTCTTCTTTGTTGCCATATTTATTACAAGATTTCACTCATTGTACACTCCGACCTTCTTCAGGTGGTTGGAACCCTTTATTTTGCTCAGTGGGGTAGACTGTTCTAGTTTTACGTGTCATGTTTAATGGATGCCTGTTATCAGTCATCTCCTGTTAATTTTTTCCTCTGAAAGTTCTCCACTGCCTTAGCCGGGTATTGAACTCACACTCTTTGGGTTATGTTACTAACCAACGCTTTTATCCACTGTGCCATGTTTCCTTGAGGACATCTGTGTATGAATTTCTGGGTATTATAAAACTAATGTCTTCAGCAACCACTTTTACCAGTGCTCATAATGCAATTGTTGCTGTTATCATTGCATGTTTTTACAAAAGCTCATGTTGCAACTATGTTGTTATTATCGCTTTTCTCTGGCACTCCTTATTACTGGTTCCCATATTGTATTTATTTCTATGCTTGCTCGGCTCAGGAGATTTTTGTGGCCTGGCAAATGAAGAAGGCCGGAGCGTACAACGGCCGAAACGTTTTGATAAATATGGCGACAAAGATGAGGACAATAGTCTGAATAATGTAAATAATGTACATAATACTTCATCTCAGCAATATAGACAAAACTCAATTAGTTTAGTGGATTTTTTTAGATATTAAACATTTTGTGGGATGGATAATTATGATGTTGCTATACTCCGTATATGTATAAGCGGAATTTAAGAGCTGTAATTTATATTAATAATAAATTTAAATTTTTTTGCTCATCGGTAGCACAACTCTGAATTTAATACACAACGCGATTGTCAGGTGCTGACTGAAAACTGGCCGTTGCATAATTGAAATATTGATATATATACCGTACAATACTGATAATGGAGCAGTCTATTTTATTTTATAAGGCAAAGATAATAATAAAAATAATAATAATAATAATAATGTTCATTATATAGGCCATACTACATGTTTGACACGAAGACTGACTCTACACCTTTCTGACCATAGCTCAATTAGATCTCATTTAAATATTCATGGAGACCTGCCGGACACTATTCGTGACATACTTGTTGACAACACTAATATAATAGCATCATCTACATGCAAAAAAGATTCAAAATAATGGAAGCCTTATTAACAAAAAAAAAAAAAAAACAACACTTAAACACTTAATAATATCAACTATGAACATGGACACAATATCTTGACCGTGTTTGGAAAAATGAAAATATTATATAAATACATACATGCAACAAACTGTTTCTTATTTAATAGTTAAAATATTTCATCCCTAAAAGTTGTTAATATACAGCCGAAAGCGCTCGGAAAAAAAAGAACATTTGGACAGTTTTTATATAATTTATCGACTGAAAAGCAAAAAAAAAATAATAGATCTCACAAGAAATTGTATATAAAACTAAATCAAAACACTTTATCTGTCGTATTCAATGAATATATATATATATATATATATATATATATATATATATATATATAGCAGCATGGAATGAAGTTGCCCGTGCTTGATTAATAATAAAAAATCGTACGACTCATACATAAATCGCTATCACTTGACTTAAAATATTTTTGCCCTTATAATTTGCCTTTTAAAGGAGTGCCCTTTGCCGTGCTGATGTTGCTACATGCCTTACTTCTTGCCTATCTCACACTGCGATTTTTTTATAAGTTCCATAATAAACATTAAATCTGTTACGAAAAAAGAACTAAACAAAATGAACACAAAACGATCAGCTTAAAAAAAGGACTCGTAACTGGAAAAAACGAATGAAAAACGAATGTTAACAACAAATACTTTTTCACACCCAACCCAGTTCTGTGGAATCAGAATCAACGTTGAGTTTAAACAAGCGAATGAGCCAATTGGAGTAAAGTGCCATGCAGATTTAAATTTTTCCCACTTGTGACGAATGCAGCTATCGATTTTTTTGGTATGCTAGCATGCTAGTTAACATTCGTGTCAGTCAGCTGTTGGCTCTCACGCTATATAAATAGAATCTTCCTGCTTATTCGTGGCAGCCAGCTATTGGCTCTCAAAATGGCCAGTAGAAAATGGCCGCAAACTACATGAAAACTGCCGTAGAAGCATGAAAAAATCGATTATTTCTACTATCGATGGGAGTTGGGAAATGCAACGTCTGTCTTGGTCTTCCCACTAACTTGGAGCATGTGCATGTAAATTTTGGTGTAAATCCGTCGAAAATTGCGACCGTGCATTTTTTAAACACACACACACACACACAACCTGCCTTTTATAGATAGAGATAAGTCGAAAAGCTTCATCTGGTTCTTTTAAGTGAGCATTAATTGGTCAAATACTGGAATAAGAGTAGAACCTAAATTACAACACAAGTTGAGTGTCGGTTTAAATTGATAAATATTTAGGGCAAACGTTTTCCAAGATGCAAAAATCGAAAATATGAAAAAATTCCTACGCGAAATAAAGAGATGCAAGATTTCACAGTTCTAGCATCACTTCTTCATAATCAGCCTATGAACTTTTCAGCCCACCCTCGTACCAGGAAAGAAACAATGCAGTTATGAATAAGAAGAGTTGAAATGAATGCATGCAAGGTTTCACAGTTCTAGCAGCACTCATTGATAGTCAGCTTATGAACTTTTAAGTCCACAATCGTACCTGGAAAGAAACAATGCATTTATTAATAAGAAGATTAGAAATGAATATATCCAAGATTTCACGGCTCTAGCATCACTCTTTGATAGTCAGCCTATGAACTTTTCAGCCCACTCTTGTACTTGGAAAGAAACGATGCAGTTATTAATAAGAAGAGTTGAAATTAATTCATTCAAGATTTCACAGTTCTAGACGTTCGGGGACGTTAGAAGTATAGAGTTGAAGTAGACTTTACAAGGAACCGGAAGCCCAATTCTTAAGAGGAAACACAGGAGAAAGCTCAACTCCTGTTCAAAAGACCTGGGAGGAGTTTGAACCGGACGATTGGCAAACCTATTTGTGAACAGATCTTATGGACTATCACTCTTGTGGAGTACGTTCCATCTTCTAGATACACTATACTTGTGGTTCTTCATGTATATGACAGGTTCCTTCAGGACGTGAGCGATCATGGCGCTCCACAACATCCTATCCTTTGTAGCTCTCAGTAACGTTTGTCTTTTTGCCATCCCTCCCAGCTCCCGTTCCAGCATCTGTTCGGACAAGCTCACTAGGAAAGTGTCCCACGGCCTCCCTCTGACCATTTTATTTAATCAATTCACACCAAGCAAGGCAATAATGTCACTAAGACGCAAGAAGCTACTGCGAGTTAAATAGCGTGAGAAGAATTCAGGTGCCGGAAAGCCAATCCTAAATAGGAAACAAGGGATAAAAATTTACTCCTGTTCAAAAGACCGGGGAGGAGTGTGAACCAGGTGATAAGCGTGACTGCTTTCGATGCTTTCCTGTAAGTGTCAAATTCTCTGAGACTTTTTTCCTCATTATGTGTCCCAGAAATGTCATCTGCTTCCTCCTGATTATGTGTATATCAGTATCTTAAGATTTTCCTTACGACATCCACATTGCTACGAGCTCCGTCCATGGCATTCTCAGTATCCTTCTGTAGAACCAGATTTATATTGCCTCAAGGCTTCTCTTCATCTGTGAAGGAATTGTCCAGTAATACTTCAGCGCCATTTTCCATATCTGTCTATATTTCTGACCTGAGGTATTGTAATCATTGTTCGAAACTCTTGTCCTCATCTTTATTGCCATATTCACGACGTTTCGACCGTTGTACGCTTCTTCAGGTGACTGGAATTTCGAATTGAACCCTTTATTTATAATTTAAATAACCTTTTTTTTCCTACCGGAGTAGATTGTTCTAGTTCCACGTGCCATGCCTCTTCCAGATCTCTCAGTTATCTCTCTTTAACTAAACTCTTCAATTTTTTTTTCAAAACCGCAGTGTCCAGTTCGAAATTATAATCATCTGAAGAAGTCCAGAACGTACAACGGCCGAAACGCCGTGAATATGGCAATAAGGATGAGGACAATAGTCCGAATAATCTAAATAACCGTTTTCCTAACAAAATCGTCCTGTTTCTTTGATTAGTTTTGGGAAGGCATCTTTCAGTTCGCAGTTCAAAATGTCTACCGAACGGGAAAGGTGCTGCAAACGCCATGAGCCGAATATGTGAACAACGATGAGGTTTTAGAGAAAATGGAAACTAATACTTCACACCAGGAAGAGTGAGTTGAGTTTTCGGGGTACATAATGAGGAAAAAACGCTTGGAAAATCTGATACACACAGGACAGATTGATGGCAAACGTGACAGAGGAAAACAACGCGTAACTCACATAGTGAGCTTGAGTAAATGGATGACAGAAGAGTCCATAGGAGAAATAAGAGAACAACAAGGTTTATTAAGACCTACAAGTAATAGGAAGTTGTGGAGAGCAATGAACGTCTACGCCCAGAGGGGACACGGTACATAAAGACGAAGGATTCGTAGTTGGTATTTGGCTTTTGTCTATTGCTGGCAAATATGCATGCTGTCTTCTAACAATTAGTCCTTTCTTCAAGCTTTCTTTTACAACCTTCTGCAGGGGGTCCTGTAGTTTGCCATTATAAGAAATCCCGATGGAGTTTCCATCTCCATTAGTGTCAAGCTTTGTAAATACTTTTTAGACGCCTTGGTATTGGGTCAGAGATCCTACGTTGGGGCTCTTCAGCTTGGTGTAATGGTTAACAAGCTTGTCTCGCTAAAACAATTACGACTGAGTAATGAGTTCGTTTCTCACTGGGTAGTCCATACTTTCAGCCTTGTGCCACGTCTAAGCTACGCTTAAAAATCATTTGGGCCACTCGACGTGGTGTAAGGTTTAGCAAGCTTGTCTATGACTGAATCGTGAGTTCGATCCTCACAGGGTGCCGCATACTTTCAGCCTTGTCTTGCTGGAACAATTACGATTGAGTAGTGAGTTCGATCCTAACAGGGTGCCCCATACATTCGGTCTTGTGCCATGTCTAAGCTACGCTTGGAAAATCACTTGTGGGCCCTTGATGAGCTGTAATATTTAGCATGCTTTTCTCGCTAAAACAATTGCGAGTTTGATCCTCACTGGGTGCCCCATACTTTTGGCCGTGTGCCACATCTAAACTACACTTAAA
Organism: Acanthosepion pharaonis; assembly: GCA_903632075.3. Taxonomy (NCBI): domain Eukaryota; kingdom Metazoa; phylum Mollusca; class Cephalopoda; order Sepiida; family Sepiidae; genus Acanthosepion; species Acanthosepion pharaonis. Next base: position 300,339 of record CAHIKZ030001871.1, read on the forward strand.
AATCATTTGAGAGCCTCTTCGTGATGTAAGGGCTAACAAGGTTATCTCACCATAACAATTAGGAGTGAGTAGTGGGTACGATCCTCACTGGGTGTCCCATACTTTCAGTCTTGTGCCACTAAGCCAAGTTCGTAAGCTGGCCTAGCAGACTATTACGATAGTAGTGAATTCGATCCTCACTAGGCGCCCAAAACGAGTATCCTCGTTCTAAATCTAAGACGACGTAAACCGACTGGTTTCTTCTTCTTCTTTTTTTCTTCTTTTTTCTTCTTATTTTTCTTCTTCCTTTCTTTCTTCTTTTTCTTCTTCATTTCTTTTTTCTTTTTTTACTCTTCTTTTCCTCCTCCTTTTTCTTCTTCTTTTCCTTCTTCTTCTCCTTCTTCTTTTCCTTCCTTTTCTTCCATTTCTTCTTCCTTTTCTTCTTCCTTTCCTTCTTCTTTTTCCTTTTCTTATTTTTTCTTCTTCTTCCTTTCCTTCTTCTTTTTCTTCTTCTTTTCCTTCTTCTTATTTTTCTTCTTCCTTTCCTTCTTCTTTTCTTATTTTTTTCTTCTTCCTTTCCTTCTTCTTTTTCTTCTTCTTTTCCTTCTTCTTATTTTTCTTTTTCCTTTCCTTCTTCTTTTTCTTCTTCCTTTCCTTCTTTTTCTTTTCTTCTTCTTTTTCTTCTTTTTCTTTTTCTTCTTCTTTTTCTACTTCTTTTTCTTCTTCTTTTCCTTCTTTTTCTTTTCTTCTTCGTTTCCTCCTTCTTCTTTTTCTTCTTCTTATTTTTCTCCTTCCTTTCCTCCTTTTTCTTTTCCTTCCTTTCCTTCTTCTTCTTCTTTTTCTTCTTCCTTTCCTTCTTCTTCTATGTGCCATGTCCCTTAATAAGTTTTGCCTTTTCGCTGCATCTCCCAATATTTAAAAAAAACTCCGTGTTTGATCAAGTGTTCATGGCATTCTCAGCATCCTTCTGTAGGACCACATTTCGGTCGTCCTCAGGTCTCTTCTCCATCAGCGATGAGATAATCCAGCATTCACTGCCATATTACATACAAGTTCAGTACTCTTTTCTTTTGTTTCCAATGAAATTTTCCTGTTTCTTAATACTTTGCTTAGCTTTTGGAAGGCATCTTTCTCTATCCCAATAACGCTTCGGATTTGGGTGTCGCACTCTCCATCGTCTGTGAAAACGCTTCCGAGATTTTTAGCAGTTGTTTAATTTTGGTATTTACAAGTTGTAATAATTGCAAGTCGGCCTGTTTGTTGACAAGCATACATTTAACTCCTACCGACAATACAATTCTAGACACATTTACACTTTTAACATTATATATATATATATATATATATATATATATATATATATATATATATATATATATATATATATATGTACACCCACACGTGTTTTTTTTAATGAAAAAAATCTTTCACGTAAGTTTTTTTCAATAGCTTAATTGCTAATTTTGTTTCTCCAGTAACTGCAAAAATGTTATTACTACTATATTTATTAGTGTTACTAATGTACCACAAACCACTCCAATTACTTGTTGTACTCCAACTACTACTAATTAAGCTTGTGTGTAGTTGGGATACCAACCACCAACTCAAGAAGTAGTTGTCATACTACTAGTAACCACAGGAAAACGAAGAAAAAATGTATCGACAAGATATTGCAACTACATTTACGAAAGCAAGTACTACAAAGCATTAGTAGTACCAATTGTTTGATAGTAGTAGTCACACCAAAAAGCCGTTAGTTACACAGATATCAGCAAAGATCCATGCTAAATAGTAAGTGAAGTTTTTTTTTTTTTTTTTACTTGTAAACTTACGCTTATTTTTTATCCAAATTGATTGCCTTTTCTTTTTTTACTTTTTTTCTTTTTTACGTTTTCTAATGACGTTTCTGATTTTACTAGATAAATATTTCGACTGTGTTTATTTAACCGCTCGCCTTATGGACTGTAAAAAAAATAATAAAAAAAAAAAAAGATAAATGAAAATGAAAAACTAAAAACGCGACGTCGAGAAAACCCCCCTGGTTTTGTTTATTTATTTACGTTGGAAAGTCGGGGACACCACCCGGAAAGGGAATAGGGGTTCCCCTGTCAACTCTTTTCAGACAAAAAAAAAAAAAACAAAAAAAAAAACAAACCTTTCCCTCATATTTTCTTTGTAGAAAAACCAAAAAAAAAAGTGACTTTTTTTTAAAAAAAAATCTATAATTTCAGTTGTTGCTTGTTGAGACAATTCTGCCTTCGTTTTAGAACATTTTAAAGGCACACACGCACGTGTAGATCGGCTTGTGTATCCTAAAAGACGCAAACACACGTTTAGTCACATCAAATACTATTTGAATCACGCGGCAAATATAACCAATTTTAAATTAAAATTATTGAATAATATCCCATCACCTTGCAGACCCCTTTTTTCTTCATCTAATTCAAACGACAACTTTATGGGAAATTCAATATTTTCAAAAGTAGACCAAGTATTAAGCTTTCTTTTACAAAATGTCATTTTTTTTTTTAAATTTATTTTAACATGGGAAACCATTAAGTTTAGTTGACACATTTTTATTTTATTTTAAATGTCTTATTTAATAACGTTTAAAATAAAATTAAGCTTTTTACTTGATTGAAGTTTGGTGTCTGGAACGCTAATTTTAATTTAAAGTAGGTTATAGTACGTGCTATTAAAATAGAATTTTATTAACAAACTGACATATGTGTGTGTATGTTCAAAAAATTCGTCCGACAGTCAACAGTGAGACTTGAATAAGCAGAGACATGTTTTTTAAATAAATTCCTATACGAATTCATATGTCTATTGAAATTCTACACGTTGTCTGTATATCGCTGTAAAAATGATTACGTTTATAAATTTATTTAGCTTACATTTCCCACACACACTCCATGTTTATATATATATATATATATATATATATATATATATATATATATATATATTTATATATATACAAATATGAATACTATTTTAAGATTGAAGAAAAGTCCGAAGCCCCGACCATTTTTTTTAAAAAAAGAAAGAAAAAAAATAAATGTGGCGTTTGGACATTTGCCCTAATTTTGGGAAGTGGGTTGGGTCGTGAACTTTTCAGCACCCCTGCGTGAATTAACTTTTGTGGATTTTTTTAGTCTGTTTTCATATCGCGAAAACATTTAACATTTTTCTTGTTTTTTTTTTTTTCTCTAAACTTCTATATTCATAAATCACCTCTTCTTGCGTGTGTTAGAACTTTTTTTTTTGAAAAAATATTTACCACTTATTATAAGAGGACAATTAATATACCATCGATGCAGAGGGTTACGTTAAGGAGTAGTTTATACGGATAAGAGGAGAAGATAACGCTTAACTTGAATAGATTAAGATTATAGTGATCAGGGAAACTTCCTCTTGGGAGTCTGTTCCACAGGGCAATGATTCGTAGGAAGAAGCTGTTTGAGAGGAACTTCTCGTCAATAGAATACGTAGTGAATGTGGGAGGTTTGTTACTTTGTACGTGGCATGGCCGGTCCTAGCCGTGAAAATAATTAAAGAGATCTTCTTAAACAAGGAATGTAGTTCGTTCGACCACTTTCTATGATTGCAAATGATGGAACATTTTAAGGAGGATAACCCATAATATATATATATATATATATATATTTAGTTTATTCAAATTTAGGTAATCCGTATGGGTAGACCTGAGGAGGATGATATATATATATTGTATGTGTGCGATGTTTAAGTGACCATTCGAAGTATAAATAAAGAGACGACGGATTTGTTTTCATTAAAAGCAATCATCAAGCCACAAAAATGTTGTGGTGATTGATTACGTATAACAAAAAACAAGAAAATTGTTTTTCAAAATTCATTCGGATAACGATATACTTCTATCTCTGATGGCATTTTCAACAACTACATTTCTAGATTATATATATATATATATATATATATATACTTAGTGACAAAACCACAAATATATATATATATATATATATATATATATGTTTTTTCTTTTTTTGATGAAAAGTTATTGGTACGAATGATAAGCCCTTCCGTCCCAAAACTCATGTATTTACTTTACAGCACCCCCTCCTATGTAACCTTATGATGTGCGTGTGTACATATGTACGATTTGTATATTTACGGGGAAAAATTGCACCGAAGGATTCTTTTAAAATATTCTTGCAACCCCATCCGATAACAGGTTGCATTGTGAGTATTCTCACTGAAAACTGTTTGGTTTCCTCGGATATTGCCGCAGTCATCAGGATGTACCTCTAAACCTTGCCTTCTCGGAGCAATAGGCAGGTACTATATCGGGGAACGGATTCCTAGGCGTCCCGGCTCTGTTAATAGCCTCAAGCCCCGAATATATATATATATATTTGGAAGTGATTCGAGACTCTCCACCACCCTTTTTTAGCCCCTATTTTGTACGTAGGTACTTCAATGTCCGGTGCGACCTTTGCCCTTTATACATTACACGACAATGGACAGGTGCATGGGTTTCGGAATTAATATTAAGAGGGCCGTCCCCACAATCATTACTTCTCCTTTGGGAATGGACTGACGTCATTAACCAACGCAAAGGGGGTGCCCAAAAAAAAAAATGCCGTGGGGGGGCGAGGGCGATATACAAGTGTCAAAATACAACAAAAGCGAACTAAATGCACAGATGTTGAATATAACATTAATACACTTTTAACTTTGCCATTTTTAATTATATTTATATATATATATATAAATATAAAAAATATGTGTATGTATATACATATAATACACAAAATATTAATGGTTAAGGTTGAATCACACCAGGAAACAGTCGTATTAAAAAAAGTACTCCAAAACGTGCAAAAAAGAAAAAGAAAAATAACATGAGAGCTCTTAAAATTAAAAAATCAGTCGGTCAGTTGAATTTGAAGCAATTTAATATATATATATATATATATATATATATATATATATATATATATATATATATATATATATATTTATATAAAGGATAAAAGAAAAAATAGGAAACGTTTATCAATCTAACATGTTTCACTTTTATTAAAGCTTCAATAGATTTTTCGTAATAAATTTTCCACAGTTACTAAGAAATTAATCGATGAACTTAAAAGGTTTGGTTTAGTTTGGTTTGTTTTACGGCATATCAACACCTCAATGGGTTATTTAATGCCAACAAAATTTTTATTGCTGGTAATATGTTTTTCTTCAAAAATCTATTTCTGGGAATATTTTTCCTTGAAGAAATCTATAGCTGGTCATATTTTTTTTCAAAGAATGTATAGCTGTTTGTATTGCTGGTATTTTTTTTTTTAAAGTATTGCTGATAATAATTTTTCCTTCAAAAATTATTGCTGGTAATAATTTTTTTTATTACAAATTATTTCTGTTATTAAAACCTATTTTTACACAAGTTTGGGTGTTAACTATTTGCCCATAGCTGGGACCCTAACAGGTGCTACCACGTCGGGTCAGGGTGGACCTGGGAACACCAGCAATTAAGAGGTGGTTCCACGTTCCTCAAAACCTCCTGATCAGAGGCCTTGCTGCTGGACATAGTTTATCGTCTTACCCAGGCCGGCGAACTTGAAAGGATCGAAACTAAAATAAATACACATAAATTATTTAACCAAACCTGTTTGAATGAAAATATGCTTCCTAAATATACATATATATAAATTATTAAGAAAAATCTATGGAGAGAAATCTCTGACGAATCTTTAACAAAAAGGAAACTTGATTGATATAAGTTTCCTTTTTCTTTATTTAATTATCTATTCGGATTCCGATCCATATTTGATCTGCATTTGATCTTTAACTCATATATATATATATATATATATATATATGTGTGTGTGTGTGTTATTTTATTTAGTTAAGAACAAACATTACAATAAACTTTTCACTCTGTTAACATATAAGTTTAATTTTTTTTTAAATAAATCGTACAATCAAATCCCTAAAGAGGATGTTAATTTTTTTCTTCATAAGTCTGACATTTGATTGGTTAATCCAGGTCAACCCCTAGCCTGTTTTTAATTTTAAATATTTTTTTTCCTTTTCCCTTGCTGTTGGGGTATTGGTGTTTTTAAACCCTTAAAAACCGTTTATTTTCCAGTAATTCACTATCGGCTGAAGTTGCACATATCGTGCTGAAACATGATTACATTTGTGGAGCGATTATTTGATATGGATTTTGATTTGGATTTATTATAATTGCAAATAAATATTATAAAACTCTGTTTTGTATTGAGAACTATTAAAAAAAAATATAATGTTATAGATATTGGAATTACACCTCATTTGAACTTACCCTATACTTGCATATATATATATATATATATATATATATATATATATATATATATATATATATAAAATATATATAAAGGAATACGGGAGATCAATATCTGGATTAATTAAACAGCTTGTTTCATGCCTTCTTTGCTTACTTATCTTATCCAGTTTTCTTCCACATTTCCAGAAACTCTAGAAATAACCCGGTTTTCTTCCACATTTCCAGAAACTCTAGAAATAACCCGGTTTTCTTCCACATTTCAAAACACTATAGAAATTATCCGGTTTTCTTCCACGTTTCCAAAAACGCTAGAAATTACCCGGTTTTCTTCCACATTTCCAGAAACTCTAGAAATTACCTGGTTTTCTTCCACATTTCCAGAAACTCTAGAAATTACCTGGTTTTCTTCCACATTTCCAGAAACTCTAGAAATTACTCGGTTTACTCCCACATTTCAAAACACTCTGGAAATTACATAGTTTTTTTTCACATTTCCAGAAACCCTATAATATATCCGGTTTTCTTCCACATTTCAAAACACTCTAGAAATTACCTAGTTTTTTTCCACATTTCCAGAAATTTAGAAATTAAATGGTTTTCTTCACATTTCCAGAATAGAAAAGAAATTACTCGGTTTTCTTCCACATTTCCAGAAACTCTAGAAATTACCCGGTTTTCTTCCACATTTCCAGAAACTCTAGAAATTACCCGGTTTTCTTCCACATTTCCAGAAACTCTAGAAATTACCAGGTTTTCTTTCACATTTCCAGAAAGTCTAGATATTATTCGGTTTTCTTCCTTATTTCAAGAAGCTCTGGAAATTACCCTCAGCAAGGCGATAATGCCACTAAGACGCAAGGGGACAACTGTGAGTGAAAAACAATAAAACGAATAGACGAGGAAATGAGAACCCAACCCTAAACAAGAAACAAAGGATAAACATCTACTCCTGTACAAAAGTGCGTGGAGGTGTGTGAACCGGGCGATAAGCAAACCTATCTACTACCATGTATAAAGAAAAGTCCCTCTCAAATACTTTTGAAGAAAGGCAAACATTATTTTTCACGTTCATATATATATATATATATATATATATATATATATATATATATATATATATATATATACACACACACCCATACCCATATTTTAAATCAGTTCATAAAGAAGCAATAAGGCGATAAGGCCACTAAGAAGCAAAGAGTTGATGGGAGTGAAAGGGAATGAGAAGACTTTAGAAGGAACTGGAAACCCAATCCTAAACAGGGAACAAGAGATAAACCTCTACACCTGTTCAAAAGACCTGGGAGGAGTGTGAACCGGACGATAGTCTACACTTGCAGAACAGTATAAAAGGTAAACGACAAAATTCTTATAAATATTTATACACACAATCACCCATACACACACATACACACACACACACACACATATATATATAAATATGTGTGTGTGTGTTAAGAAATTTTGAATATATTTTGTATAACAATTTGACCCACAGTGTTTGTAGTGTCTACAAACTTTTACTTTATATATATATATATATATATATATATATATATATATATATATACAAAATAGTATATATATAAAAAGTTATATATATATATATATTTTAAGATCAAATTTTTTTAATCATGTTCTGCCAGGCTACAGACGCAATAGTCCCCTCTTGTCTATATTCGAATAATTTAAACTTTTTAAAAAAAGCATTTCGTGGGTTTAAGGATAATTTTATTTTTTTTTACTGAGAAAACTAGCCATTAATAATGTTTTTGAAATTTAAAAAAAGGATGCTGGGTTGTTGAAAAGCTGACATCCCACCCAAACAAAAAAATCTCAACTGTCAGATATATATATATATATATATATATATATATATATATATAAGTAATGAGTAGTAGGTTTGACACTTAGTTGAGTGATGTGGACTTCAGCAGCCCAATGTATGTATGTATAATCGGTATCTCACATTTAAAACCACACCTGAAGATTGTATTGTGCATGAAACTCAGATTTGTGCTGCCGGCGAGAAAAAATATATATTTATTGCCGATATATATATATATATATATATATATATTATTAATCTAACGGTTCTTTGCTATTTTTTATATATTTGCGCGCGCGCGCTCGCGCACACAGAAACACACAGATACACACACACACACACATATATATATATATATATATATATATATATATATATATATATGGTTAATGTAGTTAATAGAGCTGATTGATGTGAACTTCAGCATCCTGATGTCCACTCTGAGGGGATATTATCAATCTACTGCCTGTATTTTTTTTGATTTTTTCCTTTTATGCATATTTAACATTGCTGTAAGCTTTCTTCTGTAGATGATTTTTTTACGTATGTGTGTGTATATATATATATATATTATATATATAAATTTGATATATTTATGAGGGAAAACCATTCAATATGAGACTGTTTATAGATATAGATAGTGTGTGAAAAGAATCAATAATGTTTATATATATATATATATATATATATATATATATACACACACACACACATATACATACACACATATATATACACACACACACACACACACACACACACACACACACACACACACAGTAACATATATATTATATATATATATATATATATATATATATATATATATATATATATATTTTGTTTAACCGTTATTTTGTAGTGGATACTCATATTTGAGCAGATGGTCTGGGTTTTATTTTAATTATTTATTAAGTTGTATATTTATTTATTTCCACCTACCGGCCTAAATATTCCGAGATATTTTGTAAGAAAAATATAAGCCCTCCGGCTGATTTCACCTAAGAGGGCGGGGGTCGCAGGTTCGAATCCTACCGGAGCACAAATCTTTCTCTAACACGATTTCTAGAAATATTCAGACCGGTTGATGTAAATAAATAAATATATTGTTGGGGAATTAAATTCAAAACAGAACATCTACTCAAATAGAGAATCCATTCAAAATACCGTTCTAACAAATAAATTAGAAAAATTGGAGATGTTCATAACTGAAAAATTAATTCCTGATTATATATATATATATATATATATATATATATATATATATATATATATATATATATGAATATAATTGTAGAGTTTCGCACGTCGAAATAAAAGAGACGACCAGTGTATTTCTTACAGATAACATTTTTTTAGGCAACTGCCTTTGCAATTGCAGTGCTCTATTTAAAAAGAGTATTATTAGAAGTAATAAATAAAATAAATTTAATTAATTAAAATTATATCGTCTGAAAACCACGTGAGGTATGATGTTGATAATTCTCTTGCATATATATATATATATATATATATATATATATGCGTGTTTTG
>CAHIKZ030001871.1:315000-345000 GCA_903632075.3 Acanthosepion pharaonis
GCTAGCGTTACATAGACAAAGTTCTCCTTAGTGTGTGCTGTACTTAATAAGACAATTTTCTGTATGTCTCTTAATTATTGGGGTTTCAGGATTCTTTTTCAATGTGTTGTTTTGTTCCATTTTTTTATAATTCCAAGTGCACCTATTACCACTGGTATTATTCTTGTTTTCAATTTCCACATTTTTTCTATTTCAATTTCCAGGTCTTTTGTATTTTGATAGTTTTTCAAATTCCTTGGTTGCTATGTTACAATCCGCTGGACAATTTTATCAATTAGTATTATAATTTTTTTTTCTTTCTTAAAACAATTAATTATTATTATTATTATTATTATTTGCTTCAATTTTAAAATGTATTATTATTATTATATTTATTATTACTATTATTATTATTATTTTTATTAGTTTATTATTTATTATTATTACTATTAGTTTGCTGCCTTTATTATTATTATTGTTTATTATTTTATATTATTATTATTATCATGACCTATTATTATTTTTATTATTATTATTATTATTTAGTAGAACATTCCTATTATTATTATTATTTTTACTATTGTTTTATTATTATTTTTATTATTTTATTCAGTATTATTATTATTATTATTATTATAATCTTATTCATATGAAATTATTCATATTCTTTTGCAAGAATTAAATTATTAGTTTTATTTTACTTCAATATTATCTATTATTATTATTATTATTATTTTTTATTATTATTTAAAATATTATTATTATTATTTGCTAAAATTAGTTTTCTGGATATTTTCTATGCATTTTTTTCTTCATCGTATTTTTTTTTTTTTTCTTTGTAAATTATAAACATTTTTTTTCTTCTCCTATTAAATAGTTTATTATTATTATTATTTATTTGTTTTATTTTATTTTATTATTATTCCTGTTTGGATATTTCAAACAAACAAAGATATTTTTTTGTCAAGGGATAAAAAAATTTTCTTGCAAAAAAGCACAATTATCTCATTATTATAATTAAATAATTATTATTTTCATTTGCTCTTCTGAAGATCATGAAACTTTGATATTCAAATATTTAAAGAAAAATCTTCAAAATTTAAAATGAAAATTTTTGGTTACAATAATTTGTATGTATAAATATCAAATATATTGCAAATTATTGTCGTTTATTATTATTGATCATAAAACGAGTGATATCTTGGACAAAAAAAACTATAAAAATCCAAATGTACAAATTTTAATTTTATGATCCTAATTTATATAAGATATCAATATTTAATATATTATATATATTATATTTTCTGATTAAAATTAAGTTTTTTCGCTCATAAATACATTTTTCATTTTTATTTTGATATATATAAATTTAATTAGATATATATATATACGTTATATATATATATATATACATTATATATAATGATATAAACGTATATTATATGTTTATTAATGGATTTTTAAGGGAAAGATTTTGAAATTATTGTTCATTACTAGAGAAGAAATTAAAGATTAAATATAAATATAAATGAAAATTGAGATAATTTTAAATGGTTTATTGAAACTTTTTCTTCCATCTAAATTTTAACATTGAAAATCGATTTTGTATTTTTTAATTTTTATATAAAATAGGATTTATGATATATGACAAAATAAATATATATTCAACAAATATATATATATATATAAAATAGGGATTGTCAATAAAAATAAATATATTATAAAAAAATTAATTTGAAAATGAATTATGTCAAAAATTTTGAATTCATTGATTTGATATTATATATATATATAAATATATATATTATAATTTTGGAAATAAATATTGAAAAATTTTGAGAATCCTAAAGATCAATGATTAAAAAAAAAAAAAAAAAAAATATAAAATGGAATAATTTTATTTTTGAATTTTATTAAAGAATTTGAAAACATAATTTTCATATTTTATATCCAAAATTTAATCATTATTTTCTTTTATATTGATTTTTTTTAACCCAAACATTAAAAATTTTATTAAAAATTATAAAATATTTTATTTATTAAATATATTTTATTTTCACAAACAGCTGTATATAAGATTTTAAAAGAAATTTCCAGTAATTGGAGAATTTTAATTTTAAATTTAAATTTTTTGATTTATACAAGCTTTATTAAAATCCTATTTTAAGGGAAATGAAAAATTTTAAATTTTAGGATCAATGTAAAAAATAGTTAGATCATATTATTTTTTTTCTGTCAAAAAATAATAATATGGAAAAAAATACAAAACCTTTGAATATATTTATAGGAAAATTTTGATTTTTTAATCTGTTTGGAAAAGAATATTTAACTAAAAACTAAAGCAAATTAAATTTTTTCTCATGAAACCATAACATTTGGAACAGAAATTGTTTTCCAAATACAATGAACTTTTACTTTTTAATTTGCTTTTGATATTTTGAATTTAAAAGAATTATTGGAAAAAATAAAATGATTTTTTAAATATTTTTTCAGTCAAAAACATAAAACATTAAAAAAAAAATTATATTTTTTTAAAAATTTTTAATCTTTTAAGAATCTAAAACCACTAATAATCAGAAAATTGTGACATGAAAAAATCAAAGGAGATATTGAAATTTTAATTTAAAATATCCTTTTATCCATAATATTCTCCTTTTATTTAAAAAAAAAAATAATTTATATTTAATGAATACATTAAAGATAAAAATAAAAAAAAAATATCCACCAAAAAAATTGAAATCATTTTTTAAGGATTTTGTTTGTCTTTTCATAAGAAAGGAAGTAAAATTTTTTTTAATATTTTTTGAATCAAACCAAAGTTTTTTTGTTTCTTTTGAATTCAAGGTTTTATAAATTAGGCAACAAAATGGATTACCCATTGTTTCAAAATTTTAATAGAAAAAATTCAAATGTTGTGACCAGATTCCAAATAAAAATTATATTTGTTTTTTTGTCTATGATTTTTTTTATAAAATTAAACAATAAATGAATTTTGTTTTTATAATAGAGGATTTTTATTATAAAATAATTTATATTTTTAACGATTTAAAGAAAGAGATAAAAAAATTTTTCTTTAAATTAAAATTTTAAAATCTGTACAATTTGACTTGCATATTATGTATTATTTTTACTAGGACAAAAAAAATTTGTTTACAATTTTTATGGAATAATTCATTCAAAATATTGTTTTTTTTTTTTAGAAATTCTTAATAAATATTTATTTTAAAGATTGATATAAAAAAAAAACAAAATAATATTTTTTTTTTTGACAAAAAAATAAACTATAATTTTTATTATAAATAAATGGATAAAAATTTTTTTACAATCTTTTTTCATATATATTTTATATATTATTTTCATTGAAAAATTAAGTTGGGATATATAAATTTTAAAAAATTTTAAATTTGGATTTTAAAATATTGTTTAATAATTTATGAATAAAATGAAAGTTGAGATTAAAATTTAATAGAATTTACTTTTTTTTTTTATTTTTAAATTTTAAATGGAAAAAATTTTTATTTACAAAGGACATTTTTGTTTTTAAAATTTGAATAATTTTTTAAAAGTATTTAACTTATAATTTTGGAAATTTTTAAAAAATTTGAAAAATTCTAAAAAAAATAAAAAAAAATTTTTAACATCCAAAAATTGGTTTCCAATTTTTTTTTAAAATAACTATTTATTATTCTTCGATAAATCTGATTTTATTTTTAAAATAAAAAAAAAAGTTTTTATAAAAAATGATCAATTTGAATATCGAATTTTAAAATTTAAAACATTTGACATTATATATACAAAAAAAAAAATAAAAAAAATATAATATATATTTATTTATATGGATATATATATAATAATATATATTTATGAATAGGAAATTTCAAAATATAAAATAAAAAAAGATACAGACTTTTTTTTTTAAAAAAAATGAAAATTTTTCCATTTAAAACTAGGGCGTTCATTGAAACGGTAAAAATAATTGAAATGTTGAACGGATACAAAAAAATCATTTATAAATTTGATTTTATTTATCAAAGTTTATTTTTTTTTAACACAAAAAAATATAAATATACATAGGAAATTTCACGGTGAAATCCTTTAAAAAGAATAAAAAAAAAATATTCAAATTCATTGTTCCAGTTTAAAATTAAAATTCTCATTTAAAAAAAAAAATATATATTTTTTTAATATATTTTGATAAAATATATTTTTTTTTAAAAATTTCAAAAAATTTTTGAAAAATAAAAAAATATAAATAATTTTATCCAAGGAAAATATTTCATTAATTATTATACATTTGAATATATTAATGATTTGAATTTTCCAATTTTTATTAATATATATATAATATAATAAATAAATTATTAAATAAATGAATTTTTTGAAAATTATTTATAAATAATTGTTTTCAATTTTAAACATTTTGTTATTGATTCAAAAAAAAATTTTTGACAAATAAAAACAAATTATAAGAAAATATTTTTTTAAATAAACATTGAAGTAGGAAGGATTTCAAATTTAAAATTTTAGGAATTTTTTAAAAAAAATAGAAATAAATGTTAAAAAAGTTAAATTTCCCCATTAAAATTAAATGAAATATTTTTTTTTATTATATAATATAGAACGAAAATTGATAAAAAATTTTTTTAAAATCAAATAATCAAAAAATTAGAAATAAAATCAGAAAACAATGGATATTTTTTTGAATTAACTGATCATTTATATCTATTTTATATCATAAAATGATCTCAATACTGTAAAAAATTTTTTAAAATTTAAAAAAAATTTGAAAATTTAAAATTATGAAAAATTCATATTAATTCAATAATATGATAATCTTTTTCAAATCTTTTTGTTTATTAATGAAATGGAATTCGATTCGATACACATATCAAAAAGAAGAAATATTTTCATATTTTAATGTTAAAAAATAGTTTTTTTCAAAATCATGATTATAATTTAAGAAAATATAAAAATTTCAAATATTAATAATGTTTATATATTTCATAGAACATTTTGAATTTTAATCTTTTAAAACAACTAAAAGTGGTTTCTTTTTAAAAAAGATATTTAAATTTTTTTATTTAAATTTAAAAACTTTTTTATTTTACATTGAATTTGTTTGGCATTAAAAATTAAAAAAAAATAAAAAATGAAATTCATTTTTATGAAAAAGATTAATTATTGACATCAAAATAATAATAAATATATTGAATATCAATGATATATTTAAATATGTCAAATTCTTAAATTTATGCAACTTTTGAGTTCTTTTGTCATGATAATATTTTACAAAAAAAAATCATTAAAAATATAAATTGCAATATTATTTTTTGTTTTTCAATTTGAATTTAGAAAATAAAAAAATTAATATAAATTCAAAATTTTATTTTATGATTATAGACCACGTTTATTTATAAATTAAATTGATATAACAATATGAAGAAAAGTAAACGATTAATAATTTCAAAAAAATTTAATATATATATTATTAATATTTATTTAAATTAAATATATTATTATTATGGAAAAAATTTGATATAAATCATTAAAAAATAAATAATATTTTAAATTATCTTGAATATACATTTTTCTTACTTAATTATTAAATTTCAAATGTTTCAAATAAAACAACATTTAGATCAAAATTTAAATATTATATTTTAACTTTCAAAAATAATATTTATTTCTTAATTAATTAAAATTATTATTAAATCATTAAAAAAATTGTCAATTAAAAAAAATTAATCATTATAAAAAAATTTATTAAAATGCCAATAGAATATATGGATTTTCATATTTAAATTTTAAAGACAGCTGGGTTTCTGTTAAAAAACGAAATTTTAAATTTATATATATAAAAATTTATAGAGATATAGAAATTTAGGTTAAATTATTTAAAAATTCTGATAAATTATTTAATTTTTTAATTCAATTTCATAAAAATTTCATTAAATCGAAAAATTAAAAATTTAAGAAATGACATCGATTTTTTGCAAAATAAAGGAATTTATTCAAAGATTATTTTTAATTTTATTTTTATTTAAAACAAAAAAATTTATTTGCAAAAAAAACGTTGATAAATATAATTTAATTTTAAATTTATTAAATCCAATCTGAAAAGTTATCTTTAAATATATATATATATATATATATATATATATATATATATATATATATATATATATATAATGGACTCTCCGTCGGTTTCGACGTATGAGGATCTGACAGCTTATTGATTCAGTTATGAAATTTTGTGCGATAATCTTAAGTGGCATTTAAGACCCGCTAGTGATTTACAAAGGAGGCCACATATGGAGCAAGTGTGAGGATTGTGAGATGAGATCACTGTTAGATTGGCTGACCTTTTAGATCTTGCTCTCGCTTCTTGAAGATGATTCAGACAAGCAGATTGAAAATTGCTGAGTCCACTAAAACACGTTGATCTCCATTCTACCGCTCCAAAGCTAAGCGCTCAAGGGTGTTATGTGGTATATTGACTGCTGACAAGTTGCTTTTCAGCTTGTCTTTGTATCTTAGCCATGGGCGTCCTACATTCCTGTAGCCCTGATCTAACTGGCTGTACATTAGGATCTTGGGTATCCTGTCATCAGAGACAAAGAAAACAAAATACGCATTTTTAGGAAACATTAAGTATTTTTGCCGATACTTCCTATCGGAATACGGGGGCTTTATATGTATATATTTTTTAGTTATGAAATGTATTACCAAATATAAATATGAGTGTCTTCTGTCTCATAGAACATGGTCTTTCTTGGATGATGCCGAATATTTCTTCACAATGTGAAAGAAAATTTAAAACAATCAAATATTTAATTGTCGCCACAGCAATGGCGAGAAAACAACATCCAAAGACATTTTAATCCGTGGGGATTCTGTAACAAAATTTAGATCCGGGACAATTTGGAAGTTTTGTTAGTTTTTTAATTCCTTTTGGAAAATCACCATTCACACAATGAATAATTGTACTGGAATCTTTTAAAAGAAAAATTTGATGAAATAGAGATTATTTTATATCAATTTTTTGAATTCATTTAAATCGCCTACAAAATTTTATAGAATTTAATTTTTTTAATCATTTTTCCAATTTATTTTTATTTCTTTGAGAAATCAAATTTAAAATACTTAACATAAAATAAAAATTAAATATAAATATTCTATAGATGCGAAGGTTATTTATTAAGACTTCGATATTTTGACAATCGGCGAATTTATGTGTTGAATCCATTGTTTGAAACTGTGTTTGACGTAAATATTTCTGAAAATAAGAATTAACACATTCGATGCTAGCTAAAAAATATTTTGAATCATATATAAAAGTGATTTATATAATATTTAATTCCGTAAATATTTTGTTAAATATTTTAAGTTCCGAATTTAATAATACTTATGTAACTAAAACATGAATACAACCGCGGAAATAAATTTCTTTCAATCTAACGTTCAACGAAGACAAACTAAACTTAAAGTTTAATAGATGAACCATTATGGAAAAATGAAAGGATATATGAATAGTTATTTTTCATCTTAGATGTTTTACTGTATTATTGCGGAAGACGAATCTACATTGGATATATTATATATAAATCATATTTGAAACCCCTTTCAATGACGAATATATTTTATATCCGGTCATTGACGACAATAAATATTATTTTCAATGAAGGAACGATAAATACATCCAAAAATATAAATCTCTAAGCCAGGTTATATAATAAATATATATATATATATATATATAATTGCTTTTGTTTACAAGGCCCCTGACCCAATTCTGCAACTTTCAGGGTTAATTTTGGGCGTTCTTTAACAAAAACTTGGGCTAAAAAGAAAAAAAAATAAAGCAATAAATTTTTAAGCTTATTACCGGCAACTAATTTTTATTAAAAAATTATACCATTTAGAATTTAAAAAAGGTACAACATTATTTATTTTGAAGAAATTCTTGAACTTGAAACTTTTTGAAGGGAAACTGATGGAATTTAATAAAAAAGTGCACTCAATAAAGTTGGTAGAGGTTGATATGCCTACAAAACCCTTAGTATATCTATGTTTATCGCATTGGTAGACCTTGGCTATTTATGCCATATGTTTCGTTGTTCTCAATATCATTCCCAAGGAATTGATGAAATAAATAAACACAGGGGTTTCTTTTGGTCGTCTGTACTTCATTAATTTTAACAACACATGTTTAAATTTGTTTTCATGGATAAATGGGAAAAATAAATAATTGGCATTCACTTTTTAGTGAAACATTTGATAAAAATAAACACTGTTGAAAGTTGCTCTCATTTCAATTTCATTCTTCTGTATTTCTGGTTTGTTCAGAAACAGATTTAAAGTTTCTTCTTCAACTAAGAATACAATTAAAATGCTTTAAATATTCGGCATTGGGTTAGATTTTTACCAAATAAATCAAACTTTTCTTGCAGCAACAAAAAAAAAGATTTTTTTAAAGATGAATTACGCGGAAAAAAGAAGAGAAAATAAAATTTGCCTTGCTGGCAATTAGAATTCAATAATCGGGCTAGTGTTGAAATAATTCAGATGAAAAAAGAAATGGAATATTGGAATTTATTGATCCCCGTTTGAAAAGTTGTCACTCCACTTTTTAGGGGGGTTTTCAAGTTATATATATTTGTTCAAAATGGAGGATTGCCGATTTAAACTCAAGAAATTTTTATCTCAAACAGTGAGTTCGTTACGTAAAGTATTTCCTTTTTCGGATTATTGTTAAATTTAAAAAAGAAAGATTAGGAATTATAATAGTCACTTTTTTTTTGCTATATTTAAAAACATTTGAATAGTTATATATTTAATTGAAATATATATAGAAAAAAAAAACAGAAGGTCAAGTTTAAAATTTTTTCAAAAAAATTATCAATCAAAAAATAATTAAAAAATCTTGTTTGGGCATAAAATCTCCCATAAAAAAAATCAATATGACGTTGTTTGTTATCCAATTTTTAAAATTAATTTCAAAATTAAAATTTTCCCATCAATTTCTAATCATATTTTACTTTCATTTCGTTGTTGGAATTGTAACCTGATGAATTCGGAGTCCTTTAAAAAGGATTTTGGTGAAATAAATTATTGTAATGGTAATTTTTAAAGTGGTCTGTTTTTCATTAAATATATATATATATATATATATATATATATATATATATACGTAAGTTGCCACATAACAGTATCACTGAAAGGGCCCTTCATATACAAAAATGACCTAGTCATTTCACAGGGTGACGAAATGGTGCCACATATGATCTGGGCCAAAAGAAATTTTTACCGAGGCCAACAACCAACTATGACAAAAACAGCTACATGCAATAAACAATGCTCCAGATGGCCAGGATTTAGTTCCACTCGTCTGAAGGGATTAAAAAGCGAGGACCATTACAGACATGAAAACTGTTGCTCATCTGTGACCCCAGTTAAAAGAAGCGGACAGAATGAACAAAAAGTTCCCGCTTCTAAATAAATCGAAGAAGGTAGCCGCCATAGAATCGCCGTTTCTTTTGATAGAAAACGCAAAAATAAACTATTGACATGGAAATTTTTGCAGCACTTACACCTAAAACATCACACCTGCCTGTTTCTATCTCCTTCCCAAAATACATAAAACAACCCAGGAAGGAATAGCCATTGCATCATTTAAATGCCACACAACTAAAATATTCAAATACGTGAAAAACAATATACAGAAAGTTTTCATAAGGAATAAAAAAAACATCAACAAAAAAACAGACCTACTAAACAGAATTAAACATATACAAACAGTACTAGAAAATGCAACTATAACTAACCATGGACGTTAGATCGCTTTATTCAACATTAAACTCAACGAAGGTCTAATCGCCCTTAAAAAAGCATTTTAAAAAGAATAGAACAAGACACACCACAGAAATAATCATAAAACTTATGGAACACACACCTCCCATTGAATAGTTTTGATTTCAATGGAAGATACCTACCTACAAGTCAAAAAGATGTGTCATGGTCACCGTTGCAGCTTCATGGGCAAGAGGATTTTTTATTTATCATGTCATCGGTAATGACTGCATATTGTGAAACGCAAGATATAAAATGATATCTTCTTCATATATACGGGCAATGAGAAAAAACTTACCGAATTCTTTATGACCCTAAACACAGTACAAGTCTCATTAAGTTCAACCACGAAAAATAAACACGATCGGTAACATTTTTAGACACCCATATCTACATTGATACAAAAACGAAAACTACAAACGACACTACACACTAAAATCACCGACACCCTTCAACTTAAGTCTTCCCACCCAAAACACGTCAAAGAGAACCTTTCCTATTCACAAGCACTTGGACTCAGAAGGATATGTTTCAGCAATGAAGTAACTAAATAAACACACTCAAAATCTTTGAGCATCAGTTCACAACACGTGGCTATAAACAACACCTCATCAGGGAACAAATAAATAAAGAAATTTCCGCATCGAGAGAAGACACCCTAAATAAAACATCTATAAATTCAACTTTTTCCTCCGATTTCGTTCAAATTCGGTATGTAGGTTACTTATATCATGACAAGCTCAATGAGACTTTTGTTTTTTATTCTGACGCCACTGCATTTAGCGAAAACCTCGAAAAATGAAAAATTGATTTCAACACAATTCGATTTCAACACAAATTTTAAACTAAGAACTCCCTCACGTAAGCAATCTAATACAAACTTCACTCAATTGTAGCCAACAATAAGTTGATTGTTTATCGGTCATTTAACTTGATAATTGAGTTTACCCATATAATGAAAACACGCGTAAATAGCGAAAAATGGTGAATTTTATTGGTTTCCTTGTTATTTTTTCGTTGATCTTTCAACCAATTTTTAAAGTAATGAAGAAGATAGACTCTGCCATCTAACATGATGCTGTTTTTGCTCCACTGTAACTGAACTTTTCTTCTCGACCAGCTGGGTATGGCCGCTAGTCTCAAAGTCGCTGGGAAATACTACATCTCAAACCATACCTAAAAATTTTGTTTGAGGAACCCGGCCTTCTGGCACATCGTAGACCAAAGAATGTTAAAGAATTTATAGGTGGTAACTAAATTTCAGACGACAAAGTAACACGAAATAGACCAAGAATAAAACAATAATGGATTTTCCCAACCATGAAGCAACAAAAGGAGCCTATGTTGTATCCCATTAAAAGTGTTTAATTCGTTCACTAGCTCAGTCACTAAATCTACTTTGGAAAATCTACCACAACTCTAACTTAGAATTCATAACATAATTTACTTATTAGAATGCATTTACTATGATAGAAACAATATGTGGGAAAAAATCTGAATTGCCCTTTCACTACAGAATTAATAATTATCGGAATCGGATTAAGTCGTTTTCCCATAAAATATTATTACCTACAGACTAATATTTCCGAGGATCTTAGAAAAACATGGTTATTAAAACCATGCAAAATTCACTATTATTGAAAGAATAGGAATAATCACAAAAGAAAAAGTTATCTTAAAAAATATTAGAAGAACAGGAAGACAAATGGATTTTTGCCACAAAAACGTTATCAGACAGATTCAACAACAAACTAAACAGCACAGATAGATTTAACATATGAATTAGGTCATCCCCACCCATTTTTCTCTTTCACACATTATAATCTCGGTATTTTTGAATATACCTTATAGCTACCACATGCAATGAGGTCTTCCCATGAAGTATAATCAAGCTGACTCACCTACCCATCACACTCAACCACATTAGACAGACATGCTTATAGAAGTGATGCGGTCTCCTATACACACACTCGCCAGATACTCCCATAACCAAATATATACACATACATACATTACCCCAAATTAAAAGACAATTTCCATAACATTCATCCTTTCCAGCAACCAGAGAACTGTCAAGATGACAAAAAAAAATTTTGAGATCCATGGGTCCCTGCTTTGAAAAAAAAATCTACTTGAACCAATCCCAGAACTGACCAAAATTAACTAAAAAACAAATAAAAACTACAAGCCAAGTTCAACTTCCTCAGAGACAGTCATTCACCTTTGCATTTCACTGACTTAAAATTTATTCCTATTTACTTTTGAAATTTGGCGAGTATACATGCCAGACGAAAGAATCTTTTATCGTCTTCAGAGTTTATTTTGGTCCTCTCGGTCTTCATTGCTGACCCACATATTTTGTCCCAAAACTCTGGGAAGTTTCTTGTAAATCGCTGCGGATAGTTGTCAGATTTTCAAAAATCCCATTTAAAAACCATGATCAAACATCGATTATTATTTTCCTCCAGACAGTTTCCTATCAACGTTTCCCAGTCCTCAACATCACTGCCAAGCTTTTAAGATTAACAACATCTGTAATCTTTTTTTTTTATTTAGGATGATAAATCTCCATAAAAATAACTGTTTAGGCAGTCTGTCATCTCCCATTCATGTAAGGCATCCTCATTTGGTTATGAACGATGATTTTAGATATTAGATATATTGGTCCGTTGAGGAACAACGGACAGAGCCAATGTAATGGAAATATTACAAGGGAAATATTCGTCATTCATTGACCTCTTAAAACAATCTATCTATCTATAATATCTATCTATCTATCTATCTATCTATCTATCTATTGTATGTTCTGTTCATATCTAAGTCTGTTCATATCTATCTAAGTCTGTTCGTTTTACTCCATCTGTTCATATCTATCTATCTATCTATCTATCTATCTATCTATCTATCTATCTATCTATCTATCTATCTAAGAATGTTCATATCTATCTAAGTCTGTTCATATCTATCTATCTATCTATCTATCTATCTATCTATCTATCTATCTATCTATCTAAAGCCTCTATAAGTCTCATTTCATCCATCTATCTGTCTGTTCATATCTATCCATATCTATCTATCTATCTATCTATCTAAGTCTGTTCATATCTATCTATCTATCTATATCTATCTAAATCTGTTATCCATCTATTTTCTCCATCTATCTATCTATCTATCTATCTATCTAAGTCTGTACATATCTATCTGAGTCTGTTCATATATCTATCTATCTATCTATCTATCTATCTATCTATCTATCTATCTTAGTTCATTCGATGTCTATCATTTTATTCTGAGATTAGGTATTGTAATATTTACATTATTTACATTGTTCGGACTGTTGTCCTCAACGTTGTTACCATATTCACGACATTTGTTTGTTCCCCGGCCTTCTTTTGTGATTGGAATTTTGAACCGAATCCCGGCGTAGATTATTCTAGTTTCACGTGCCTCTTTGGATAGCTCATTATCAATTATCTGGGTTAACTCAACCCTCAAGTTTCTCTTCACCTTTTTATCAGGTACTGAACTTACAACTCTGTTTTGGGTCAAGTCACTGAATTCAAATTTTTCCAATGGGCCATCGTCCTTAAGGAGATCAGCGTATGAATTTGGGTGATTTATAAAAACTAATGTCTCAGGAATTTTTTTTTTTACCAGAGCTAATATTACAATTTTTTCATGTTATTATTCTTTTTCTCTAGTTTGCATTCATATCTATGCTTGACTGGCTTGAAAATGATTTTACTATGAAAATGTCTCCCAAACATTCCAATGATATTTACTATGAAAATGCATTGAAATGATTTTGTTATGGTGTGGAACCATAGAAAGATAACACGGACTCGGATATAAGGTTAAATAGTAGATTCTCGAAACGTAGTACAAAGTTAAATGTGACTTGCCTCCATTTTCTCTCACTGGTGTCCTGACTCATTCATTCTCCGTTTACTACTCAGTGACCCTCC
The DNA here is from genome assembly GCA_903632075.3 of Acanthosepion pharaonis. Classification (NCBI taxonomy): domain Eukaryota; kingdom Metazoa; phylum Mollusca; class Cephalopoda; order Sepiida; family Sepiidae; genus Acanthosepion; species Acanthosepion pharaonis. The sequence goes on from CAHIKZ030001871.1 coordinate 328,794, forward strand.
TTGGTGACTTTGTTTTACTCAGAGTTGGTAATGATATTATATAGGTGTGGAAAGGTCCATTTGTAGGTAGTTTCCCCACAATATATATTTTACTATGAAAATACATGCCATTACTTTTTACTATGAAAATGCATTGCAAAGGAATATGAAAATTCAACAATAAAATTTTTTTACGCATTAAAATTCACATTGGCATTTACCAATGATTTTACTATGAAAAATGAAAATGATTTTACTTATAATGAAAATGCATTGACCAAAATTTTTTTACTATGAAAATAACATTGACCAATGATTTTTATTAATATGACTAAAATGCATTGGCCAATGATTTTTACTATGAAAATGCATTGGAAATGATTTTTACTATGAAAATGCATTGGCCAATGATTTTACTATGAAAATGCATTGGAAATGATTTTTACTATGAAAATGCATTGGAAATGATTTTTACTATAAAAATGCATTGGAAATGATTTTTTACTATGAAAATGCATTGGAAATGATTTTACTATGAAAATGCATGGAAATGATTTTTAATAAAAAATGCATTGGAAATGCATTTTTTACTATGAAAATGCATTGGAAATGATTTTTACTATGAAAATGCATTGAAATGATTTTTTAATATGAAAATGCATTGGATGCATTGAAATTTTTACTATGAAAATGCATTGGAAATGATTTTTTACTATGAAAATGCATTGAAATGATTTTTACTATGAAAATGCATTGGAAATGATTTTTACTATGAAAAATGTATTGGCCAATGATTTTTTTACTATGAAAATGCATTGCAAATGATTTTTACTATGAAAAAAATGCATTGGAAATGATTTTTATATGAAAATGCATTGGAAATGATTTTTTTACTATGAAAATGCATTGGCCAATGATTTTTACTATGAAAATGCATTGGCCAATGATTTTTTACTATGAAAAATGCATTGAAATGATTTTTACTATGAAAAAATGCATTGGAAATGATTTTTACTATGAAAATGCATTGAAATGATTTTTACTATGAAAAAATGCATTGGAAATGATTTTACTATGAAAATGTATTGGAAATGATTTTACTATGAAAATGCATTGGAAAATGATTTTACTATGAAAATGCATTGGAAATGATTTTTACTATGAAAATGCATTGAAATGATTTTTACTATGAAAATGCATTGACCAATGATTTTTACTATGAAAATGCATTGAAATGATTTTTATTATGAAAATGCATTGAAATGATTTTATTATGAAAATGCATTGGCGAATGATTTTTACTATGAAAAACATTGGAAATGATTTTATTATGAAAATGCATTGGAGGAATTTTTTACTATATGAAAATGCATTGAAAAAATTTTTTACTATGAAAATGCATTGAAATTATTTTTACTATGAAAATGCATTGAAAATTATTTTTATTATAAAATTCATTGAAAATGATTTTTACTTTAAATATACATTGGAAATAATTCCGATTAGCCATTATATTAATTGTAACATTTCCTAAAATAGATTTGACGTATAGCCAAAAAATATTTTTATTTCATTCAATATAAACATGCAAATAAAATAATCTAAAAATTATTATTTAAGAATAATAACACATTCCATATCGTCTGCAATCTGAATGGAATAATTGTGGTGGCCTCCGATGAGGATCGAACTCCTTACAAAATAACATCAATCATTGTGGGATTATTTTCCTAGCACTGAATCTGGAACAAGGCGTCAGTCAATGAGCGATTTTATTTTATCCATCTGGCATGGAGTCAGAAAATAACATTCAGTTACGCATAAACACCCTCGGGAATGGTATGAATACACCACATCTCCCCCATCTATGAATTAATTAGTAAGCCGTCTATCACTAAATCATTATTATCATGAAGGCATGAATCTAATCTTTCTACTTTGCTCTGACACTTGCCGACAGTATTTCGATTTAAATACAAGACGGTACATGTTTATTGGGTAACCCAACCCCGGAACCAAAGAATATGTTCGTCTTGTCTGGTTTTCGTTGCGCTAAGAGCGTCTGTCTCGACTGAGAGAAAAAAAAACTGGTTGTCCCAGTGCCAGACCCCCGCTCTCAACGTGCGGACGTAACAAAACCAGACAAGACGAACACAAACTATTTGGGCGATTGACGAGTTCTCGCGGCTGGCAGCGATCTTCATCGATGGACGAGCCGAGTGATCCCCATCCATCTATGAAGAACGTCGCCAGCTGCGAGAAATAGATGAGATACGATTTCAAAACCATTGCCTTGACCACTCGTCCAAGTCGTAGTCTTTTATCGGGATGACCCGATTCTCTGTTACAAATAATTTGGCACATGGGAACATCAACAATCCCTGTTGTAATTGGAGCCCTAGGATTGGTTGGAAAAGATTCCAATAGACTCACTGAAGGGATTCCTGGAAGTCCATGCCTCAAAGAAATACAAAAAATTGTTCTCACGAGTACAGCCCACACCTTACGAAGGGCTTTATCTATGTAAAATATGTTTTTTTCTTCGTCATGATGCCATTTCTAACCTTAGGTCTCTGGGCGGGACACGGAAAGAAATGTGTAAACGCCAGAAATCAAAGAAAATAATAATAATAATGGTAATAATAATAATAATAATAATAATGATAATAAAATAGAAGTCTCAAAAATGTGGTACCTGGGAACATCAACAATCCCTGTTGTAGTTGAAGCCATCGGATTTGTTGGAAGAGATTGCAGTAGACTAATTGAAGGGATTCCTGGCAAGTAATGCCTTAAAGTGATACAAAAGTTGTTTTTAAAAAGAAATATCTATCTTTACGAATTACCTTTACCTATTTAATTTTTTTTTTTAAATTGGTCAGTGAAAAGGTCACGATGCCATTTTTAATCTATAGGTCTCTGGGAGGACCTGGAATTTCCACTATAAACCAGAAATCAAAGAAATAAAAAGAAAATAGCATTCGGATTGCTTAAAAAAGAATTCCAATAGACGAATCGGAGGGATTCCTATTGAAGCCCATGCCTCAAAAGAAATGCAAAAATTGTATATATATATATATATACACTTTACGAATGGGTTTTATCTATATAAATTTTTTATTGGATTTATTTATTTTGATTACTGGGATATTTCATTGATGCCATTTCTAACCTTAGGTCTGGCAAGGGAATTGAAAGAAATGTGTCACACAGAAATCAAATAACATGGACACATGGCACAGTGGATAAAGGCGTTGGTTAGATCCAGTGACACAGGACCCAAAAAGTGTGAGTTCAATACCCAGTTGTTTTTTTGTTTTTTTCAGAGGGAAATTCTTAGGAGATAACTGATATATAAACATCCATCAAAATCAGCACGTGAAACTAGAACTGTCTACCCCAGTGAGCGAAATAAAGGGTTCAGTTCGAAATTCCAACCACCTGAAGAAGACCGGAGCGTACAACAGCCGAAACGTTGTAATAAGTATGAAAACAAAGAAAGACAATAGTCCGAATTTATTTAGATAGATAGATAGATAAGAACAGACTGAGATAGATAGATAGATAAAGAAACAGACTAGGATACATTAAGAATATTTTAGATATATATATATATATATATATCATATATATATATATATATATATATATATATATATATATATAAAGATAGATAAGAACAGATTGAGATAAATATATCTATCGACAGATATATTTTTTGCTGAATAAAATTGTGAAAATTTGTATTTTTTCAAATTTTCAAGATTAAAAAATTCAAAAATAAGAGATATTTATTTAAAAAAAAATAATAGGTACTATTTCTATATTTGATATACGTTTCATGGAACATTTGATAAAGAAAAAAAAACACACACACAAAAAAAAACACAAAAACATAACACAAATACACAAAACATATACATATATATATATATATATATATATATATATATATATATATATAATTATATATGAAAATATAAATATTTAAGTATATATTCATGAATGTGTGTCAATCCAAAAGGAAATTTGATTTTTTTTTTTTAAATTATTTAAGTTTTGTTTAAAACTTTATGTATTTTCCCCTAACCCTATGTCTTTTGACCAAATAAATTTCTAATTTATGTATATATATATTATCTGAGGTCAAGTTGAACCTTCCAGTGACTGAAAATTTATTGCAGGCAACGTCTACCTCAGTATTCCCACTTCTTACTATTAGCTTTCTCTCTGATCTCCCCCCTCTCTCCTCTCTATGCCCCTATCTCTCTCTCTGTCAATATAAACGCACACTTTTAAATATCTATAAAATTTTTATCTCTCTCTTTCTCACAACCTCATTCTCTCTCATACAAAAACACAATTCTTGTGTATCTCTCTCTATAATCTATCAATCTATCTCTATTTCTCTGTTTCCCCCCCAATCTCTCTCTCTCTAACAAGCACACATATTCTATCATCTCATAATTGTTCCATTGCATTTCTCACAGATTAATTCTCTCACTGACATACTGAATTCTATTTCACAATCAGGACACTTTGCTAAATTTCTCTCTCTCTCTCTCTCTCTATCTCTCTAAATATCTCTCTATTCTGTATATATATATATATATATATATATATATATATATATATATGAAATGCATGAAAGAAGGATTGCTGCCTAAATACATATATATATATGTATGTATTAAAATGCAGCAAACTTTTCTTTCATGCACATTTCAATATATCAAAAAGAAAGGTGCTTTGATTTAGTTTTTTGTACAATTTCTCATGTGATCTAATATTTTCTTTTCTTTTCAGATGATAAATTATATAAAAACTGTCCAAATGTTCTTTTTTTCCAAGCGCTTTCGGCTATACATGTAGCCATTTTTAAGGATGTATGTATTTACATAAAGTTTTTCATTCAAGGCTGCCATTATATATATACGGTGAAGTAATGGATAGCGGCTTGGATTGAGGAATCGGAGAGCTGAGTTCGAATTCCAGTCGAATCCATTACATTCACTTATGTGCTAATACCCTTGGGAAAGGTGTGAATCCTCTTCTTCTCCCTCCAGCTATGGGTAAAATAGCAGGACAGACTTGGTTCTATAGCCTTGGATGGCAACTGGCCTAGGAGAAGGACAACTCTGAATTCAAAACCTGCGGAGGGTCATTCGGGAACCTTGTGGCACTTGGTGCACCAGGTCTCTGTATTCGTCAAAAAAAAAAAAAAAAAAGTGTGGATGGTCCTGCACGAGGCCTTCACCACTATAATCAAATCTCATGTGCCGGTGTCGGGCTGTCGGTTTCCTGGAAACTGATCTGCTTGACCCTCATACGTCGAACTCGACGGGAGAGTCGACTATATATATATATATATATATATATATATATATATATATAAATAAATATATATATGTGTATATAAAAAAAATATATAGAAAATAGGAAAGAACTCGTTAGGTAAATAATCCAAAGTTCTTTAGTATTTTTTATTATTTAAAAAAAAATAGTGCTCAATACAAAAGTAGAGCATAAAATATATTTATTTATTTAAAATATGATTCCAACGCTAAATAAGAGTTCTCAAGATTTTCAAAACAAGAGCTGAAAACTTCAATATATATATTTGAATTCAAAAAAATATTCGCTTGAAGATGGAACATCAAGCTTGTTCTATTTTAATTCAATTTAATTCAAATAATTATATTGAAAAGAAACATTATATTTTCTTGTTTTGAAACATTAAACTCTTATGTAAAATAGCGTTGGAATCATAGTTTTAAATAAATAATTATATATATATATATATATATATATATATCCAACTTTCTCTATTTCTTTCAAAATTATCTGTTTGCATGTAATGTATCTATATAAATATTAAATTTATGTGTGTGTGTGATTCCGATTCTAACCTCTCTCTCTCAAACACACAGACAAATGCGTTTAAATGTGTATATTAAAATATTTCCTATAAAAAAAAATACTTTTTTTTTGAAACAGGTATATAATCTCCATCAAATCTTTCCTCTCTTAATTTTATTAATAATAATGATTTCGGCTGCTCTTTATGTGTGTGTGTCTGTGTGTGATTAACTTCATATTTTTGACACTACCACAACTGCCAGTTTCTTTTTCTTTTTCTTTTTTTTCTTTTTTTCAATCTTTCTTTCCCAGGTTTTCTTCTTGAAACTTATCTTCAGTCTATCAATCGCCTTCATACATTTTTTATCGATCTGTTTTATTAGGTCGATTCTTCAACCAACATTCTGTCTGTTGAAGCAAAATATTATGACGGAATCTAGCAGATAGATGATAGGTTGGGTAAAAGTCATAGATAGATAGATAGATACGGAATGATATAGATAGATAGATAGATAGATATATAGATAGATAGATAGATAGATAGATAGATAGACCAGAATAGGCAGATAGATAGATAGATAGATTTATACGGAATGAGGGCAGATATAAATATAGATAGATAGATAGATTTATAGATACGGAATGATGCAGATAGATAGATAGATACGGAATGAGGCAGATAGATAAAGATAGATAGATAGATAGATAGATAGATAGATTACGGAATGAGATTTAATAGATAGATAGATAGATAGATAGATAGATACGGAATGTAGATAGATAGATAGATACGGAATGAGGCAGATAGATAGATAGATAGATAGATAGATAGATAGATAGATAGATAGATAGATAGATACGGAATGAGGCAGATAGATAGATAGATAGATAGATACGGAATGAGGCAGATAGATAGATAGATAGATAGATAGATAGATAGATAGATAGATAGATGCGGAATGTTAATAGATAGATGAATAAATAGATACGATAAAAATAGATGATAGATAGATAGATAGATAGATAGATAGATAGATAGATGAATATATATATATATATATATAGAGAGAGAGAGAATAATTTTTGATGTCAAGAGATGGAAAATGAAAGAATATGGAAAGATGGAAAATGAATTCAAAAAAGGCGATTGATTTATCTGAATCCGTTCATATCTATCTATCTCAGTCTATTCATTTCTCTCTGTATCTTTTTTTTTTATATATTAAAATTTAAATATATATCTATTTTTATTTATCTATCTATTTATCTATAATAAAATCTATCTATCGATTTGAGTCTGTTAATATATGTACCTACCCATCTATCTCAGTCTGTTTTTATCTATCTATCTATCTATCTATCTATCTAGCATGTCATCAACCCTTTTTCTTCTCCTCCCGACACACAACATCTAAAGATACTTTCTTATATATTATATTTTATATTTTCATGTCTTCTCGACAACACTATTTGCATATCACTATATCTATATTCCCTGCCTCTCCTCCGCCTCTCTATACAAAACTCTCTTTCTACGTCTAACTCCCACCGCTACCTCACACCAGCATGGCACATCTGGAGATTAGATTGCGTCATTTCTTAGTTAATTTAGGAAGAAAAACAAATTCAGTGAATGCAATGAATGAACACACACACAGACACACAAACTTTTTCTTTACATACAAATTTCAGAAAAAATCTTGATAAATATATATATATATATATATATATATATATATATATATATATATATATATATATATATATATATATATATATATATATATGTATGTAAACATATATGTTCGTGTGTGTGTGTGTGCTTTACACACACACATAAATATATATAATTATATAATTTTTTTTTTTTGTTCATTAAATTTAGTTACATAGAAATATACAAACGCATGACAGATATAATATATACTGACTCTAATGTCGAATTCGACGTATGAGGATTAGCAGATCAGTTCTAGGAAACCGATTTATTGAGGACACCGGCACATGAGATTTGATTATAGTGGTGAAGGTTTCGTTCAGGACCATCCACACAAATTAATTTTGAAGGGCCAAATGCAGAGACCTGGTGCACTACGTGGAATGAAAAAGGTTTTGATAAATGACCCTCCGCAGGTTTTGAATTCAGAGTTGTCCTTCTCCTAGACCAGTTGCCATCCAAGGCTATAGAACCCAGTCTAATTTGCTATTTTACCCATAGTTTTTATTTGAAGAGGATTCAATTTTTCCAAAGGGTATTAAAAACGTAAGTCAATGTAATTGGATAAATATGGAATTCACAGAACTCAGCTCAAACAAATTGCTATCCATTAGCTATATATATATTCATATTATATATATATATATATATATATATATATATATATATATATATATATATATATATATATATTTCTAAAATATACCATATATATATATATATATATATATATACGTATTCATATATACATATCATACCTAACGTGCATAATTAATATGATTAAATTTTAATAATTAATACTTCATGTTTTATATGAATTTTTTTCTTGTCTGTTATATATTATCAATAGCTTTCATAAATACATTCATATTATATATAAAAAATCCATATTATCCCACACACACACACACAATATCATTATACATCCACTTATATAAATTTGTTTTTTTATATAGGAGTTATATTTTCCTATATTTTTTTGAATTTGTAGGTCTGATGAATTGGATCGTGATTTTATTCAATGTAATAAAATTATAACCATGGAAATATTATTGTTTTTGCGCTTTTTATATTATATTCTTATTCTGTCCTTGACATTGAGTTCTACCTGGATTCTATCCTCTTGGAAACATTTATATGTGTATGTATCTATGTATATATATTTATATTATATATATACATATATGTGTATGTGTGTGTGTTTATTAACCACTAATATTATCTCCCCCCCCTCTTTCTCTCTCTCTCTCTCTCTATATATATATATATATATATAGTAAAGGTAACAAAAATGCAAATGGATCCTAGTAAGATAAAATATTAAAACTAATACAAAAACAAAAAGAGCTCAATGTATTTATTACAGAACAAATAATTAATAAACAATAAAATCCTAAATCGGAAATAGCTTATTTCGGCAAACGAAAATATAGATCGTCTGTCTTATCAACTCCTGCGTTTTTTGAGTTCGTGTTGTTCCGTTATATATATATATATATATATATATATATATATATATATATATATATATATTTTTATATATGTTTTTGATTGTATATGAAAACTTGTAATTATTCATTAATGCATGTTTCATTAAATAATATAGACAAGTTTAGATTTGATGTAAACATGTATCAATATGGTGATTTCCTTTCGTTTTTAATGATAATGTTATTAAGCTTATCAGACAATATGCAAGGATTTTACTTAAAATAAATAGACAAAACTTGTCTATATTATTTAATGAAACATGCATCAATATATATATATATATATATATGGACATTTTTAGTGAAGGTAGATCAAAGTAATTTATTTATGTAAAAGCGAATATGTTTAAATCTCATAAACGTGTATATTCACTTACGTTTTTTTAAATAGTTTTTTTACACTTTCTCATTCGAACTATTTAACCTATCAATTTTTTCATCTCATTTTCGTCAGTGGAAAGTAAGAAGAATCCATATTTATACAATAGATATTTCTCGCTCGCTTGTGAGAAACAGAATGTTTCTGAGCGTTACCAGAAATTTTATTGATTGCTTTAGAAATTTAATCATGTCTTTTTCTTATTATTCATGTTGTTCTGTATATAAATCTGCCAGTATTATACAATGAGCTCTCATCGTGGATTTAATTTTTTGATATTTTTGTATTAAAAAGATTTCTTTGGAATAATCCCTACCACCTACGGATTTGTCATTATATATATATATATATAAAGTTATATATTTTTTATATATATATAGGATGCGGCAATAAATACCTCTCGGAAATAAATGCCATATAATGGTAAAATATAAGCTGACATGTTAACTTCATCGAACAAATGTCTTATCATTAGTGGGATGTATTTCTGCACCCTCTATATATACACATATCTGGCTGACGGTTTATATATATCTCTCTCTCTATATAAATATATATATATATATATATATATATATATATATAGTAAAGGTAACAAATCCGTTGGTATATAATCCAAGTGGATCCTAGTAATATAAAATATTAAAACTGATCCACAAAAAGAGCTCAATGTATTTATTAATACAGAGCAATATAATTAATAAACAATAAAATCTAAAATAACCTCGTATGAGGAATAGACTATTTCGGCAGACGAAGATATCGGTTGTCTGTCTTATCAACACACCGGTGTGGACTGAGTACGGGTTATACAGTTTTATATATATATATATATATATATATATGGGGTGTCCATAAAGTTCATGTGCACTTTAAAAAATTATAACTTTATTTGTATTTGCGATAGAAATAATTTGTAAAAAGGATTAGAAAGAAGTAAATCTATATTTTTTAAGGTTTTATTGAAATTTTATTTAAGTCTCCACATGTCCTCCATCATTAACAATACAAAGGTTAATACGCTGGAAAAAAGAAAATATTTTTTTACTTATCTAAAAATTGTTGCAAATTTTGTGGTAAAGAATTATTCAATAACTATACTTAAAACTAGGTACATTAAACTTTATAAAATTTTTAACAGATTATTTCTATCGTAAATACAAATAAAGTTATAAATTTTTTAAAGTGCACACGAACTTTATGGACCCCTTATATATATATATATATATATATATATATATATATATAATCTATTGACATTTTTAGTGGAGGTAGACCAAAGTAATTTATAACAAAAAAAAGAATATGTTTGTTTAAATCTCATAAACGTTTATATTCACTTATCTTTATTTTATTTTAATGGGTTTTTCCACTTTATCGTTCGAACTATTTAACCTATTATTTTTTCATCTCATTTTCCTCAGTGGAAAGTAAGGAGAATCCATATTTATACAATAGATATTTCTCGCTCGCTTGTGAGAAACAGAATATTTCTGAACGTTAACAGAAATTTTATTCATTGCTTTAAAAATTTAATCATGTCTTTTGATAGCAGTTTTGCGCCCGACAAAAAAAAAAACATGGCGTACACCAGGAAACTGCATTTAAAATTTAAATACGCAATTATTTTTAAATTCTTCATTTAAATCACTTTGCATGATTCCTACTTTTTAAATTCTTAAACCGGAAACGTAAATTGTCTTTTTATTAAATACTAAGCAAAAACATTTTCTAAAAATAGTTAAATATTTCTTATTTAATATATATATATATATATATATATATGTGTGTGTGTGTGTGTATATATATATGTGTGTGGGTGTGTGGGTGTGTGTTTCAAGTGGTTAATACTTGATATAAAAATGAAGCCAATGTTAATTTGGGAAGAGTATTCGAAAGGCAATTTTCAGCTGCTAAATATTCAAAAAATTCTATGGGATTTAGAAGGAACTCTTGGTAATAAAAGAAGCACATCCCATCTCCCCTCTCGTTTTTAACCATCCATCACAATAAAATAAACGTTTTTTCACCAGACAGACACAGTCAAACCACGCTTAATAAGCTTCTAAAAGTTTTTTCTATATTTCAGAACCTTTTCGGTCCACCTCGTAAAAAATTCTTTACAGGTGTTAGAATTAAAATAACAAACAAAATGGTTGTATTGTAATAGGATATATTATATATAATCGGATACGTTATATATATATATATATATATATATATATATATATATATATATATATATATATTCTGACGAAACTTTTACCGATTTCGCTACAGAGGAGCGTTTCGGTTAGCAAGGTCGATTTTACTGTTTTTAAACTACAATTCTCCATGATTTTTTTCGTATAAATTCATATCTGCTCGATGCGTATCAATGAAAAAACAAATGACATCACATTATGAAATGGACTTTGTCCGACAATTATTTGAAGACAAGTTTTATGTTTATAATGTGTGACGTCATTTGTCTACATTTGGATATGCATCGAGCAGATATGAATGTATGACAAAAATCATGGAGAATTGTAGTTTAAAAACAGTAATATATATATATATGTAAAAGGACAAAGTGCAAGATTTCAGCGTCCAAAACACTAATTCGAAACAGAGCTCAAAACAAAAGTAAAGCCGTAGATATTTATTATGCAGTGTTACATTAGAACATGTACATACCCACTACAAAACTGTACATCTTGTTTCGAGATTTGAAAAAGGTTTTTTAATGTTTCATCAGGTGGAGAATCTCCCTCTCGCTGTTACGAATCACTTAGTTACCTTTCTTTCTCCACATGTAAAATTTTTTTATGCCTTTCCAGTGAGGGTTGCTTCGATAACTGCATTTATGAATAAAATATTTCAGTCGCATCGTAATTCCCCATCTCATGAAACCTTAAAAAAGTTTTTTTTTTAATGTTGAAACAAGACGTACAGTTTAGTAGTGGGTATGTGCACGCTGTAATGTAACACTGTATAATATATATATATATATATATATATATATATATATGAATCTATTTAAATTCGGAGGGGAAAAAACTTGGATAGCACAATTTTCAAATAAATTAGCATTCGAAGAAAAAAAAAAAAAGCACCAGAAACATCCAAAAAGGGCGAAAGAACTCGTCTAGCAGCTGAAATCTCTGGTACAAAGAAAGAAAAAAAACCAGCGATTAATAAGTTAAAACGAAGAGTGCTCAATACACTAAGCAGAGCAAAAGTAAAATAATTAAATCCTCATGAGCCAGATATTACCTAACTAGGTTTCACCACATAAAATATAATTATAAAACAGTTATTGGTCAGAGCTTAATTAGACCAGGAAACAGTATTATTAAAAAGTGGTCAATACATTTATTAAGAAAATAAACATTTAACATGCAGAATGTTTCAATTTGCAAAATAAGGTATCAGCCAATCGGTCACCTTTTTCAGGGTCTGTATTGCCTGATGAACCAAAAGGTTGAAATCAAGGTAGTGTGATTGGCTGATTTCCTGATCATATATATATATATATATATATATATATATATATATATATAAAAAATAAATAAATCCTAACTAGGTTTCACAACATGGGATCATCTGATGATTCCATGTGGTGAAACCTAGAATGAATTATTTTTTATATATATATATATATATATATATATATATATATATATATATAGATATATATATGTTTATATATATATATATATATATGTGTTTATATATATATATATATATATATGTGTTTACATATATATATATGTATTGTATGTGTTTATATATATATATGTATGTATGTGTTTATATATATAGATATATATATGTATGTTTTTTATATATATATATATAGGTATGTATATATATATGTATATATATATTTGTGTATGTATATATATGTATGTATATATATGTGTGTGTATATATATATATATGTGTGTATATATATATATATGTGTATGTATATATATATATATATATATATATATATATATATGTGTGTGTGTATATATATATATATATATATATATATTACGAAATAGACTAAGTCTCACAATTATTTTGATATATTTTATTGTTATAAGTTATTTATATACACAAACATTTAAGTAAATACACTGTTTATAACAACCACTACTAACAATATTTACCGGCCTGACGTGCTATATGAGTTTGTAGTTTCGAGGAAAATTATAGACAGTTTGTAGTTTTAAAGCAGTAAATTGACCTTGCTTAACCAGTCGCGTCCTTTGTAGCTAAATTGGTAGAGCACGTCAGGCTAAATGACTGTTCCGTGTAGGATACTGGTTCGTTTCCTGTCGGAGGGCCCAGATTGCTCGGACATTCAGTTCAGGTAAATGCTGTTAATATTGTTTATTATAAACAGAGCATTTATTTAAATATCTGTGTATATAAATAGCATATAACAATATATATATATATATATATATATATATATATATATATATATATATAGAGAGAGAGAGAGATAGAGAAGAATGGATTTTTCATTTATTACTTTGCATATTTTTATCTTATTGCTTAAATATTATTTTTAGTTGATATTTAAGTAAACTCTGAGTGTCCTCGAATATTTAGGCAGGCGGATGGAAATAAATTAATATACTGTTTAATAAATAAACGGGGCGTCTATTCAAATATGAGTATCCACTAGGAATAAGTTTTAAACAATAAAATATAAGAAAAAAGAAATGTTTGTTTGGACAGAACAAAATCTACATAAGATCTACTGTAGGTAGTTCCAAGAAAAGATGCTACACTCTTAAGTTGTCATTTAAGCTGGAACGTCTTAGGAACTCTATCCAGACTCGTTAACCATGTGTGGAAAATAAAAGAAGAAAACAACAAAAGATCCTATTATAAACTGGAATTTTTTTTAAAAAAAGCTAAACCCTGCAACAACCATAATAACATCTGCAACTTTTGCAAACCAGAAAAAAGTTAGCAATAATGACATTTCTAGATCCAAAAATTATTTTAAATCAAAGGTCCGAAGTTATGAACCGTTGCATCCACATAAAAAAAAATTCCTCATAATTTTATATGACGATGGATAAAAATGATGAACATTTCAATTAACCACCAACCATACATTTACAATACCCTTTCTTTCTTTCTTTCTTTCTTTCTTTCTTTCTTTCTTTCTTTCTTTCTTTTCGCATCCTCCTCCTCCCTTTCTATCATACCCAACGTCCTGCGTTTGTTCATTTAATTTTTAAAATAATATAGTATTCATTAATATTTTTTTAAAATAATTAAGGGATGGGAAACCAACTGATACAAACCGCCTAACTATACCAAAAGGTTGAAACCAAGATAGCGAAATTGACTTATCTACTATCTTTTTAAATATATAATGTGTGTGTGTGTGTGTGTGTGTGTGTGTGTGTGTGTGTGTGTGTGTGTGTGTGTGTGTGTGTGTGTGTGTGTTTTCTATAGTTATGAACATACTGAGATAGGTAGATAGATAGACAGACAGACATAGAGACCTGACTGGAAAAGATAGATACAAAGACAGAGAGAGACAAAAACAGATCAACGAGGAAGTTTTAAGGAAAATGGAAACGAAAAGGACACTTAGATTCAGAAAGAGAAATATCTGGAACAAATAAGGAAAGAGGACTTGGAAAACTTGACACCCACAGGGCATATCGAAAGCAAAAGAGGACAAGTGGAAGCATAGATAGATAGATCTGAAGGGAAATTAGATAGATAGATAGATAGATCTGAAGGGAAATTAGATAGATAGATAGATAGATCTGAAGGGAAATTAGATAGATAGATAGATAGATCTGAAGGGAAATTAGATAGATAGATAGATAGATAGATCTGAAGGGAAATTAGATAGATAGATAGATAGATCTGAAGGGAAATTAGATAGATAGATAGATAGATAGATAGATCTGAAGGGAAATTAGATAGATAGATAGATAGATCTGAAGGGAAATTAGATAGATAGATAGATAGATCTGAAGGGAAATTAGATAGATAGATAGATAGATAGATCTGAAGGGAAATTAGATAGATAGATAGATAGATAGATAGATAGATCTGAAGGGAAATTAGATAGATAGATCTGAAGGGAAATTAGATAGATAGATAGATAGATAGATCTGAAGGGAAATTAGATAGATAGATAGATAGATAGAATGATCTGAAGGGAAATTAGATAGATAGATCTGAAGGGAAATTAGATAGATAGATCTGAAGGGAAATTAGATAGATAGATAGATAGATAGATCTGAATAGAAAAGATAGATACTTAGATAGAGAGAGATAAAGACAGATCAACTTGGAAGTCTTAAGGAAAATAAAAACAAAAACGACACTTAGACTCAGAAAGGGAGACAGATGAAATATCTGGAACACATAAGGAAAGAGGACTTGGAAAAACTAACACTCATAGGACATATCGATAGCAAAGGGACAGGTGAAAGCAGTGAGCATCCTACCTGATAAATGGATGGCAGAACAAGTACTGGGAAACGGTGGTGAAAAAACAGGAATTCCTACTGTACCATGATCCTCCATGTCCTTAGTGGACATGGAACACAGAAGACAAGCTGTGTCGAACACACACCTACACTGGCATTCAGTCAATGAGGATCGGATTCTCTACAGTAGGCGCCCATATACAAGGTGACGGAGAAAAAATGGCGTGTGTATGTGTGAAACCATTGAGGTAAATGGCGTGTAAACTTCATGAATGAATTAATAACCTTGTAACCTAGTTTTGAGTACCACAGACTGTCCTTTTTTTTTAAAGAAAGAAAA
>CAHIKZ030001871.1:352500-370000 GCA_903632075.3 Acanthosepion pharaonis
ATTAGATATTACATAACAGTTCAATACTTTTTTTTGTTTCTTCTAAGGACATTTCAAGTAAAGTCTCTTCTTCATCTGTGATGAGATTGTCCAGTATTCATTGCCATATAGGAGGATTAGATATTACATAACAGTTCAGTTTTTTTTTTTTGCTTTTAAGGACATTCATTAGTAAAGTCTCTTCTTCATCTGTGATGATATTGTCCAGCATTCATTGCCATAGAGGAGATTAGATATTACATAACAGTCCAACAATATTTTTTTTTTGCTTTTGACAGGAAATTGTTTCAAGTCTCTTCTTCATCTGTGAGGATATTGTCCAGTATTCATTGCCATATAGGAGATTAGATATTACATAACAGTTCAGTACTTTTTTTTTGCTTTAAGGACATTCATTCAAGTCTCTTCTTCATCTGTGATGATATTGTCCAACATTCATTGCCATATAGGAGATTAGATATTACATAACAGTCCAACACTTTTTTCTTTTCTTTAAGGACATTCATTATAAAGTCTCTTCTTCATCTGTGATGATATTGTCCAGTATTCATTGCCATATAGGAGGATTAGATATTACATAACAGTTCAAACATTTTTTCTTTTTTTTAAGGACATTCATTTAAAGTCTATTCTTCATCTGTGATGATATTGTCCAGTATTCATTGCCATATAGGGATTATTAGATATTACATAACAGTTCAGGAACTTTTTTCTTAAAAAGGACATTGTTTAAAAGTCTCTTCTTCATCTGTGATGATATTAGAATTATTCATTGCCATATAGGATTGTATTGATATTACATAACAGTTCAAACTTTTTTTTTATGTTTTTGTATTTTGTTTCAAGTCTCTTCTTCATCTGTGAGGAGATTGTCCAGCATTCACTGCCATATAAGGAGACTGATATTACATAACAGTTCAGTACTTTTTTTTCTTTGTTTCATTTGAAATTCTTGTCTCTCTTCTTCATCTGTGATGATATTGTCCAGCATTCACTATGCCATAAAGGAGGAATGATATCATGTTCAACGCTCTTTTCTTAAAAATTTAAATTTGACATCAAATTTCAAGTTCTTTCTTCATCTGTGAGGAGATTGTAAATATTCATTTAATTACATATTGGAGGACTGATATTACATAAAAGTTCAGTACTGATTTTTTTTTGTTTAGATATTGTTTCAATTATTCTTCATCTTAATTGGAGATTGTCCAGCATTTTATAACAAAAAAGAGGAATTTATATTTATTAAACAGTGACAATCTAAAGTTTTATTTTAGTTTTATTCGTCATTTGTTTCAAGTCTTTTTTTTCATCTGTGAGGAGATTGTCCAGCATTTTTTAAAGATTCATATAAGGAGGATTGATGGATACGTAACAAGTTCAGTAACATATCTTCAATTTTCTAGTAAAAATTGTTTTTTCTCTTCTTCATGTATTTGAGGAAATTGTCCAAAAAAACTGCAACAATATAGGAGGACTGAAATTTATAACATTTCAGTACACAACTTTGTTTAATATTGTTTCATTCAGAATCTTCTTCATGTTTGTGGAGACACATGTTTCCTAATCATAAAAAATATCTTTAAAATCTATATTATTTTTATTTCAATATATCTTTTAAATTTTCAAACTGTTATTTTCAAGAATCTTCATCTTGAGGAGATTATCCAGCATTCACTGGATTTAAGGACTGATATCAGTAATATTATCAGTTCATCTTTTTTTGGAATCAAATTTATTGTTTATTTCATTTCTTCATCTGTCAAGGAGATTGTCCAGCATTCACTGCCATAAATGGAGGACTGATAAAAACATAACAAAGGAAAAAAATTTGGAGGGTTTCATTAAGATAAATGTTTAATAAAAATTCTTGAAAATAATCTGAAAGGAAAATTGTCCAACATTAAACTTAAATGTATAAGACAAGAAATTTATTGGTAAACATTTCATATAATATATTTATTTATGTTATATATATATTCAAGTATAAATTATATATATATTTGTATCAATATATAATTATTTCATATAAAGGCTGTTATAACATTTCAGTATGTCTTCATTTGTAAAATGTTGTTTAAATTTAAAAAGTTAGACTGAAAATAAATTGTAAGCATCAATTATTGTTAAGGTGTTAATATCATTTTGACAGAAAATTATAATGAGAAATTTCCGAATCTAAATAATGTTTTATCTCATATTTTTAGATATATATTATATATATATATATATATATTCATCAAAAAATATATATTAAGTATTGTATCAAAACCAATGAAAATGGATATTCTTATTATATATTTATATATATATATATATTTTATATATAGGTTATACATTGTGTGTATTGAGACAAAATATGACGAATTCAAAAACCAAATTTCATCGAGTTAGAATTTAAATTTATGTTAATTACTTTCATTGGTCGAACGGACGAGGGATTGGGAATTAAAATGTAAATATTTCTAAGAAGTTTTTCTTTTATTTATTAGCAAAAAAAAATTAGATATTGAGAAAATTTTTAAAAAGAGATCGACGAACAAAATTTGTGACTAGTAGATAAAATTGAATATTACAAAGCAAAATATTCATTTATTGACAGTAATAGATTATCCGAAATTAGAAAAAGAAAGAAATCTTTACCAGATTAAAATTTTAAATTTATGTTTTATTTATTTATATATATATATATATATATATATATATATATATATATATATATATACAAAAAAATCATTCTCCTATTGAAAACAAAAAATGGAACTATGGGAAGATGTTTATATAACCAACGAATATTTTACAAATGTAATATAGATATATGATAGATATAAATAGAAAAAAAAAAAAAACTCAGATTAAATAAGAAAATAAAATGAAAAAAAGGTTTATTTATATTTTTTATTTATATAGTGGTAATATATATATATATATATGTGGGGGGACTCTTCTTTAGTAAGTTATTTAATACACATACATACGATATACTCATACACATACAACATACATGCATTAAAAAAAAATACCGAAATTTAAGAAGATAGATAATCGCACACATGACTAACAACTTTTAATTTTTATTTTCGTGAAATGTTGATTCGTTTATAGATATAAAAAAATAAAATAAAATAATAAATAAAATTTATCCGAAGACGATGGGTAAATATTTACGTTTATTTAGCATCGATTTGAGGATCGATTATCGTTTATAATAAAAGAATGCAAGACTTGATCACGAACCATTGAAATATTTACCAACCTGGGGCATTTGAAATTAGAACGGATTAAAATTTAAGTTCAAACAAAAACGATTATAGCTAGTTTTTGAATTTGAGCAGACAGTGAAATCGTAGAAAAACTAAATAAAAAAATAACTGAATCAATTCAGGAAAAAATTCATATTTGAAAATTAACTTTCCAGAAGCATACCATAGCACAGGATCCAGGGTTGGACATTGAAAGACCTGACTTTATTTATATCCACCAGAATCCCCAAATTGTTGTGGAAACATAGAAAAAAGTGGAATTTTCTTCTTAGAACTTTCCAAAGGATGATGATTATATTTACCTGGCAATTTAAAACAAATTACAGCGTGTGTTTAAAACTGCCACCGAAGGTTTTAAATAAATCGTCTATCCATGTATGTATGTATGTATTTTTGTGTGTGTTATTGTATGAAAATTAACTTTCCCAGAAAGAAAAGCTGAGATAAAAAGGGTTGAAATTTTTAATGAATCTGGAGACCGGAGAAAGACCGAACAGTAATTCAGGGACTGTTTGGAAGACAAAACAACCAAAATGTCGAATGATGATGATGACATAAAGACATCACAGATCAAAAAATTGAACTGTTGATTTTCACTTCACTGATCCGAGCGATGAATGCATGTCCATGTATGTAATACAAATCACTGTTTCCAAAATACGACCTATGCCTTTTCCGTTCTCCATAGATATGGGTTAAATAGTAGGTAAAGATCTCTATTTTGGTTTTCTTTGTTTGAACATATAAAGCAAAATTCATTCATAAAAAAAAAGGATTAAACTTCATGAACCGTTGTACAAAGAGAAGTTTAATTAAAAATATTTTACTGAATTTAAAGTTTTAAAAAAAACTATTGGACTCTCCAGGAGCAATAAGATTTTTTAAATTCAAACCACGTAAAAAGGCAACGGGAAATCATAAATTGTCCAATTGTTAGATTCTTTTTTTCGTTGTATCTTAGAAATGATTAAAGATATCTTACTGGAATTCTTAGAGGTTTTTATAACATTACTGGACTCTGCTTTGAACAATAAGAATGTATTTAGCCCTAAGTTGGATTGATGATCCCTCTTCCTGTTGTGACATTCTGATCCAGTTTTCCTTTCTCCTGTTCCCTTTTTTTTTAAAACTTATTCACCGTTCTCTTGATGGTTCTTGAATGGACTTTGAAGATGGAAGCCAGAGTATGAATGTTGGTACCATTACTGAAGGCCTGAATGATCTTTTTCCTCCTCTCACCATTGCTCAGTTGGGAAGAATATTGGGCTGACACAAAACGATTTTTAACCTGTTCTTTTCTAGCTGAATAACTCACTGGGTTTTTTCAGTGATTCTTAAAACAAATGGTGTCAAGATGGCTAAACGTCTTATCTGAAAACCTTGGAAAAAGAAACTCAATTAGTTTTTTTTTTTTTTTTTTTTTTGTTTTTTTTTTTTTTAGATATTAAACATTTTGTGGGATGGACAATTTATGCTGTTACATGATTTGACAATTTTGAAGATACATATATATATATATAAATATATATATATATATTTGGACAATTTTTTTCTATCACCAACGATATATATATATATATATTCCATATTAAATACATTTATCCTGTCCTCTTTATTTTGCGGTTCAAAGGATTTGAATTCTTATATTTTTGAAAATATGGTTAAATTATTTAAAAAAAATAAGAAAAAGATTTTACATGATTTTTTTTTTTTGATGTAAACATACCGGGGACAAAAATTTTTAAATACAATATATAGAATGTATGTGTTGTTATCATAATTTTATATGTATTATTTATATATTTTATATTCACAGATTTTGGGAATTAGAAAATGAATTTAAACCTCTTCATTATTTGATCAGAAAGGCTTAATACCTGAATTTGGGGATTAATATATCAAATATATATATATGTATTGCGAGAATTAAGAAAAAAGATTTTACAGAATGAAATGAGAAAATCAAGATGAGTTGAAAAATTTGCGACGGTCTTTATTTTGATACTTTAGATAAATATTCAGAAAGGTTTTTTTTAAACCTCATCAACTTTTTAATCCATGCAAAAATTTTTTAATTGACGAAAATTTTAATATCTAAATCAATCATAAATAGACTTTTTGAGGTTAGAAATTTACGAATCGATAGATATTTTTCTCCATCTTTGTCGCCATATTTATGCCAATTGTTACGGGTATATTTATATATATAACTCCATCAATTAATGGATTTCAAGAATTGACAACAGCCTTTGAATATTTATTTTATGATGACTAGTTTAATATGCCATGTTTAATGGATATTGCATACCTTCGATATTTTTTTGCATACCGGCATATTTTTTTAAGCTAATCATATATTGAAATCAGCGCCATGAATTGGGGATATAAACCAATTGGAAGATTACATCAATGTCATTTGTTACTGTCATTAAAAAAGTCTACGGACGGTAAAAAGAATTGAGTGAAATAATCGATTATAATTGATAATGTTTTCAGAAAAATTTTTACCAGATATCATATTCAATTTTTGTTACACGCCTCGGCTTTTATGCCGTTTTGAAAATTCTGCGTTTAGGATATTGTATTCATTTCGCGATAAATTGAATCAGAGACTTTAATCCATAGTCAAAAAATTATTCTTTATTAATTAGTGAATTTTATAGGTAGATGATGGCTTGAAATTGAAATTTTTTTTAAATAAGATCTGAATAAGACAGCAGAGAAAAACAAATAAAAAAAAAATATAAAATTTATAATAAAATCTCAATAAAAAACATCAATATTTTTTTAAAAAAAAATTTATTTAACATTTAATTAAAATATTAAATTGAAAATATACGTTTTTGAGGCAGAAATCTTCATTAAAATGTTCGATGAAAATTTCTGATACAAAAGCTTTTCTGTTGTTGTTTCTACCAGTCGATTTAGTTCATTGATATTGTTTGCAGAATGCGAAGAAATTTTTTTTTTTTCGGCACAGTTTGTTCAATTTGTTGAACATTTACCTACATTCAAGAATCTTAAAGAACGAAAAAAACTTTGGTTACGAATTTGTTTCTAAAATTTCAGTTTATTAATATCGTCATTTCGCGTTTTGTCTATTTAAATAATGACGTCATCTATTTTTTTAAATACTGGAATGAAGGTTTTTTTATTTAATTTTTCTGGCTTATAACGTTCATTGTATTAAAAGTTTTAAATATATAAAAAACATCCTAATACCGTAAATTGAAAATATCATAAAGATTCAATTTTGAAATTTTCGTTTTTTCAGTAATGAGAAATTAACGAATCTTATTAAGTCATTTATATAATATATATAATATATATAAGAATATATATATATTCATATATAAATAATATAATCATAGAGGGAAAATTTGGTTATTGGGAAATCCAAATCTTACATCAAACTTTAGTTTCATTTTCCCATTTACATTTTAAAATATTTAGTATCATATTTCAATGCATATATAGAGGCGATGATCGTGAAACTGGAAATACATGAAATTTCGCAGGAAATTTCAAATCATTTTTTTAAGTTTAATTTTATACAGATTTGAATATCAAGTAGTAAATTTGTGGCTATTTTTATTTAATGCCTACAATCTTTTTAAAGAAAATTGATTATTAAAATAGAATATGTATTTTAAATGGTTTATTAAGATATCTTTGGTTTAATGTACAGAACAAGGAAAAAAAATTGGTAATTTAAAAGTGTTAATTATAATAAAAAAATTTTTACAATTATTATCAAAGAGAATAAAATAAACGGATTTTATTTGGTTTTTTTTTTTTAAAAAAAAAATTTTAAATACACCTTAAATGCTTTTAAAAAAAAATTGAAGTTTTAATTGCTGAACAATTTTGAAACATAACGAAAAAATTTTACTGTGAATAATCATAAAACGGTCTCATTTAATCAAATTTATCAAAATAGATCAATTTAATAAAAAGCATGTACAATTAAATATAAATTAAAATATACCTGGAAATTTTAATGCGAAATGAGTTTGAGTGTAAAACATGGTAAACCCACTTTTAAATGTAAAAAACTAGGTGATTTTATTCCAATGATTTAAAATTTTTATTTAGTAACATTAAATTTTATTTTTTCTTTTTAATTGTTTTATCAAACTGACGTCAAAAGCGGATTCATTATCAAAGATTATCGTCAAATTTTATAGTTACCTTATTAAAAAAAATCATGTTGAATCTAGCTGTTCTTTTACCGGTAAATCTTTTCCAACAACAATTTTAGTTAAAGTTGTCTCTTTTCGTTTTTTATATTTTTTAGAGAAGGAACCATGTCGGTAATATTTTTTCAAGAATTATACCCATTTAAAGAATAATAAAATGCGATGAAGGTTTACTTGGAATAGTATTGCTATTTTGATTGGATTTCAAGATTAAAACAATAGTTCAGAGCAAAATCGACAAGATAAAAAAGCAAAAGAACTTGAAGAACTTAATTAAAAGGATGATTAAATAAATGAAAATGATGAAATTAAAAGAGCAAAAAAATAAACTTATGAGATAAACAGGAAATGGAGATATATATAGAAATTATATATAATTATCAAAAATGATGAAAAAAACAAATAGGGAAAAAATCATGTTTTGATTTAAAACAGATGAGAGTGTGTTGAAAAAAGCAAAAAAGAAAAATAGCAAGTGAAAAAATAAAAACAAATTAGAATTTGTAAATAAACAAATCAATTCATTTATATTTATAGGTTGAAAATAAAAGTGAATTTGGGAATGAAATTGATGATATAAAACGATTAAATTTTTTTATATAAATAGTATGAGAAATATATATTAAAATAAAAATATATAATTGAATAGATATATATATATAAAATATATATATAAAATAAGATTATATATAATAAATACAATAGATAAATTTTAAATTTAAAGCATTCAAATGAACCTTTTTTTATTAAGAGTTTCATGTTTTATTCCTCTTCAGTTAAAATATCTAATTATTCAACTGAAATCGAGATTTACGAAAAGAAAATTTTTCAATATATATATAAAAAAAGGCATCCATTCACGTTTGATAAGGACGAATTAAAAATGAATTAATTTAAATTTATATTTATAATAATTTTCCAAGTAAAAATCAAAAATGATGGCACAATGAAAAGTTAATTATTTCGTCCTGGGTGAATGCATCTTAGTTTAAACTTTTAAATTTCATACAAAACAAAAGAAATTAGAAAAAGGAAAAAATTAAAGTGTAAAAAACCTTGTGAAATTTTTTGAAAAAACGGCAAAAATTATAAAAAAGAAATATAAAATATATATATATCGC
The DNA here is from genome assembly GCA_903632075.3 of Acanthosepion pharaonis. Classification (NCBI taxonomy): domain Eukaryota; kingdom Metazoa; phylum Mollusca; class Cephalopoda; order Sepiida; family Sepiidae; genus Acanthosepion; species Acanthosepion pharaonis. Next base: position 361,084 of record CAHIKZ030001871.1, read on the forward strand.
CATTCATTTAAAATATTTTTGAATTTAAAAATAAAAGAAAAAAAATTTTCAAAAATAAATTTATAATTATGTATATATTTATATGATATATATATATATATATAAATATTATTCGAAAAAGATATAAAAATTTCCAGAATATTTATTGGAACAAAAATTGAGAAAGCAATAAAAATATATAACATGACAAAATATTGACACGTAAATCGGAAAATTATAAAAGGACAGATTGTTTTCAAAAATAAAGAAAAGTATTAAAGAAACTAAACATTTGTTCAAAACAATAAAGAAGTATGTCTGGACTTTAGTATATTAATTTTATCATCTTTATATATATATATATATAAAAATATATATAAAAATATACACATATATATATAAAATGGATAATAAAACAGGAATAGACAATAAAATATACGCATATATATATATATATATATATATATATATATAATATATATATATATATATATATATATATATATATATATATATAATGGATGGACTGGATGGATAGCGGCTTGGATTGAGGAATCTCAAGCCAAGTTCGAATTCAGTCGAATCCATTACATTCACTTACGTGCTAATACCCTTGGGAAAGGTATGAATCCTCTTCCTCTCCCTCCAGCTATGGGTAAAATAGCAGGACAGACTGGGTTCTATAGCCTTGGATGGCAACTGGTCTAGGAGAAGGACAACTCTGAATTCAAAACCTGCGGAGGGTCGTTTGGGAACCTTGTGGCATTCGGTGCACCAGGTCTCTGTATTCGTCCCTTCAAAAAGTGTGGATGGTCCTGCACGAGGCCTTCACCACTATAATCAAATCTCATGTGCCGGTGTCGGGCTGTCGGTTTCCTGGAAACTGATCTGATTGACCCTCATACGTCGAATCTCGACGGGAGAGTCGATTATATATATATATATATATATATATATAATATATCGGATATATATATAAAATATATAAACATTCGACCAGGGCGAAATAAATCGTTCCATTGGTTTTTTAAAATATTTTATATAAAGAAAAAAAATAAATATATATTTATGTATATATATATATATATATATATATATATATATATATATATATATGAAGTTTAGATATAGAATAAAACTTATAGGAAAATAGAAAATTGATGAATATTACAATTCTGAAATTTAATAGTTTTTAATTTATTTATTATTGTTTGCGGCTTAAAGCCATTAATAGAAAAGTTAATTTTTAAAAATAAAAAATATATTTTTATTTAAAAATTTTATTTAAATAATAATGATTTCATGATGAAAGATGAATAAATTAATATTTATTATAAAAACCAAATATTATATTATATTATTATAAGACATTATATATCTTATTATATTATATATATTATATTATATATATATATAATATAAATATTATATATTATATTATTATAATTTACTTATTTACTTTAAACTCTAAGAAATTGTTCATTTTGAAAAAAATTTTCAAAATTTTTTTTGAAAAATAATTTAAAAAAAAAAAAAAAACAATAAAATGATTAAAAAATTTATATACTATATATAGTATTTGAAAAATTTATCATATATTTAATATATATATAAATATATGATTTAGGAAAGAGATATATATATATATATATATATATATTATATAAACAATAAATTAAATCCTAAAGAAAAAAATTAAAAATTAAAAAACCTTAAAAAAAAAATCATCTCTTTCTATTTATAATAATATATAATATATATATATATATATATATATATATATATATAATTTTATATTTTTTTTATTAAAAATTAAAATTGACCAATGTATTTATTTTTTTTTGAAAAAAAAAAGAAAATTCAAATTACATGCAAATTAAGAACAGAAAAATTCAGACTATATATATATATATATATATATATATATATATATATATATATATATATATATATATATATAATATATATAAATATGTAATGTGCATATGAATTTAGGATTTATTTATAAAAAAAAGCTAATTTTATAGGTCAAATAAAAAAGAATTTTGGATTTAAGGAAATTCCTGTTTACAAAAATTTAAATTAAACAAAGTTGAATATTGGTGAATTATTTTTCTTTAAATTCTTTGAAAAACACGTTTTTGTTTGAGAAAATAGAATCCAAAATTTTAAATTAAAAAAAAAATTCCATTTTAAACAACTTTTTATTTTTATGATAAATAAAGAAAAACAAAAATTTTTAAAAAATACACATTATCACATCTCATCATTTAAAATATGAAAATCATTTTTCTAAATAAACAGTATATTTAAAAAAAATATATTTTTTTTAAAACGATTTTTTCTTTTTTTTTAAACCCAAACAAAAAAAATCAAAATTTCATTTAGAAAAAATATATTTCCATGCATTCTCTCTTTTCAGATAAAATATTTCACAGTTCAAATTCTTTAGAGTGATTTGTCAAATATGAGTTTTTGTTAAATTTTATTTTTTTCAATATTTTTTTTCTGAATATTATTATTTTACATTTGAAAAATGAATATTATAAATACTTTAAATAAAATCAGAATTTATTAAAAAAAACATGAGTCTTAAATATCTATTTCAATGATTGTAAAATTGAAATATCATATAAATAGATCATATTTTATTTATATTAAATTTAGAAAAATTAAATAAAAAAAGTAAATGAAATAATCTATTCTATTATCTATACACGAAACCATATATCATTGATGAAAAAGAACGGTTTTCAACCGGTTTCGCTTATTATAAAAGTTTTAATTTTATTTTATATAAAATATATATATATATATATATATATATATTTTAGTAAATATATATATAATGCAATATAATATATATATTTTTATTCTATTCTTTATATATATATATACATATATATATATATAATATATATATAAATAAAAAAAAATTTATATTTATCATTTAAAATGTATATATTTACAAATTTTATATATTTTTGAATATATATATATATATTATTATGTATATATTGTATATATATATATATGCACACACAAATATATATATATATATATATATATATATATATATAAATATAAAATCCAAAAAGGAAAACTAAAGCCTTTTCTTTGCAAAGAGTTTTCATATTGAATAAAAAATGTAAGGAAAAAAAAATTAAATATTTTTGACATTTTTTTCCAAATTTTTAATGAATTTTCAAAAAAAAAAAAATATTTATATATAATTATGTGTGTGTTTTTTGTGTGTGTGTGTGTGTGTGTTTTATGTGTAAAAAAACAAATTAAAAATTAGAAAAAGGGGATAAAAATTGAAAGAATTCAGAAAAAGAATTTATATTTTTAATAGAGGAAGAGGAATTACTAATCAGGAAACATAATTTATAAGGCGATTTTAAAAAATTTGATTTTAAAAAAGATTTTAACAACAGAAAGAGAGTTCTGTTATTTCAGAAAAATTTTAAAAGAAAAATTAAAAAAAAAACGGTAATCTTTTTTGCAAGAGTGTTCATCTCATATAAATTGATAAAATTATCGACACCTATTTTAAACAACTTATATAATTAAAAATAACATGTAATGTATTAAAATATTGGAATTGATTTCAGAAAAAAGTTTAAAATTTTTTTATTTGTTAAAAGAAAAGGAGGCAATTGTTATAAATTTTTGAAAATTGATAAAGCCGAATCGCCAGATCAGGACCAAAAGTTTTTGATTCTAAATTTTTTATCAAGGAATTATCAAAATAAAAGGCAATTTTTGAAATATGAGTAATTTTTTAAAAACTATAATATATAAATATATATATATATATATATATTTATATGTGTGTGTGTGTGTAAATGTCGAATGTAGAATATTTTAAAACAATATAATTTATATATATATATTTTTTATATGTATATATATATATATATATTAAAACATAAAAATTTAACTATGTTTAAAATCTATATAATATTTTATATTTTTTTATTAAATTTTTCCAAAATGTTCACGGATCAATAAATTTAAAGAAATAAAATGAAAACTATTAAAAAAAGATATATGTTAAAGTATTTTTTAATTTTATTATATCTCATCCAAGATCATCTTCATAAAAATAATTGAAATGAAAAAAATATATAATATATAAACATATAAGAAAAATATCTGTGATTTTAGAGGATTAAAATTTAAAAATAAATCGACAATAATATGTTTTATTATTCAAAAAATCATATTTATTATATATATATATATATATATATATATATATATATATATATATATATATTTATATTTTCATCCACAGACTTTTATCGAATTCGACTGAATTGATTCATATATATAAAAATATGTTATGACAGGGATGAAAATTTTAAATTTATTTTAGATAAAACGCAGTAACTATATATCGATTAATTTATATAAAGAGTGTATATATATATATGCAAATATTATATATATATATATATATATAATTGTAACAGCAAAATTGTCCAAAATCCACAAAGTGTTTAATATTTGGTCCATCCCAAAAATGTTTAAATATCTTAAAAAACACTAAATTTTAGTTTTTTTCCAGGTTTTTCAGATAAGACGTTTAGCCATCTTGACACCATTGTCGTAAGAATCACTGAAAAAACCCTTTGAGTTATTCAGCTAAAAAAGAACAGGTTAAAATCATTTTTTGTCAGCCCCACTATGTCTTCCCAACTGAGCAATGGTGAGAGGAAAAAAAGATCATTCAGGCCTTCAGTAATGGTACCAACATTCATACTCTGGCTTCCATCTTCAAAGTCCATTCAAGAACCATCAAGAGAATGGTGAATAAGTTTAAAAAAAGGGGAAACAGTAGAGAGGAAAACTGGATCAGGAGGTCACAACAGGAAGAGGGATCATCATTTCAACTTAGAGCTAAATACATTCTTATTGTTCAAAGTAGAGTCCAATAGTGTTATAAAAACCTTGGAGAATTTCAGTAAGATATATTTTAATCATTTCTAAGATACAACGGTTCAAAGCTTAATCTAACAATTTGACAATTGGATTGTTATAAATTTGGACAATTTTATGTTACATGATATATATATATATATATATATATATATATATATATATATATATATATATATTCATATATATATAATATATATATATATATATATATATTTATGTTATACATATATATATAATAATATTTATATATATATAAATTTTTTATATATATATATGTAATATATATATATATATATATATATTTTTTGTTTAGAAAATGAGAGAAATTTCATTTATATTATTTCTTGGAAATCGTCCCATGAAAAACCTGTTACAATTAATTTCATTATTTTTAAATGAATGAACCTTAATGAATTTGGGATGAATTCAAAAAAAAAAATTTTCAGCACATTTTTTATATTATTCAAAATATTGTTTGGGTAAGACGATAGAAACCTTGTTCACATTTTCCTGTTCAAAGCATTAAGACATGTTAACCGCCCATAAAAGGCCTCTGATCAGGAGGTTTTGAGGATTTATGGAACCACCTCTTAATTGGGAACAAACCCCAATTAGAAAAGTTTAATGGTAGAACCTGTTAGTGTAAATATATGGGTAAATAGTTAACCTTGTGGGCAAATAAAAATACTACTAAAGTGTAAAGACAGATTTTCTAATATCAATACATTTTCTAAAAAATATACCAGCAATAAATTTTTGAAGAAAAATTATTACCAGCAATACATTTTTGAAAAAAAAAAAAAAATATTGCCAGCAAATATTGTCGATATTAAATAACCCATTGAGTTGTCGATATGCCGTAAAACAAACCAAACCTTATTCAAAACAACTAAAAAATATCCAATGAAAATTACTGGTTAGTCATCTTTAAAAAATTTAACTATATATTTTAATTAAATTCTATATTTTTCGTTAACACCTGAAAGATGACATAAATTTTAATTTGAACTATTTTCTTTCGACATAGTTGCTATTTTCTCAACCATGGCCTTGTAACTTTTATTTTTCTAATGTTAAATCAGGATATTTGGATCTTATTGGAACAGATTTCATGTGTGCAAATCTCAGAGATTTGTTCACGGATATTTTTAAAACGTTATTAACTGTTAAGGAAAAAGAAAGAAAGAAAGAAAAAAAAGAAAGAAAGAAAGAAAACAAACATGTAGATATGAAGAGAGCGAAAGAGGAGAAAGGTTTCGATAGATAGTAAGAGAATGAAAGAGAGGTGAACAGAATTAGAGAGAAATCTCGAAAAAACAGAGAGGATCCTTTTTGGACCGAAGAGAAAGGGAAAGAGAGAAGAAAAAAGATTTGAATATGTCCTTAATAAAAGAAAGAAGGAAAAGATTTGAATAGAAAAAGAAGGAAAGAGAGAAGGAAAAGATTTGAATAGAAAGAGAAGGAAAGAAAGAAGGAAAAGATTTGAATAGAAAAAGAAGGAAAGAAAGAAGGATAAGATTTGAATAGAAAAAGAAGGAAAGAAAGAAGGAAAAGATTTGAATAGAAAAAGAAGGAAAGAAAGAAGGAAAAGATTTGAATAGAAAGAAACTAGAAAAAAAAAAGGAAGTTTTCCTTTTGAATAGAAAAAGAAGGAAAGAGAGAAGGAAAAGATTTGAAAAAAAGAGATGAAAGAAGAAAGGAAAAGATTTGAATAGAAATAGAAGTAAAAAGAAAGAAGGATAAGATTTGAAATAAAAAAGAAAGAAAGAAGGAAAAGATTTGAATAGAAAAGAAGGAAAGAAGGAAAAAAAGATTTGAATAGAAAAGAAGGAAAAGAAAGAAGGAAAAGATTTAAGTTAGAAAAAAATTTAAAAGAAAGAAGGAAAAGATTTGAATTTAAAAAAGAAGGAAAGAGAGAAGGATAAGAAATTTAATAAAATAGAATTTTAGGAAAGAGATTTTCTTTTTTAAATTTGAATAAAAAAAAAGAAGGAAAGAGAGAAGGAAAAGATTTGAATAGAAAAAGAAGGAAAGAGAGAAGGAAAAGATTTGAATAGAAAAAGAAGGAAAGAGAGAAGTAAAAAAAGATTTAAATGGGAAGCGAAGGAAAGAGGGAGGGAAAGATATAAATAGAAAGAGGGGGAAAGAGCGAAGTAAAAGTTTTAATGGAAAGAGAAGGAAAGAGAGAAGGAAAAGATTTAAATGTAAAGAGAAGGAAAGAGAGAAGGAATTTTTTTTAATGGGAAGAGAAAGAGAGAGGGAAAAAATTAATTAGAAAGGGAAGGAAAGAGAGAAAGAAAAGATTTAAATAGGAAGAAAGAGAGGGAAGAGAAGGACAGAGAGACACAGAGAGAGAGAAATATTTAAATTAGAAGCGAAGGAAAGAGAAGAGAAAAGGAAAATATTTAAATAGGAAAAGAAGGAAAGAGAAAAGTAATCAGATTTAAATATGAAGAGAAGGAAAGGGAGAGGAAAATATTGAAATGGGAAGGGAAGGAAAGAGAGAGGGAAAGATATAAACGGGAATAGAAGGAAAAGATTTAAAAAGGAAGAAGAAAGAAAGAAGAAAAATTGAATAGAAAGAGAAGGGGAGAGAAAAGGAACAGATTTAAATAGGAAGAAAAAGAAAAAGAGATTGGAAAAGATTTAAATAGGAAGAGAAGGAAAGAGAGAAGTAAAACATTTAAATGGGAAGAGAAGAAAAGAAGGAAGGAAAAGATTTAAATAGGAAGAGAAGTAAAGAGAGATGGAAAGATTTAAATGGGAAGAAAAGGAAAGAGAGAAAGAAAAGATTTAAGTTGGAAGGGAAGAGAGAGAAAAGTTTTAGAAATGAAGCGAACAAAAGAGAGAAGTTAATGTTTGGACAGGAAGAAAACGAAAGAGAGGAAAATGATTTAGATAGACAGGAAGAGACCGACATAGATTTAGATAGTTAGAAAGAGATAAAAATGTATTTCGATTGAGAGAAATGTAGAAATTAGCAAGAGCTAAACGCCAGTGAGAGAACAGAAAATATACAGATAGAGAAAGAACGGTAAGTGGAAGGAAATGATTTAGATAAATAGGTAGAAACAGACTGAGATAGATAGATAGAAACAGTTTGAGATAGATAGATAGATAGAAAGAAAAAGACTGAATTAGACAAAAAAAGACTGAAATAGATAGATAGATAGATAGGAACAGACTGAAATAGATAGATAGAAAAAGACTTAGATAGATAGATAGATAGAAAAAGTCTCAATTAGATAGATAGATAGATAGATAGACAAAAACAGACTAAAATAGATAGATAGATAGATAGATAGATAGACAAAAACAGACTAAGATAGATAGATAGATAGATAGATAGACAAAAACAGACTAAGATAGATAGATAGATAGATAGATAGACAAAAAACAGACTAAAATAGATAGATAGATAGATAGATAGATAGACAAAAACAATATGTGCAATATGAACGAAGGAAAAAAAGAAAAGATTAAGCTAGATAGAAAGACGACGAAAAAGATACAAATACATTTTTCGATCGAAAAAGAACGAATAGAAATATCTTGACAGAAGAAGAATCAGATGTATGGGAAAAAGAACGAAGATGTAAGAAAGTATTTTAGAGATTGATCTCAAGATGAATAGACAAACAAGGAATAAATTTTTTTATATATATATATATATATATATATATATATATATATTTTTTTCCTGAATTCAAAAAAAAAAAAAAAGAAAACGCAGTCTTTTATACACGTTACTTTGGCGGCGAGAACACATTTTTGTTTTGTTTTTAATTCGATAAACATTACTTATTGATCGATTGTATGAAGTCGATTCCTTACACATGTGGCCATCACAGCAAGCACGCCACCGACCTATCCTGAACTCTCCACCCCAGCCTTTATTTTTTGCATACTTATCTGTCTGTCTGCCTGCTATGCTTTCACTAGTGTCGACACTCGGAGCGTGCATATCGCCACCAAAAATCATCAGAAGACG